>CM032665.1:23329668-23340718 GCA_019095985.1 Streblospio benedicti
ATATTTAGGCTGTGCCTGTTACCAGCCTCTGTCACCATGTGCGCCGAGCACGTTGTATTCATGGCAGGATGCATTGTGCATGTTTTGTGCCTATATCTCTGAAACTTGTTCTCTATTACGTCGAGTGTGCGCTACCTGACGGAGAACCGCGTGCCCTGTTTTCACTTTCTTTACAGACTCCCCCAACTCCCTACTCCTCTACAACCAGCCACAAGGTGATGACGCGCTCACTTTCCCAACGTCCCTTAGACACCGGGAGATCCTCGGCACTGCCGAGAAGCCCCTCTTCTTTCGGGTCTTCGGGTCCAGATTCCAGCTATCCACAAGGGATCCGGGTTACCACCCAGAGTCGCCATCACTTGCCACTGGCTGCTTTGGAGAGAGAGATAGGAAGTTCTATACCGTCAGTGAACCAGGGACACCGGGGTTATCAGATCAGGAATTCTCCCTGAAGAAACATTCCCATAGTCAGCTTTCGGTGACCGAGGGACCTGTAAGAATTCTCGGATCTAATTTTCCCATCATCCGTCAGATCACACATACCCAACTATCTCTAGTTCGAAATTTCCCGGGCGGTAGCCTCCCCTCCCCCACTATTCAGACCAATCCACTCAGGACATCTGGAGTTAGTTGGCATCAGCACACATGATACTAGGCTAATTGGACTTAGTTGTACCGTATCACCTCCTTCGTGACACTAGGCTAATTCCAATCAGTTGTACCGTATCAGTATACATGATACCACGCCAACTCCACTACGGGCCCTCTTTGAATCAGTAAGTCCGATGGGTTTACAGGGACAACTACCCGGAGGCTTCTACCGAAGCACCCGGGTCCTTGTCTTCCACCAACTGAAACGGAATTTCAGAGACATCTTTGTAAAGGTGTTTGGAAGATCGTGGACTCGAACTCACGACCTCCCGTCTATGATTCAGACCGGTCATATGTCATAGGCGGGCGTGCTACCGTTAACACTAATCCCCCGAGACACAGTACCTCTACTTTATTTCGCACCTGCATCAACTGTCTGCCGTGTTCTATATTTAGGCTGTGCCTGTTACCAGCCTCTGTCACCATGTGCGCCGAGCACGTTGTATTCATGGCAGGATGCATTGTGCATGTTTTGTGCCTATATCTCTGAAACTTGTTCTCTATTACGTCGAGTGTGCGCTACCTGACGGAGAACCGCGTGCCCTGTTTTCACTTTCTTTATGAATGGCCCTAGAGGGACTCGACTCACAAACCCAAGTTTTGAAACCAGAATGATACTATCATTCCAAGCAGTGAGCTGTTACAAGGTTTTAGGTGTAAACATCGTTTTGTATACATACACAGGTCATGACACTATGATTAAAACAAGCAAACAAACAAAGACAAACATTAAAAAGGCAAAAGAACAATCTAAAAGAAGTAAAGCCGGGTTAAGCTACACCATATCAACTTAGTCCATAAACACATAAGACGTGTTTGCAACTATAGAAATTGGTCATCAATATTTATAGACGCATCTAATTGTAAAAATAGCTCTGCTACAGATTCATGGTGTTTGTAATAAACCCTTTGTAGGTAGCCTGACATTAATCACTGCAAAGAGCCCAAGTGATTCTCAAAAGTAAAGAATGAATGTATGGAGAAAAAGGGTCTGAGAGGGAATGCAAGGAAGACGAAGATCATGAACTGCGGTACTGATCTGGATCTTTTCCAGAACTTAGGCAAGGTCCCCATGTGCTGTCTGCTGCACTAGAGTAGGAAGAAACAGCATCTTCTGCAAAGGCTGCAAGAAGTTGGTGCACAAGAAATGCAGCGGGCTGAAACAAGTGACATAGGACCCAAATTGTAGACGATGCCAGGGAACCGCGAGACCAATTGATGGCAGACAACATGATGGCTGTGACATTGCAACCAAACCAAAATCGACACCTTTCATAAAAGAAAAGGGGTCATGTGGACAGCACTTTTGTGCGGGGTGCAATACTCCATGCTATTGAAAGATGGCACTGGCCACCCTTGACCAAATCTTCATCATCTGCAATGTGACGATAGGGCAATGATCAGACAGATCTTCAATGTGAGGCCGGAAGATGTGGCCACCTCCAGGTCAAATGAACTTCTGACGCTTCCCAGCAAGAAGGACCCGGACCTTATTCTAAGGGAAAGAAGGCTCCGTTGGTATGGACACATGGAACGGTGAAGCAGTGGAAACTGTGGAATCAAGACAGCATGTGACATGCACGTATCAGGAAGTCGTGGAGCAGGGAGATCTAAGACGACATGGAAGCAGGTGACAGAGAGGGATCAGAAAGACTGGAAACTCTCAAAACTGAACCTCATGACAAAGACATTTGAAAAGCAACCATGTGTGTAGCAAGCTAGCTACCTGGAAGGGCGTCCACTGATATGGATGTTGCCCCAGCACCTTCGCGTTAATCAAAATACCAAAGATGATGATGATGAAGTACCTAACAACTGTTTAAAACTAAAATCAAAAGTACTAAAGAAATTTGTAAAATTTAATCTTCTAGCATTAATGTTTTGTTACTTGAAAATAAAGAAAACACAATCTGGGCTAGCGCTAGACCCATTTCAAATTTAGCCAAATGGCTAAACAGCTTAATTTTTTTTTTAACCAACTGAATTTTTTTTAGCCAATTGGCTAAACAACTAAAAAAAATTTTAGCCAATTGAATTTTTTTTAGCCAAGTTTGAATTTAGTATAATACTGTTTTAGATGAATCATTATTTAAGCCGTGGGGAGGTTGGAAAAAAACTGGGGGGGGGTCAGATGTTTGAAAATGTTGTGGGGGGGGAAGTTTGAATTTGAATGGGGGGGGGTTTCAAAATATTCTGATACTTGAAATTTTACTGAAATTTTACTGGGGGGGGTCAAATGTTCAAATTTTGTAAATTTACTGAAAAAAGGCCATGGCAAGTGTTTATATTTCTTACACTATGTTGGTACAATGTCCCGATCTATTTTTTTTGGTATGTGATCGATCATTTGGTTGTATAAAATATCTTGTAATTTTGTACCTAGCTTCATATGTCAACACTCAACACATGCAATTGTATTGCTAATATTTGCCAAAAGGCTTTGGACAGAGGATTTTAGTGATTGGATGGAAAGTTTTTCTTTAAAGGGCAATTTGTTATTAGAGTAATGATGCCTTCCCCAAGAATTTGTACTGCTTAAAAAAATATCAAAGTTAACTTGTCATGATATGAAAAGAATGGTGCTATTAATTGAATTTTGAGTTATTGATAATAGCTCATCGCCTCTTATATTAGAGCAATTGTCTGAGCCACTGCAAGCAACTTATGAAATGGAATATGAAACCCTTTATCAAGATTGAATTATATTATGTTTAATTGTCTTTCAATACCACTAACTTTTATTTTTTGGAAAATGCAATACAAATTCTTTTACTTTTTTTTTCAAAATAACAGATTAAAGATTAAATTGCTTTCTCTAAATTCAATTAAATAGCAAGGTAATATATGCAGTTTGTATTGCATTTTGTTTATATTGCATTTAATAAACCGGGGAAAAAACTAGTTTCATTCATATACTGGTAGCTAAATATTTTTTTGCAAATTTGTACAGCAGATATGACAGTACAAAATACAATGCTATACTAATACATGCACAGGGCATGTGGAAATGGGGGTGTCATATGCTAGGTAAGTTGTATACTAAAGTGGGGGGGTCGGAAGTTCATATTTCAGGCATATATTTCGATTTGTGGGGGGGTCATATGTTTGATTTGGCGAACCCGTGGGGGGTCATATGTTTGATTTGCGAACCCGTGGGGGGTCCATATGTTTGATTTGCAAACCCGTGGGGAAACACTGATGTCTAAAAAACTTCCGACCCAGCCATGATTGGTGAATGGCATGACATGACACGTCGTTTTTTACTTGTGCCCATTTATTAAAAAACACAGGTATACATACCCTAAACTGATGTAAATGCGTAATTGTTATAATAGCACACAAACACCAGTATTGTAGAAAGTTCTAGTAAAAAGTCTTCGTCGAACATTGAAAAATAGAAAACGTGGCGCCGCCATCTTGTTTGCTTGCGTTGTTTGCTTGCGTTCGATTTCTGATAGGCAGTTTTCGATTTGGCAGGCGTCTTCAGTGGTTTACTCGAGTCATGTGGTACAATTCTGTCACACTGTTAAAACTCGAGTAAACTACTGAGGACGTTTTGACGAACCGAAAACTGTCATCAAATCGACTGTAAAATGGCGCCATTGTTGTTTGCATTATGAAAAATGGTATATCCGGTAACTAAGCGCGAAGTCGAAGTAAAACCAAGCGAAATTCGTTTTTTGCGAATACATAGTTCAAATATGGCTACTAAATTTCAAGATGGTGGCCATTTTAATCGAATACATTTAAAAAAAAGGCATTTCTATAACATGAACATTCAACGCACATCAAATGGAAAACAAATTAATTTCATTTAAACGAATCCAAACAATGACGATATCTATAATATTGTGAATATATGATATTGTGATAAGAAATGCAGTGGACTTAAACGCCTAACTGAGGACCCAAGTTTCAAGTGCAGACGTTGCCTGGGTACTGCGAGACCAATCGATGGCAGACCACAGAGTGAGGTTCAGGTTGGACCCGACAAGTTGGAGGTCGTAGCTTCCTTTTGTTACCTGGGAGACATGCTCTCGGCTGCCGGTGGCTGTGACGCTGCAACGACAACACGGGTGAAGACAGCCTGGAGGAAGTTTAGGGAGCTGCTGCCTGTTCTCTCATCTCGCCACCTCTCACACAAGACGCGGGGACATGTATACAGTACTTGTGTACGGAGTGCAATGCTCCATGCTAGTGAGACATGGCCCTTAACCAAGCCAAACTTTCAACGTTTGCAGCGCAATGACAGGGCAATGATCAGACAGATCTGCAATGTGAAGCCGGAGAACGTCGCCACCACCAGTTCAAGTGAGCTTTTGAAGCTTCTCGGCCTTGAGGACCTTGACCTCATTCTGAAGGAGAGAAGACTTCGTTGGTATGGCCACGTGGTACGGTCAAGCGGGAGCAATCAAGACAGCATGGGACATGCAAGTGGGTAGTATACGTGGAACCGGTAGACCCAAGACTTCATGGAAGCAGGTGACTGAGAGGGATATGAGGGACTGGGGACTTTCAAAAACCGATCCTCATGAGAAAAACACATGGAGATCCGGTGTACGAACAGCCATGCGTGCAGCTAGCCAGCTACCTGGAAGGGGGTCCACTGAAGTGGACGTTACCCCAGCACCTGCACGTTAATCAAAACACCGATGATGATGATGATGATGATGATGAAAATCCACAGCCACTGTTAATATCAAAACTTCTATACAAATACTAAAGTACGTTGGTCACATGTTGTTGCTGCAAATTGTGACAGCGCCATATCACAGATAATAAGCCATTGAATCTAACTACATTTTTACTCAATTGTCATCATTAACAGTTTATACGCAGTCAATCTTTTAATTATTCTCATCAGATACATCACTGTCCGAATCAGAAAATGTATCATTCTCACAATTAGCATGACACAAGCACATTTCTGCATTTTAAACCTGATTGTCGACACTGACAATTTCTTATCACTCCACAACAGTGTCTGTACAGTACATGTTGGTCAGATCTCTTACTTGAGTGGAAGCAATTGGTTTGTTGAACATTACTGCCACTAAACCATTTTCAGAAGACTTCCAGCCGTTGCCTTAAGGACTCCATAGAGTTGGCTTTGAAGTAGGGAGATCCCACGAATTCATTATAATTCGTCTTTCTAAAGTGAATCCGAACCTCTCATTTCTAATCGAGGCCGGCAACAGCCTCACGTTTGGAAGATATTCTAGACATATAAATCCATTATCATGTAACTAGATGCTGGAAATAAGAACCAGGGTAAGATTCTCAGTACATGTGTACAATTTATGTTATAAAATAAGTATTTATGGAGGCACCAGAAGAGTTATTGTATCCGATGTAAAACTGTCAAATGCCAGCGTGCGTAGTGTTTTTACTACGTGTTTACGTTTTCCATATGCCTGTACGAATTAGTTAATTTTTTTTCATTTTTGATGCATATAAAGATAAAAATTAACGAAAAATTAAGAAAATTTCCTTTATAAGTATTAGTTATGGGCACATAGCAAATTAAACCAATTGAATTGAACTTCGTTCGGGTAAATCAGACGTCAGCATGCTCAATTTTGCGATTGACACTCCAATCTCGTGGTCAATTCCTACAATTGACTCTCCAATCTCGTGGTCAATTCCTACATTTCAAACACCTCTAGCCAATGTGGCCAGTGCTATAATAGGATCACTAGCCAAATATTATTGGCACCTGCCCAAATTTGGCAGGTGATATTGAAAGGGCACTGGCCAAAATCTGAAGTTGCTGAAAATGGGAGCGCCAAAGCACGGTTACAAGTGCTATAGGGGCTAAGTATAGCTAGGGGGGTCTGGGGGCATGCTCCCTCAGAAATTTTTTGAAATGGATGTGTCTAGAAGCTCTCTGGTGCATTCCTTTTCTAAGAAAGTATTTTTTTTTTCTATTTTGATGAAATGGATGTATTTATATCATGTTTTGTTTTCCAATGATTTTACACCTTATTATGGTTAACTTTAACACATACATGTATTTGATAAAAAAAAAACTTGATAGAAAAGGCAATCGCCAAAGTGACAGGTGCAAATTGAAGCCCACTCGCCAAATGGATTAAGCACTAGGTTTTGGCTAGTGGCAAGTGTGAGAGATATTCCCTGCTGGGAGATGGATAGATGAAAGTCAAATATCACAATCCTTTTGGCAAATTTATTGCCTCAATCAAAAACATCAAAATGGTGCAGCAGGTTAAATGTATTATTACCAGAATACAACAGGGGTCGATTTAGCCACTGGCCAATTGTTGACTGTCTTGAACTGGCCCGTTTGGCCAGCTGAAAAAACATGAATATTGGTGCCCAAAACTGTCAAGACTTGCGGTTTTTGACCATGAAATCAGCATTACAGCCAGTTCTATAAATGGTTACTGTTTTTGTTTGATCCAATCAATCAAAGGCAATATTTGAACAACACACTTATTTGCTCATTGAACCAAAAATCCACAAAATTCTTACAATTTTCCCCACAGGACCGGTGATCGAGAGTGGTTGTATATTGATATGTAATAACAAGGACGCTAAATACCTATAAACATAAGCAGCCTTTGTCACACACAATCAGCCTTTATCAAATATCCTGTGTAAACACGGCTGGAATAATGGACACATTTATCATCTGTGCAGGAATTAAATGGTAATAAATATGACAAAATTGAACTAAATCCTACAGGTATTATAAATATGCTACATATTCATATGGGCATGCTCACATAGCAATATATAACCATATAATAGGTCTACGTCTTCATTTTTAGTACTTTAAATGACGTCACATGTGCAAAGTGATCGACAGTTACATTCTGAAATGAGGCATTCCATGACGTTCACCTTCATTCTTACAAAAATGGAAAACAATATTGGTTTGAATTTTGGTAATAATCTTAATTGCATGTACTTTTTGAGGTCATAAATGATACTAGGGTATTATAGAGAAGAAGGCTACAAGTTACTGCAAGGCCAAGGTTAATATAATATCCGATCACTTCTAATACCAAATATAGACGGTGCAATTTACATGGCCGTGCCACTAATCCGGATCGTTGATTCCCTTTAGTTGTATACAAGATATAAAGACCAAGGTGTTGAAATGCCCTGTGATTTTTCCTAATATACTTAACTTCCACCATTTTGAAACTCGTGCAATGGAGCAAGGCTCGTTGTGATTGGTCGAATAGTTCATGTCTAACCAATCACAGCAATCCTTGCATGTATCTGACATTCTATCCTTGACCTGTGTAAACATGTGCATTTTTTTCTTCTTCCATAAAAAAGTAAGTTATTTTGATTTTCCAACGAGCTTTCATTATAGATTATTAGGATTATGTTACTAATGGGTTATAGGATTATATATTTGAGAACTACAATTGACAAATACTGTACCACGACAATCTATTTGAGACCCAGAATCATAGCAAAATGTAGATCTACATGGCACATACATGTATGCATGTCATGGTGGCTGATTGACAGATTAAAAACTAAAATAACCTGTTATCGGTGTTAAATGGCCAAATATTAATACTGTTGAGGAGTGAAAAACCTATACACAGGAATGGCTCATTCGTAGTATGCATGCGGGATACAGCCTAATATTAGCTACACTGGGATAAAATTGAAAAAAAAATTTTTTAATTTGAAAAAATTCTACGTCTCATGGGAATCATTTTAAAAAAAAGATCACCAAAATCCGACAAGAATTGACAGTTATTATCATTTCTTTGCCTGTTTTGGAGGGGATTTTGTAGACACGATGTTCCCATTTACCCATGTTAAACGCATTTCAAAATCTGCACCAACCTTCGACGTTTCTTGTTGCAAAAACAAGTAAAAAGCTGCTGTTGCGTACTCACGAAATATGAGATGGGTTTTTAAAATTATTGCTGTGTTTTGACCATTGTTTCAATTTATGTAAAAATCAACTATGTTATAGAAAAATGCATTGTCGTTCTTATTCTTACCATCCCAACACAAACAATTCAGTGGTTTTTGTTGCATTATTGCGCAAACATCGTCATGGGTATTCCCGCCGATCGCGGACTGTCAAATATGACATTGCGAGTGATTGATGCTCAAAATAAACTATTAAATTAAAATAATTACATACGCTTATTTATATGAATGGAATCGCATATTACTGCAGATTATTTCCATCTAAATTATAAATTTTAAGGACAACTGATAACAGATATGATGCAATATCTAGTGTGGTGTTTTTTTTGTCAACTGCCACTACGACGGCCATGTGATGCTCAGGATTTTCCGACCATATCACATGTTTTTTCATTTCACAAATAGGAGGAAGATGCAAACCCAATATAATACATACCATTGGAAAGAGAAAAAAATTCTGAGCAAAAAACTATTTGTTGTCATTTTTTCATCCCTCCATAATTTATATTAATTGGGCATTTTTCATTGGCGCATGTCTCACAACTAAGGCATCATACTTAGGCTTATATTTGCCGGATCAAACTAGATTAAACCTTTATATTATATATCATTTGAAAGAGGAGAAAATAAGGATTAGGAAAATGAAAGCAAATCCAGACATTTGCAAAACATAGCAATCCAAATAGTGAAAAAACCATGTGATCAACACTTTGGTCATGAATTCAGAGGGGAGGGTTTCCAATTTTAGAAATTTGCAGTCGTGATTAGGTTCTACATACGATTTTACGACAATTAAAACCAAAATGGACATAGTCACATTTGATCCAGGGGACAGACCATCTTCAAAAATACAAGTCTGAAATCTTGCTTTTTGGGGTAGCACGTGCCGAAACTGTGTTATAAGACAATGCACGAGCGAGAACAGAAGTGTTTGTAGTTAAATGCCCATAGCTTTCTAAGAGTGCCGGCTTTTATTCAAATATTTCCAAGTTGCTTGGAAACGCTTATGGAACAGATTTCTACAAACAAATTTGTAAAAATTTAAATGATGTGAGTAGGATAGGGCAATTTTCATGAACATCTTCATCTTGCATTTTGAAATCTTGTCCCACACAGTAAATATCGATCGCAGTGTAGCTACTAATATAAATAAAATCAATAAATTTGAGTTTCAAATTGAGTTACTTTTTATTACTAAACGTTTTTATATTCGGGGCAGTGAATGTTGGGTCGGGCCAGCTGCATTCAGTGTCAGCTGGCCCGACTGTCTAGTTGAAAATTTGGACCCCTGATACAACATGAAAATGTGCACAACAGAGGCTGTAACTCTACCTCAGAAGGTTGCTCTGTATACATTGTAGTTCTGTGAAACATGACACAGTAGCTAGCCCTCTTTGAAGTTTCGGCTTTGAAGTGTGGAAATGAGTTACATTGTTGCGGCTTTACCAATTACATATTACAGTGTAGGACTGGTGGGTGTGACATAATTTATCCAATAGACGGCTTCATTAGCACTCTCGACATGCGACTTTGACCGTAAAAAAGTACTTTAAAGCTTAGGGCGGTCCTTTACAAAAAAAAAGAATAGGTTTTAGACTTGGTCTCAAGGTCGGGCTCCGCAAATAAGAATCAGGCATTGAGAGGTGTCAGAAGAGCACTCTCACAGTGCATACCCAGTTAAAAATAATCATTCCCCCAGGGAACCTGTGGGAAATAATTATTTCAGTGGATTGCCAGTGGTGGCGCTCTGAATGTAAACAAATATGGCTGCGCCCATGAAACTAACGCACACGTATATCTTTCAAATATTGATGATCACACGTCCCTAAACCGATACGGACGACTCATGTTAAAGTCTGGGTCGTTTGGCCAAAACATGAGTCGCCTCTGACGACCAAACGACCAATTACTGTGCTCTCTGTTTACTCTTTATTGATTAATCACCAAAAAGGAAGAAGAAAATAAAAAAAAATTCAACATCCAACTTGCAAATAAATAACACAACAAAGCACTTGCAGGAGGTGCTGCATTGGGTAGCAGAATCCTCCGCCGGGTTGTATCACTCTCTGCTGGGCTTCTCACTGGCTGCTCAAAGGAGTACAAATTCCTTAAACTCAGTGTGATAATCATATATGAATATTTTTGAGAAATAACGATTAAAAAAATGCAAATTTTATAGGAATATTTCTTCCATGCATTACAAAATGCGGGATAATTGACTTGCCTGGGTGAGAAGTGGTATTTTGCTGGGTGAAGGTTTAGTGGATTGAGGGCGTGCAGGCATGACCGGGGCTGTGAGTGGTGGTGGTGGAGCTCTGCTACGAGGCTGCTCCATCCTTGGCTGCGGTGCTGGCCTTGCTACTGGTCTAGGGGGAATCAGTTGAAATGAAGATGGTAAACGCGGTTGCTGTCTCTGAAAAAATGACAGAGGGTATTTTAGTAGAGTGCTAAAGAATGCCACATACCTACATGC
>CM032665.1:23340818-23366863 GCA_019095985.1 Streblospio benedicti
CTTCGACAATATAGTTTTCAAGAGCCTTGTAGAGGAGCAACTGGGGTGAGGGCTCACCACAAAATAAATGAGAAGATCCTGACACTGACACACCGGCGGCTGGATTTTACAGATGAGGAGGTGGACAGCGAGCTAGCTAAAATTATAGCTACCACAGACATGCCATGAAATTAGTCAAATTCGATGTAAAATCTTGGGCCAGTGTTCACTGATTTGGCAAGATTGATTTGTAATAAAAGGTTAATTGATTATCGTCTATTCGTATCTGAAATAAAAACAATTATAAACATTGAACGAACATACTTCAATAAAATGTGAATTTATAAATAAAATGTAGCAGTTTTTAACTTTATTAGAGTGGCTGGAAGTGATTTCGTAAATTGAGCGCGACGTCGTCAGAGGTCAAGGGTGAAAAAGATGTGTATTGCTTATAGTTTTTCTATACAGTAAATAGTAAAACTCAGCGACTAAAATGCTTAACCCGCTTAGTGCCGGGGCGCATATATGCACCTCAGATTTTACGTCCCTTTAGTGCCGGGGTGTATATATGCGCCTCAGTTTTCAGAAAAAACAGTTTGAGTTTGTCTGCCATATTCGTATATAAACACTCGTGGTTCTAGTCTCAAATTCCGGTATGTCAACAACAACAACTTTAACTTGACATTTCGATGCATTTCTAGAAGTAAATAAGCAGCATAGTGTTAATATTTTAATTCTATTAGTGTGAACGAATATTTACCCACCAAACACGCATTATCTGCTGTAATTTTGAGTCGCGAAATACTCTTATAGTTGAAATATGATCCTTTGTAGCTCTTACGTTTTTCATCAGAACATTTTCACATTTACAGTACACATTCAGGAGACGGTCTAGTTTCTTATTTTTACCATTATAAATAAAGATACATGCAGCATAAAGTTAAATTTTGACAATTTCGAGTAATCGTCCATTCATTTGACAGCTTGCGTGGTTGATTTAAAATGTCGTAGTAGCAGTAGAAATTTTAAGTGCAGCGAGTGTTTATCTTATATTTATTATTTTGAGCTTGAATTTCGCAGTGTAAATCATGTGTTTCTTGCGCAGATATATATTCTTACAAATGATGCATTAATATCATCAAAACCCTGCTTCACTTCCACAAAATTTACATCGAAATGTCAAGGTAATGCGATTTTGTTGACACTAGTCTAAAACCCGGGAGCAGACCCCGCTGTTTATATGTGAAAAACGGCGATAATCAAGGGAACTTTTCTGTGCAAAATCGGATGTAAAATTGTCCCTCAAGGGACATCCCGATACGAATGGGTTAAATCAGTGGAAGGGTGTTTCAGTTTTTCCGATTTTTTTTCTCCAACCCTTCAATACTAAAATATCCATAACTTTTTATTGTCAAGGTTGTATAACATCCAACATGTCAAAAATTAAAGCTAAGATATCAGGCTTTAATAATATATCGGTCTCCAAAAATCCCAAAGGGGGAAGGGGGGGGGAGGAGGGGGGTTACGGTGGCCCGCGGTCTAATACTCATGGTTCATGGTGGGTACTGGTTTGCAAGGAGGAATTTCTTTCTGTGTGGGCATTCTGTGGACAATTCGTTTCTGTTGTTTAAGGTGGCCAATTCTGGTTTGCATATTATAAAGAATTTTTCTTTTAGCCATAGGTTGCATGTATTTGATGTTGTTGAATATTGTTTGCTTTTTGCTATAGTTTTCCAAGTAATATTGTAGGTTATGTTTCTGTCTTTGAGGTTCCAAATGTGTTTGCTTAATGCTGTACTATTTCGGAGTCTTTTGTTTGTACAATATTGCAGACTATGAACATGTATATTATATATGTTGTAGAGTATAAACATGTGTTCTGTATTTGTGTGTAGGTACTTGTGTATTTACTACTGTATGATTGTGATTTGGATGGACAGCAGTTGTGTAAATAAAGTCATGTGAATAACATGTAGTGGGATCGTTCATGGCGCAGTCAGAAGGATCCTTATTCAGAAGATAAAAGAAAAAAAACATGCCTAACGAGCAGGAAAAACTACCCCAAGGATCCCAACCAGCGGGACTCCAGATTACACAGGAACAACTTCAAAATTTGATTCAAAGTGCTGTCCAGGGTGCCCCTGCAGCTCAAGCGTCGCAGGTCCAGCATCCACACCCTCCCTCCAACACAAAGAAGCCAGAGCGACCAATCATTGAAATAGAAAGCAACGAAAGTCAGTGGGAATATTTTCTTCATGAGTGGAAAGATTACAAGAAGAATGCCAAGCTGTCAAACGCAGAAGAAATCAGGTTAGAATTAAGACATTGCTGTACAATAAACTTAAGGCAAAAATTGTTCAATTTCCTTGGTGCCAATACTACTGATAACCTCAACGAGCAGCAGTTATTAGACTATATAAAGACACTAGCTGTGCGTGGTTAAAATAAGGCCGTTCATAGAAAGGAATTTTATTCCATGGTTCAATCACACGAGGAAACTGTACAAACATTCGTTGCCAAGTTGAGGAGCAAGGCACAACATTAAGAATAAGAATAAGAATATTTTATTTCGATAATAACTGTACACAAAAGTGTAACATATAATCATAGTAAAGAAGGTAAAAATATACAAGTTATATACATGGAATAGCTAACTAGCTAAAATTGACTAGAGTAAACATATGGTACAGCTAAATCAGTATATAATATTCTTCCAGTGACAGTAAATAGCACTGTTTGTATAAAAAGTAGATGCAGTAATATTCAGTAAGATAGTATTGTCAGAGACCTCCAATCTCTTAATAAAACTAGTTACATTGTTTCTAATTAAAATATCAAAATGATTAATACCATATTGCAAGAGAGTAGCAGATATACTGATGCGATGATATAAATTCATCAATAAACGAAAAATTCTATTAAAAGCAGATCTGATCCTTCTGTAAACATCTTGACTAAAATTAGACCATAAATGACAACAATATATACTTGTGCAGTAACTCTTAAAGAGCTGTACCTTAACATCATCAGAGCAATGCTTAAAATTACTAATCAGACTGTTACCTCGAATATAAAGTGTACGAATTGATCTAGAAATATCCATGTGATCCTGTCTATCACTAGTCATTGTAACACCAAGGTATTTATGTGAATCTACTAAGTCGACTAGCTGGTCATTAAGAAACAGAGATGGCACTTTAGGCATATAAATATTACGAGATTTAATACACATGTATACAGTTTTCTTTGCATTAAAAACAATATCACAGGTCTCCGCATATTCTTGACATTCTAAAATCATATGTTGTAAAAATACTAATGGATGGTGCAATGAGAACACTATCGTCAGCATACATCAAATGATTGACACAAGTATTACTGATATAACAACCAACATTGAGACTATTCAAGCGTACAGAAAGATCATCAACATATACATTAAAGAGATATGGTGACAGGACCCCGCCCTGGCGAGTTCCATTCGATGATTTGAAGGCATTACTAAGACTTGATCCCCATCGCACATAAAAATTCTGATGTGTATACCAAAACACAAGTAAACGAACAATAATTTTTGGCATTCCTCGTGTTAAAAGCTTATCAAATAGCACCCAAAAATTAAGTCTATCAAATGCTTTCGACGCATCGAGATAACAAATAAAAACAGGACTAGATTTATCCTGGTAATAATCAATAATATGCTTAAGAGTAAAAAACACACATGTCTGTAGAGTGACCAGCCTTAAAACCAAATTGATTACAGCAAGTGACTAGACAATATTGGTATCTATTAAGTACAATTGTCTCTAAAATCTTAGATAAAAAACACTTGTAACTGCTATAGGTCTATAATTGTCTTTACTTTCCAGGTCACCCCTCTTGTCCTTGACAATGGGGGTTAAGAAAGTGTCCAAGAGTTCAACAGGCATATACCCATGTAGTATCATAGAGTTAAATAGCATACATAGCAAACCACACAACCTGTCAGGACCATACTTGAAATGCTCACTTTGCAAGCCATCTCTGCCACATGCTTTGCCATTTTTTAGTCCCTTAATCGCAGATTTAATTTCATGGAAGGAAAATGGGTTATCAGGTGTAGTACAATCAGATAATTTATCAATAATTTTTGTTTTTAAAGTAGTGGACTTTGATGAGTTTAAAATAGACTCATAGTGATCCTTCCAGAGATCACAAATATTTTTCTCACCAGAGATATTCTCAATAGTAAAGGCAAGTGAGTTAGTATTCTCACCTTTTAACTTCTTAATTTCTTTCCAAAATTGTTTGGAGTCTTTTGATAATAATTTTTTAGCTAAGGAATCAGCTTGGCTCTTCTGACCATTATTTTTTGCACATACGAAGTGTGTATTTGAAATAAGCTCTGGTTCGTTTCATATTGTCAAATACTACACCAATTCGATTCATGTTTAAATGTTCAAGTGCATTATGCAAAACCATCAGGTTAATACTTATTCAGAGTCAATGGTAGAAGACCAAATGGTAATAGGATGTGCTAATGATGATATTCAGGAAGAGACATTGGCTAAAGACTGTCAGTTACAAACATTTGAAGAAAAGTTTAATTCCATACAAGCACTGGAGCATGGCCGTCGAGCAAAAGCAGATGTAAAGAAGCTTTCAATGAATTCCGCTATAGCACTACAACAATCTGATAGTAGTAAACAAAAAGGTGACCAGAAGAAAACGATACTGAGTAAAGGCTGCTCAGGATGTGGTAGCAAATCACATGGGAAGGGGACAGAACTACCACGAGCGAGCCACTGTCCAGCATGGACCAAAATTTGCCATAATTGTCAAATTGTCGCCCATTTGGCTAATGTCTGTCGTGGACGGAAAACAGATTCCATCAAAACAATCCCCGCACAACAGACCCATCACAATGCCGTACTAACGGAAAATGATAATGTCTCGCACTTCTTTGGAATGACAACATCACCAGCCCCTTGCAACAGTATACCTCATATTGAGTGTGCAAAAAATGGCAAGTTTGAACATGCAAAACCTAAACCTCTACCTATGCTAAAAGTATATGTATCAGTTTTATGTGATGCCCTTACGACACTTAAAGGCAACATTGCTACCACCTCGAAATAAGGTGATGGTTAGTGCATGCATGGACACTGGAGCACAAACATGTGTTAGTGGCATTGAAATATTAGGTACGTTAAGAATAAGTCAACACCATTTGATTCCAACTTCACATCGAATTATTGGAGTTAAGTTACTGGAGATGCACTGGATGTAAAATAGGTGTGGTACCATTGAAGATAGATGGAATGTAGGCCCCGATGCATGCTCAAGATACCCAGCAGAATCAACCCTTGCTGGTGCATTATTATCTGTTTTACGAGTACAACCTTGTAGTCAAGAGGAGATTGATAGTTTAGATACGTCAACATATGTCACCACTTCTGTGATATCATCCTTGTCTAGTGGATTAGACATACAAGCCATCACCCTTGAACGAGTAAAAGACTTTGCCAGTTGTGACGAAGAAAGCAGATTTCTTGTTGATACTATTGTTAATGGTTTTCCTGATGACCAGGAAAAACTTCCACACAGCATAACACCATTCTAGAAGTTGAGAGAAGACTTGTCGTGTATCGATGGCGTGCCTCTTTATAAGAACCGTATAATTGTACCACAACTGCCCAGAATTAAAAGAACTATCAGAAAAAAGCCATGAACTCCATGTAAAAATTGAATGTACAAAAGATCCTCAAAGAAGAGAAGAGCTCATAAATGAGAGAAAGGCAATTATCAAAATGTCTAGAAAAGTGAGGGGAAACGATGAGCAACAACAATTCAAAAATAAAATGAATGAACTTGAAAAGAATAAAAATGACTAATAGATACATACTACGCGAGATAAACAGAACAAAATCGGAAGAGTCACTCTGTGTACATGATGAGAATGAGAACATTGTCAGCACTGATAAACAAAGAGCAGTACTAATAGCAAAACACTTCAAAGAAGTACAAGCGCCTGAAACAGCCATACCCAATAACAAAACCTACCCACCACATCCGATGACCAAACCGTTTGATAAAACTGAAATAAGAAAAGCAACATCATCCATGAAAAATGGCAAAAGCTGTGGAATCGATGGGCTAAATGCTGAATACCTGAAATATGCACCACCTACAATACACACCAGTGTAGCAGAATTACTGAATAAAACAGCTGCAACAGGAGACCACCCACTTGAACTAAAACTAGGAATACTCAACCCACTACAAAAACCCGGTAAGAAAAAAGGACCACGAGAAAATCTACGCCCCATAATCCTTCTTTCCATCATCAGAAAAATACTCACCATGTGTATCCTAAGAAGAACATGGAATAGACTATCAAAGATGATCACAATCGACCAAGCAGCTTATCAATGAGGAAGAAGCACAACTGAGCAAGTCTTTGCCATCAAGACACTTGCAGAGAAAGCAATAAGATCAAGCAAGTTCAAAATATACCTATTATTACTTGACATGAGCAAAGCCTTTGATACTGTTAATAGAAACAAATTATTTGATGCTCTAGAAACCATCCGACTTCCTGAAGAATTACATCTACTTCATATACTCACCAACAATGTAAAACTACAAGTAAGAGTAGGATCTAAAACCAGCGAAGAATTTAATACAATACTTGGCATCATGCAGGGTGACTGCCTTAGTGCAGTGTTGTTTATATTCTACCTTGCCCAGGCCTTAGCAGAAAGAAATTCCATCGAAGCAGAGCACAACTATGCCCAACATATGGACAAACATCATCCAAATGCTATCCCCATCAAATCAACAGTAACAATTGAGCCAAAATATGCAGATGATATCACCTATGCATCAACATCGAAACCATACATTGACAACATCAAAGAAACTATTCCATCAAAACTGAAAATGTACAATCTGTGTGTCAACATTGGCAAAACAGAAGAATATACAATTCCAGATGCACCAGAGATAACTTTGAATAAAAGCTGGAAAACCTGCAAACTGCTAGGTAGCATCATTGACACTGAAAGTGACATAAAACGCAGAAAAGCCTTAGCAATGTCCGTCCTCAACCAACACAAAAAGGTTTATCACAGTAAAAACCTCTCAATAGACCAAAAGATCAGACACTATTGAATGTACATAGAATCTACCTTATTATACAACTGCGAACTATGGACACTAAACACTACTCTATCCGACAAACTAGATGCCTTCCACAGACGCTTACTCAGATATGCAATAGGAATCAAATACCCTAGAATCATCAAAAATGAAGCCATTTATGAAATCACAAACCAGATAAAAATAAGCAAAACAATACAATCAAGGAGACTGTCATGGTTCGGACACTTGATGCGTTTACCAGCAGAAACACCAGCTAGAATAGCCTTCAATGAAGCAATCAAACCAACAAAGAACAAGAGAGGCAGACTAAAATCATCCTGGCTAGACACTCTACAAAAAAGACTTTAATGAACTCCAAAAATCTAACATCAACATGAAAAGACATAAATAACATTCCAAAATGATGATGATGAATTGTACCAAAATCTTCAAGCTGAGGATTGTCTTTATTCAGCCCACCAAGGCAGTGAGGTATGAAGGCAAGGGCAAGGGCATGTGCATATTGGCCTAGCATGAATGCATAGGGGAGCACAATGTTCTACATGCAACAGAATTGCACCTTCACAACCTTCACAACCTATTATACTTACACCAGCGCCATCATATCCATTTGAATTGGTTGTTGCAGATTTCTTTTCTTTGTATGGTAACAGTTATTTAATCTATGTTGATAAATACACGGGATGGGTAGCAGTAATCTTATGCCAGAAAGGAGAATGCAATGCTTCCAACCTCATGAAACATATGCGCACTTTCTTTCACGTCTATGGAGTGCCTGCAGAACTAGCAGCAGATGGTGGACCTCCATTTCCATCCAATGAGTTTCAAACTTTTCTAAAGTCCTGGGGTGTCCGCTATAGACAATCTTCAGCATACTATGCACAATCTAATGGTCGTGCTGAATTTGCTGTTAAAGTCGCAAGAAGAATCCTATATGCAGTGTTCATCCTAGGGCCGCGCCGTGCGCCAATGACCCATACTAATATCAAATGACCCATCCCTGCACAGATTTTCGCGCCATAAGTCCCATTAAATAGCAGCGTCACGCGCCCTCTCCACAATTTACAATTCTTGAGCGGTCATTCGGTGTGGTGTTCCGTAATCTTCGTTGTTTTTTCGTGAATAACCAAGATGAAACGCGCTATAAAAGGAATGCTTTGATTGGCTGCAGACGGGAATATTGCTCTTATTCAACCAATCACGTTCGTCCTTGTAAATTGTCTTTGAAAGCACTGTGGATTCTCATGTGCCTGGTCAAGTGTGGATTCTCATGTGTTTGGTCAGATGGCGGTTTTGAAGAATGGCACCACTGTAAAACGATAGTCAAAAATAGTAAATATCCACTGCATAGTCTTGGGGATTTGTGGGAGATTATGTCAAGTGTATTCTTAGTATACAAGTACAACCATAGGTCAAATTTAACCGAAAAGTTGTCCTTGTGAACTATGTCCCATTGTTCTGTGTTTTTGAGCCATAACTTTTGGTGTAATGGGGTCAATTCATGCATAGACTCCAAGTTCTAGGATGAACACTGCTATATGATAATGTTGGTCCTAGTGGATCACTTAACACAGACCGTATCACACGAGCCCTCTTACAACATAGGAATACGCCATTTCAAGATATTGGTCTTTCCCCTGCTCAGCTCCAGAAACATGAAAGATTGTCTTCCAACATTGGAAGAGACAATGCACATACGCCCGGAGTGGAGAATGGTAGCGGAGGATCGTGAGAAGGCACTTGCAAAACATAACGTACGTAACATGGAGATGTACAACGTGCTTACCACCACTAGACATTGGCGATGAAGTCGCTGTACAAAATCAAACTGGCCCACGACCAACTAGATGGGAAAAGACTGGAGTAATAATGGAGATAGGAAGGAACAGAAACTACCTGGTGAAAATGCATGGCTCTGGCCGTTGTACACTGAGAAATAGACAATTTCTTAGAAAGATTTCTCCTGTTTGTGCTGATAATCATATGCAAATTCATCCAACTGCTATGATAAGAACCAATAGCAAAGGACCTGTGGATATCAATGCACCTACGTCCTGCATTCCTTCAAACACTGTATGTGATGGTCAAGCCCTAACAGCAGAAGATATGGAAGCACCTACTGTACATAATGACCTTGCAGATAGAAATGAAACTTATACTTGTAATGAGGAACCCCCAACGATTATAGGTGGTTCCACAAACACCCCGATACCAACTAACAATGTGTCAAATGTGCAGGATATGTCAAATGAACTTCGCCGCAGCTCACATACTCGTCAACCAAAGCAGCTGCTCTCCATGTCCATGCATGGGAAATCCCATGATTACCGTATTCCCGCGCATTAAGGCCCATGGGCTTATAACCGAAAAACAGCACTTTTTGGACCTTTTGAAAATGGAAAAAGTTCCCACTTACAAGCCCAGGGGCGTATATTCATATATTACGCCCACCCCCTATTTGGCGATGAATAAGCATTGGATTTTGACTATATAGAACCACCAAGTTTCTTAAACATGGGTTCTTACGTGTTACTGTACGGTACTAGTCTACCTACGCGGGCGATGATGAGTGTACTGACTTTTGACAACGTGCAGGATGTTTTCCTTTAATCATCAATGGCAGAGTTGTCAACCCTCCAAAGATGAAAAGAGTACTAGATATTATGAAAAAGCATATTTAGTCCACAAAAATCATAATTGCGAGCGCCGCAGGCGCGAAGCGCATGTAGGGGGGTCCGGGGGCATGCTCCCCTGGGAAAATTTGAAAATTAGGGGTTTAAATAGCCCATTTCCTGGCTTTTCTACCATAAAATGTGTTAATACAGGCCAAGGAAAATTAATGATTTTTATGTTTTCACCAATGAAAGATTACATTTTGTGATTCACATCTCGACACGTATATGGCCGCTGAAATTTTCAAACATTCCAACAAAGCTTTGTACGATTTACAAATGTTTCATTCTAAATGTTAGTTATCAGAAGGACAAGTCTTTTTTCTAAATTTTATTTAATAAAATTCACAACTGACAGACAAATGCTAATGTAAATTGTGATATAGTGTACAACCAAAATATGTTCCACAATAATCCTACAAATATTGCTTGAGTAATACATTTCTGCAAAGCACCATTGCATCATAACAAAACAAGAAACAATTATTAATCATCATGAGACCGATAAAAATACTGGTGAATAATACTGCAAACAATAGCATAACAGGAAAACAAATACATATTTACATATTTACACAGATATAACATACTTCACCGCCATTGAGTGTAAATAGGTCGAGTAACGTTGTTTGTGATTTGTCTAACGAAATGCGTTGTGACCAATGAGAGATCGTGTAACTTTGAATTATTCAAATTCGAGATTCGAGAACGAAACGCGCGCGTGTTACAGAATTCGGACCAGTTTAGAATGCTCTGTTGATGATTATTGTCCCGAACTTCGATTTTTGACAGTTTTTGAGCTATATGCGTACTATATTACTGTCGTTTTCGTACTGGCGTATAGAGGGTTTCAAAATCGTATATATCCCGCCAAAAGCTGGAGGGT
Organism: Streblospio benedicti; assembly: GCA_019095985.1. Taxonomy (NCBI): domain Eukaryota; kingdom Metazoa; phylum Annelida; class Polychaeta; order Spionida; family Spionidae; genus Streblospio; species Streblospio benedicti. Next base: position 23,351,499 of record CM032665.1, read on the forward strand.
TGGCAACTCTGCCATGGTAATTATTAGTTTCATATCTTTTCTAGCAATGCTGTCTTCATATTCGTCATTGTCACAAGAATTTTCATAGCATGGTAACATCGTACAAACCTAATTAAATAATATTTGAACTCCGGAAGTTCGCCATTATAAATCATACTCACGCACTGGAGATATACCGAAAGCATTTAACAGTCGAAGTTCGAGTCCGCTATTGATTTCTAATGCATTAAAACGAGGTTGCGTTGTGGAAAGCTCCTAGAGAATCATGTTTCGTTTGCAACAAGAACTATGCCTGTAAGTTTGTTTTGAAAAAATATATTATTTGTTAATTCTCACTTTGGGTGTATTCTAGATGCAGATTAACACAAATATATATCTTCAAACATTGATTCAAGCTCCCGCCGAAGGTTTATATTGATGTTCATTCTGAACCATTGATGGAAAATAGTGAAACGTGTCGGAGCTTCTAATATCGCCCAAAGCATGATCATGGTATGACCGTATGTGTACGCATACGAGCACAGGATTTCTTTAGGTGTGTTACGTTGTTTTCACGTGTCTTTGGTCACTCATCTGGGTTTAGGGTGCACGTAACTATCAATTTTCATCGATTTTTTTGGCAGGGAAAAATATTTTTATTCTGACTTATTGGCCCATGTAGTTCTGCAGAATGGTGAAAGAATTGAGCATTTTGGGTTAAAAGCATGACATTTGGCACAAAGGTAGCTTTTGGCCTACTGATTAAAATTGGATATAGGGCCAACTGAAAAAAAATCCAAGATGGCTGCCATTTGGCATCATTTTTCAAGATGGCCGCCATTTTCTATGACAATCAGAGGAATCTTATAATATGTCAAGTATATAGCCAAACAATGAACAAAATGTCTTTTGAAATATTAGTTTTAATATTTTGAATAAATTCCAAGCAAATTAGTAATCCAATATGGCCGCCAAATATCAATATGGCCGCCATTTCTATAAAAATCATTGGTATTTATTGTTTAAATCTATTCTAAGACGATATATGTGATTAACGTGCATAGTAAGCAAAAATGATTCAAGTTATTGATAAAGTTATTGATTAAGTTATTGATTATCAACTTAACAAGAATCCATATACTGTCTAACAAGCTACTAGAATACTTCATATTGATTATTGATTTATCTGTGGCAGATGCCACAAAGTCAACTTTGACCAGTACCAGTTCGGTGTCCTAACCTGACAACTCTTAGAAAATATTCAAACCATGTCTTGGGTCAGTCCCCTTCCACAAAAACCAGAACCACCTCAGAAAATAGACTGGGACATATGTATCTTATGCCAAAAGAAATGTGAAGAGGTCTTACAATGCCCTGCAAACTCTAAAAGACTGGATTCTGGTGCAGGATATGAAACGCTCACAAGGCAGCTGAAACAATTCCAGGAACTTGACAGTTTACCAGGACATATTAATCTTTCTCTACTTGATGAAGGAGTAGGACTAGAGGAAACTCTAGTTCAGAGGAAAGCTAAGTGGCATAAGTCATGCCGAGACTTATACAACAGCACAAAATTACAACGAATAGAAAAAAGGAAAGGTAGTGACGACCAACCACAACAACCCAGCAGAAAAACCACACGATTAAGTGCAGGCAAGTCAGAGTTTGAGGATGTATGCTTTTTGTGTAGTATGATACTAAAAGATGAAGTCCTCCACAGGGCTTCAACATTTAAATTGGACAAGCGAGTGAGAAAATGTGCATCTATTCTAGATGACACACTGCTTTTAGGTAAACTGAGTGCCGGAGATATGATGGCTCAGGATGCTTTATATCATGCAAAGTGCCTTGTTTCATTGTACAAAAAGGCTGCCAAAGCAACACTTAGTGATGTAAAGGATAGTGCAGAAAAACGGGTCCATGGTATAGTTTTAGCAGAGCTGTTAGCATTTATTGAGGATATACGAACTGAATCTGGAGATGTACCACCTGTTTTCAAATTGGCCGACCTTGCCAAAATGGATGAATCCCGTTTGAAACAGCTAAAAAACAGAATCCTTGCCCACTTTGAGGATATGAAGGTCTACCGGGAAGGAAGAGACCTTTATTTGGCATTTGATGAAGATATTGGCCTGGCATTAAAGATTGCTAGCAAAGCTGATTACGATGATGAAGCTGTAATTTTGTCACAAGCAGCCAACATTCTACGCAAAGACATCTTTGGTATGGAAAGGTCAAAGTTCACAGGAACATTTGAGAAAGACTGCCAGCAGAGTAGTGTTCCACAGTCGTTATCTTCCTTTGTTGGAATGCTAATGGGGGGAGCAAATATAGAAACACAAGGTGGCAATGTAATTGAAGCCCAAGCTGCACTTACCATATCACAACTGCTCATGTACAACTGTACTGTACGCCGAAGAAAGGGATCAGCAGCATTATACCACAGTAAAGAACGTGAACCCCCTCTTCCTATCTATGTAGGATTGCTCCTCCATGCAGAGACAAGGAAACGTGGTCTTGTGGACAAATTATATGATCTGGGCATGTCAATTTCTTATGATAGAGTCTTATCTATATCAACGGATATGGGAAATAGTGTCTCTAACCTCTTTGAAGTGGAGCAAATTGTGTGCCCACCAAAACTACGGTCTGGTATATTCACAACCAGTGCTGTGGATAATATAGACCATAATCCAAGTTCAACTACAGCCCAGGGGTCATTTCATGGTACTGGAATTTCTTTATTCCAACATCCTTCTGTTGAGTTTGAGGGCATTGATAGAGGGATCATCATTCTCAACCCAGATGATCCTTATAGAAGGACTAAACTCTCAGGTCTTCCAGAAATATACACCATAGTTCCTCCAGTAATGCTGCGAGAGAAAGAACCAACTGTTCCTAATGCAGAAGGCCCATTCCTCAGTGAATGTGAAATGACACCAGCTGCCTTCAATAAACACAAGAGGTTTGTTTAAAAAGAAAATTTTGATAAATGCCTATCCCTGTTAGTTTACTAATAAATCTAGATATGTTCTTTCATTATTTCTTCTACCTAATAACTGTGGTAAAACTTAAATTATATTTTCATAGGGTGTTGTAGATTTTCTCTTATTTATTAGCTGCTTTGTTACTAGTTTAGATTTGCATACATAGTAATGCTTGTGCTATTTATCTGTTAGTTTTATGTGGTGATGGTTTGCATGTAAATTCTGTATTTTACTGCAGGTGGTTGGAACATGTAAAGAATACCCTAGAAGCTTGTGAGGCAGAAGAGGGTGAAGACTTGAACTTGAACATATCTTGGGCGGCCTTTCAAGCAAGTGATGTTGAAGTCAATGATGATCTCCCAACTGATATCAGTTCACTGTTACCATTATTTCAAGAACAAGCAAAGTTCCCAGCCATGATAAAGCATGCAATGAATGTTATTAAACAAAATGTAGGATACTTAAATCCAAGCCAAATACCAGTCATTGCCTTTGATCAACCATTGTATGCATTGGCAAAAACAATACAATGGAACTGGCCTGAAACATGGTGAAGATAACTTTGTGATAATGTTTGAAGGATTTCACATAGAAATGGCTGCATTAAAGACAATAGGGGATTGGCTAGCGGACAGTGGATGGGTGGCTGCAATAACAGAGGCAAGCATTGCATCTCCTGGCACAGCTGATTCGTTCCTCAAGGCATCCCATGTTTCTAGGACCAGACATGCTCACCAAGTGACAGCTGCTGCACTCTTCATCCTTATGCACAAAGCTTACAGTAGTTACCTAGACAACCTGGTTGAGGATGAAATACCCCAAACTTTTGACAACTGGAGAAATATGAGAATAGATGAAAGCCCACAGTTTCAGTTTTGGTCCATCACAATGGATTTTGAAATCACAATTCTGATGTTTGTCCAATCCTTGCGGGAAGGGAACTTTCAATTGTACATAGATGCCTTAACAGAGCTCCTGCCTTGGTTCTTCACACTTGATCATCACCACTATTCTCGGTGGCTGCCAGTTCATCTTCGTGACATGCAGCTCCTGGCAAATCAACATCCAACTATCAAAGCTGAGTTTGACAAAGGTAACTTTGTAGTCAACAAAACCAAAAAGGTCTTTTCTGCTATCCCAATTGACCAGGCACATGAACAAAATAACAAGTGTGTCAAGGGTGATGGTGGAGCAGTAGGTCTCACTGAAAACTCTAAAGAGCTCCTGAGGTGGATGGTATGTGGTCCAGAGGTGGCAAGGGTGGTTACAGAATTTGAGGATTCATTGGAAATCCTTAAACATAAGCAAAGCAAAGGTCCTAATCTTCGCCACCATGAACAAGTAAAAGGTGTTCAAGAATCCTTCAGAAAACAAGTTGCATCACTCTGTGAGGTGATGGAAGGGATGGGCAATCCCTTTCTTGAGGCAAGTCAAGATGTTCTTGTTCTTGACACCAGAGACATTGTGGAACATGGAGTAGTGGAAACCATACAACATATAGAGCGCTTGGGCAGGGAACAAGTTGCTGAGTTCATAGAGGAACGTCTTGAGCAGAGAAAGAAATCACTGTTTGAGCCACTAAGAAAGAATAAGCTGCCCTTGTTTAGTACTCCACCACAAAGGAATCCTTCCAATGACAAGCAACAGATAGTAATTCTAAAGAAATATTGTGCTCTGTTTTCACAGTTGTATGTGTCTTGTCAGGTTCGAGGCAGTGATCTTGGTGAGTTTTTTCAGCATGAAAATCTATCTTACCCACCAGCCTTATCCCGGTATGGACAGTTGTATTCTGGAACCAAAGCGGACCTGCTTCCTATTCTGGAAAAACTGGCAGAGACACGGATAGAGAGACCAGATGTTGATGCCCTCCTTCTAGATGGTGCTGCTGTCATTAATATGCTGACACCCGGGGAAAGCAAGACCTTTGGGTCTTATGGTCAGGATGTATTTTTAAAATACATCACTGCTCAGTTGGAAAAGGTTGCTAGAATTGATGTTGTCTTTGATGAATACATCAAAGATAGTGTGAAAGCAACAGTAAGAGGTAAACGTGGGAAAGGTATCCGACGACGCGTTCATCCAAATAACAGCATTCCAAACTGGGAATCATTCCTTCGAGTAGACCAAAACAAAAAGGAATTATTTGCATATATGGCAGAATTAGCAATAACCATCAGAGCTGATGACAAGCTCGTAATTGCTACAAAAGGAGAAGACATTTTGTGCAACAAAAGGCAGGATGGCAGTAACCTGTCCCCATGTACACATGAGGAGGCAGATACACGGCTCCTGCTCCATGCAGCTGACTGTTCCAGAAATAGATACTCAAAAGTAATGATCCGGACTGTGGACACTGATGTTTTAGTTATTGCAGTTACATTATTTCAGAAGCTGCATTTGCAAGAGTTATGGATCTCATTTGGCAAAGGCAATACACATAGATTTATACCTGCACATGAGATATCAAATGTATTAGGTCCTCAGAAATCAGCGGCTTTATCATTCTTTCATGCCTTCACGGGCTGTGACCAAACTTCAGCTTTTGTTGGGAGAGGTAAAAACACAGCTTGGAATACCTGGGTAGTATATGATGAAGTCACACCAGCCTTTGTTGCACTTGGCTCGTCTCCAACTGTTGAAATGGTAATGGAAAGTATGCCACTTATAGAACAATTTGTAGTGCTCATGTATGACAAAGTTAGCTTGTGCATTGGCGTAGATCAAGCTCGGGAAGATTTGTTCTCACGAAAAGCAAAACAAATAGAGTTAATACCCCCAACATCAGCCGCTTTGCTTGAGCACACTAAGCGAGCTGTCCACCAAGCTGGGTATTGCTGGCGTCAATCCCTGGTGTCAGATCAACAGTTACCCTCACCCACAGACTGGGGATGGAAAAAGTCTCTTACCAATACCTGGGTACCTCTTTGGACACAGTTACCAGAGGCCTCTAGAGCCTGCCATCAACTTACCAAATGTGGATGTCAGCCAACAAAAGGGTGCAGAGGGCGCTGCAAGTGTGTCAGAATTAATCTAAAATGCACTGCCCTCTGCAAGTGTGCTGGTGACTGTGAATGGTCCCATGAGTAACAGTAGAATCTGCAGTCAAGAATATCATTAAGCATGATGTTAATATAAATGAGCAGTTTTGAGCACATGCAGTTGGGTTCTCCTTCATCAAAAGAGAGTGTGTGTGTGTGGGGGGGGGGGGGACACACATAATGGGATATGTGAGACTAGAGACTAGAGAATGCAGTTAGTGGAATATGGGAGATGGAAAGAAATAATGATTTGCAGCAAAATCTAGTCTAATATGAGAGATTGATCTTTAATATTGTGTGGGTTTAATAAAAATACTCTCTTTTACTTGTAGTGTTAAGAATTAATAATAAATCATAGAAAAAGACTATACAGAGTGGGCACTTTCTCGTCTTGAAAAGGATGTAATTTTCAAAAGAGGCTAATTTTGCGGTAATTGAAATGTTTTAATATTATGCATAGATACAATATTTTGATTATCAAATATCTGTAATTCACGTGTCAATGTCAATCATAAACATTAGTAGCTATATTGATTTTATTTTCAATATACAAAGCTAATATAAAGATAATAATTGCAGGGTTCTAGATGTGATTCTAAAGTGCAGACATGACAATATAATGTTACAATGTTCGACAGAGAATTTCTCATTTTTTACAGCTTTGGCAGCCATTTTGAAAAATAGCCGCCATTTTGAATTTTTTTAGATATGTACCATTCAAAAAAATATTAAAATTGATAATTAAAACAGGGTTTTGATAGTATTATGATCTAGTATACATATATCATTTGTTAATACATGTTTTCCTATCATTTTATAGTTATGGCGGCCATCTTGAAAAATGGCGGCCATCTTGAATTTTTTCAGTTGGCCCTATATCCAGATTTAATCAGTAGGTCAAGAGCTACCTGTGTGCAAACTTTCACGCTTTTAACCCAAAATGCTCAATTCTTTCAATATTCTGCACCATTCTGCAGTTTCTTTCTGCAGTTGCAGGTTTTGGTGTTGTGTGTTGATGTGTCATTTTGTGCATTTTTATTGAACATGTTTTTATTGTGTTTTGCAATAATGGTTTTGATGTTGCTCTTGCAGCAGTAGCTGATCTTTACATTGTTTTTATTTATGATCTTGTGTAGCAACAAACAAACTATTTGGTATACATTAATGTATACCAAATAGTTTGTTTGTTGTTTCTTTATATATATATATATATATATTTATATTATATATATATTTATACATTTATATCATTTTAAAGGCAATCGTATTATATATACTACAAACATGATAAAACTGTTTTATATTATTGTACACAATGAAATATACGCCCACATTGAGTATACCCCAGTTTTTAACAGACCATCTTAAGTCGCTCGTGTCAAGAAGCTTAATCCCATATATATATGTTTTGAGAACAACACTATATATATATATATATATATAATACTGAAAGTCTTAGCATACACTACGCCTGGGATCATGTCCAGATTAGCGGACCCAAATAAAATGCCTACTTTTAGACATTGAAAAATATTTAGGAACCACTTTTTTGTCTCTATATAGAAAAAATGTGGTTCCATTATTCTTTGATGTATTGAACTAGCACATCGCACTACTCATAGGCCAAAAAATCCATCATTTGTAACATAAACACGGAATTGTTTTGATACTCGCCATCCATCTTGCACATCTTGTACGGTTTTTGCAGAGCTCATTTACGTCCTTCCACTTCATATATGCACCCGTTTTTATGTAGACGAACAGCTAAAAATGTGTGACTATTTTGAGTGTTTTTATCGGGGGGTAAACCCCCCGAACCCCCCTTTTGTTGTTTCGTGCAAGATATAAAAAGAAGGCATTTGAATCAAAACAGAGGAAGCACAAAATGTAAGTCAATCTTTATAAAAACATCTTGGAAACACACAGAAAAGGTTTCTCTTTCTAATAGAGAAAGAAATGTGGTTCCAAATATTTTTCTTGGCAAGTTATTGATCTTATAATTTGGGTCCGCTAAAATGTACATTGTCCCTATGCCTGTGGTATATTTACCTGTCTCAGTGTAATGTTGCGGATGCGTCTCTGATTAACCTCCACCTGCAGACTGGAGCACTCATCCACCACCCGCTGCAGCTCGCCCTTCTTGTCCCGGGCTTCTTTCCATAGGTGAGCTCTGCTTAGTTTAAGGCATCATAATTTGCCCCTGAACGCTGTTTTAATTCTAATAAACTGCAATCAAAAGATGGATGTGCCTACGCACCGTGAAAGTATGTCAGGATGTTTATTTAAGTGTGAATTCGATTAGTGATTATCACTTAATAACCGTACTTCAATCCTTGTAAACATTCAAATTAAAAATATTTTTATGGCCTCCTGCAGACTTGTCAGAAGTGCAAGTGATAAGATGAAATGCATGTAGCTATTCAGACAAAATTTAAGATTACCCCTGCAACCACTTCTCAATCACCTTTGTGTAGAAACAGGTCTGCAATTTTTGTTTATTTCTTCAACAGAGTAGGAAAAGGTGATTATATGCTTTATTTTCTATGTACATTATTCAAAGGATACACTTTGACAACAAAGGAGTTGACATCCATGTACGGTACAAACTCTTTTTCTGAAATTTCATAATCATAAAAATCATCACAACATTATTTTTCTGGTCACCATAAAAGCAAAATAATACAATGATACGATTCAAGATGTCAGAGTTGCCAACCTCAAATTTTGAAATTTCTGAATCCTGAGGCCAAAATTTCTGAATTTGGGTCAAAATTTCGGAATCTTATGTTTATTATGTACTAGCTTTCCCCGGCCACGCGTTGCAGTGGCACACTAGAGCAAATGCGACAGATTTCGACACCTTTATTGCATATGTGCAATCACGGATGTATTTTGAAAAATATTAAAGTATTAATATCATATGCATGTATATCCTACCCGGATTATTATATTTAAATGTAGTTTCAAAAAATGCAATGCGGATTAAAAAAGATATCCCCCATTATTTTGTTCTAAAACCGGTGACAGTTTTCGACATGGGTGTGACAGTTTCCGACACATACAGTGCACACATGAACACAAAGAAGCTGAACAAACAAATTTTTAGACAAAGAGCTAATCCAATTCAGGCAGGCCATTGTTATATTATGTATGTTCTACACACACCAAAAATTATTTTCAATTTGTGTGCAATTAAAAGGATAAACCCCACCGTTGATATGACTGCCCAAGAGCTTAGTTGCACTGAATGAAAGTGTGCGTTAATACAAGGTGTTACGTTCTGCAAACTCACGATATTAATCAATACTTTCAAGGTGTGTCATTCTTGGAATAAACTAAAGGTTTGAATTTGAAATATATTTTGTAATAAAATAGCTTTCTAATTGTGTCTTGTTGTAATCTTACCCTGTCGAAAACTGTCTCCATCTGCATTCTCACGGACATAATGTATACGGCCGAATACTTGAATGTTCTTGCGTATATATTGGGGAACATTTATATCATTTTAAAGTCAATCGTATATACTACAAACATGATAAACCTGTTTTATATTATTGTACACAATGAAATATACGGCCACATTGAATATACCCCAGTTTTTAACAGACCATCTTAAGTCGCTCGTGTCAAGAAGCTTAATCCCGTGGTCAAACAAAAAAAAAAAATGAGGATGTAATTACAATGAATTCAGCATTGGAATATTGCTATTTAGTGAATAGGAGAGGATTTTGTATACATTGATGGAATTAAAAGTTTGTTAATCCTACTGGTATGGTTCAACAATGGCATTATTAACGTGGCCTGTCGAAAACTGTAGCATGTCGAAAACTGTTGCATTTACTCTATAGCTTTTGACGTGGTATCCGCCAATTTTCTTCCATTGGATATTCAGAAAAATTGGTACTTTTATCAGAGTGTAATACATAGGTAGATCTTTAATGTGATCATATAAGTAGGGATGTTAACAATGCAATATGTTATGATTGAAACATTTTGTATTTTCTTATTTATTAGTGGCACTATATTATGTGGGCCCTTCACATATGAACTCAAATATTTTGAAACAGTATGTAAGGCCCATGCATCATGGCGAGTATGGTGTATTACAGTTGACATTCCACATTTACATTTATGAAAGATGGTTTATATTTTGAAACATGATTTTGCAGTTTCAACACATTGAATAGAATCCATCAGCATGTGTAGGCCTAGACACTACTTTCCTTCCCTCAAAATGTGTATGAAATAGTGGAAAAAATATGTATACAAAATAATACATACAATAGAGTAAAGACACATTGCTAGACTGTTACACTGACCCCTCTTTCTGCGCCTCACGCTTGCTGAAAGGGGGACAGTGTTCACATAATGAAACTGGTGAGAATTTTCACGGTTTTTAACTATTGTTCTGGATAATTTTTTTCGGTCCAGTATAATTATATTTTAGACATATTACATTTAAAAGCATATACGCATCATTATGATTAAGAAAACCCATTCATATTAAAAATGAAATAACATTCTACATATACCCATAAACCTTAGTAAAGTTTACGAGGTGGATGTTGTATTTGCATTGTATACGTGTCAAAGTATACGTCGAACGCATTGTGTTCTACGGTAGTCGCCCTGAAACTGAACGTCCAAGCAGTATCATAACGGGGCTGTTGTGGGTATTTCCCCAAAATGACGTCACGCCTCGCCAAATCAAATCGTGCGATCACTGTCTCTTAATATAATTGCAATTTACGTAAAGGTGGGCCCTTTTGTGAATTTTTAGACTTGATGAAAACCACCCTTGGAACACACACATTGATTTGCCCAAGTTTCATGGTGATAGGATGTATGGTTTAGGAGTCTATAAAGACCATACAAACAGACATTGCTTTTCATATATACATGTACATGTATATATAGAATTTTTAACTTATATTCAAATAAGACTATTTTATAACACTGTTCTGTGTTTAGAAGGGTCAATGGACAGTAAAAATGCACATAAAAGTGCAATTAACTTGATTTCAACATATTTGGTTAAAAAAAATACAAGGGTTTGGACGAAGGTCGTCCTACTTTTCGGTAAAAACGTTCAAAGTAAGGAAAACTCAATGACAAATGTACGTGATGTTTTTTTAATTTGAACCATTTTATTTTAACTATGTTACATAGTACACAGTTTTGAAAGTGATGAAATCAATCTTGTTGGACATTTGAAAAAAAAATAAAACTATTTTAAGTCTTTCAATTAAGTACCCAATTTTGCTATAAATTATACACTGGATTGCAGAAATATGCATCACATTTTTAAAGAAAAATTTGGGGATACCCCCCAAACCTCCTGCCGCAAGAGCACTCTTCACCCGCCTCACAATGTAGTCATGCATGTAGAGTTGGAAGAGCACATGGGATGTGCAAATGCACATTACCTTAGAAGGTGAGGCATGTACATGTACATCAATAATAATGCATCTTACGTCTTGTATGCACCACGAATTTTCACCATATCCATGCGTTCTTTTGATTGCTCATGGTCCAATGTCGTATCCACCACGATGTTTGATGCTAAAATCAAACGATATCAGGCGTGATGCACTCTTTTTCGATGCAGTGATATCATTGTATTTTCTTGAATACATATCCCTGTATTTTTGCATCATTACGTTACTGGAGAACGCACAAATTCATTAATTTTCAATAATTCTTCTGTTTTACTTTCATATACCGTTGACAGGTCATGTTGGTGCAGGTGCATTGTGCGCATTACGACAACCAGCAGAAACTGTTAGTCTGAATCATCGAGGCTCTCTGCCGCATAAGTGACAGCACACACAAACTGGGCTTCTCTGATCGAGACTATCGCTGTTACGACACGTCATTTAAATCGAGTGCATTTTTGCGCACCAGTCAGGGCTTGACATAAGAAGTATTAATCAAATAGACAGAAGGGCTAGTTAGTTGAGAAGTTGGCTAGCCCTTCTAGTAACCAAATATCCCAGCAAGCACGCGCCAACGCTATCTGCCCCGCAGGCGTCTATTGACTAGGATGTCCGGGGGCATGTCCCCAACCCCTGGAAAAATTTTGAAAATTGGAGGTAAAAGGGGCCATTCTGGGGTACTCTTGATACAAAATGAACATGTTTCAGGCAGCAGAAATTTGTCATTTTTCAGAGAAATTTTCTGTTTCAATTCATTGCTGTTGTGTGTTGTATATTTTCAGGTTAAATGCAGTTTATCATATTTTGGAGAATGGAAAATGTTTTTAATACTGAATAAGTTTAGATATAAAATACTATCAAAGTTGTTTTTATTGTAACAAATGAATGGAATGTTCTTATTGCATAGTCAATGAAATCACTTTTTTTTTACAAATTCATGGACTATGAAATTTCAAGCATACAAATTCATCACATTCATCACTTCACCATGCAAATAAATCACTGAAACATTTCATAAGTGAAATGACTTATCTTTTACATATTCCCTCAAAACATTATCTTTCTGTGCATTTGCTACTAACCACTGCACTGAAAAATGTATTCAAGACTTGAAGTCCAAAATATTCAATAAAGTTCAGAATCACTGAAGTCTTCTTCTGGTGCATCAGCATCTGCACCAGACACCACCATGTAAGCAGAGAACTGGGCATAAGCCTGATGTTCCTCACGCCTAAGATCCTCTGATGGACTTTTCAAGTCTAAACTAAGCAATCGCTGATCGCCGATTCGAATTTGACAGGGCGGCATCAGATTTTAAACTGCGTAGTATCACAGCTTATACTAATCGTAGCAACATATAATTTCGGCTACAAACCAAAAACAGCATAAATCATCATATCCTTTTAATGATAAATGCTGACTTACAATATTTTGCTCTATAAACGCCAGCAAACATCACAATACATATAATGGAAGCCACTCATCTTTCATTTTTGTGAAGTCCGATGAGAATGTGAACCTTTCGGAAGACATATTACTTCTCCCACCATGGTTCCCACTTTCCTCAGATGACAAAATTCCCTGACTTTTCACTGACCTTTTCCCTGACCAGATTACCCAGTGCTGTGTTAATATTTATCACTTATCTATTTGTAATGTGTGATGTCATAATGTATTATAATCATTTAATATAGTAGAATAAAACAAAGCAAACAACTTTATTGATAAATCAATTAGCACCAATCAAAGCTATCTGCTTATAAACTAATAGTGAAGTCTATCGCAAAAAAACAAGAAAGCCACCACTGCACGTGGCACAGATAAACGACATCCTCGGCCTGATTGGGACCTGATAGATCACCTAATAGATGATCCAAAGGAAATAGTACAATGTACTTACAACGCAAAGCGATCACCGCCCAATAGGGACAGGTGAGAACATACGGGGCAATGCCCCTATACTGTACATAAGTTAAAAATTACTTCATGGTGTCTGCCTTTCATGTAGAAGTACCCTGATACTATTGTAAAATGTTACCATGCCAGTGTAATGAAATAGGAAATGTAAGGGCCGAGTCATTATTTAAGAAGTGGGGGGGGGTCGGAAGTTTTTCTAGACATCGGTGTTTCTAACTTCTGACCCCCCACGGGTTTGCAAATCAAACATATGACCCCCCCACGTGTTTGCAAATCAAACATATGACCCCCCAAACATCGAAATATATGCCTGAAATATGAACTTCCGACCCCCCCACTTTAGTATATATAACTTACCTAGCATATGACATCCCCATTTCCACATGCCCTGTGTATGTATTACCATAGCATTGTGCTGTCATATATGCAGTACAAATTTGCAAAAATATTTAGCTTTATGAATGAAACTATGAATGAATGAAACTAGTTTTACCCCAGTTTATTAAATGCAATAAACAAAATGTAATACAAACTGTATATATTAACTTGTCATGATATAAAAGGACTGATGCTATTTAATTGAATTTAGAGAAAGCGATTTGATCTTCAATCTGTTATTTTGAAAAACAAAGTAAAAGAATTTATATTGTATTTTCCGATAAAAGTTAGTGGTTAGTCAAAAGATAAACATAATATAATTCAATCTTGATAAAGGGTTTCATATTCCATTTCATAAGTTGCTTGCAGTGGCTCAGACAATTGCTCTAATATAAGAGCCAATCAGGTATTATCAAAAACTCTAAATTCAATTAATAGCACCAGTCCTTTCATATCATGACAAGTTAACTTTGATTTATTTTTAAGCAGTACAAATTCTTGGGGAAGGCACTAATTACTTAAAGAATTTTTTTCTATACATCCAATCACTAAAATCCTCTGTCAAATGTATTTTGGCAAATACAGTACAACCTCTATTATCCGAATATCTATAATCCGAATTTTCCAATTATCCGAATGCTCTGGGAAAATCCCGATTTTCAGCAGCATAAGCTTCGTAATTTCGCATTTTCTACTCACATCATCACAAAAATCACAAAATCTACTTGGTTCAGTCAACTACGTATCCGAATCGCATTCATAGACTTACATATCCTGGTTCCAGTTTGGTATTCAATCTATATGATTACATCAAGCACATTATAAATGCAATACATAAACATATTTGTTTCAATTAAAGCATCTAAAACTTTACAAACACGTGTGATTGTTTATGTGCAACATTAAAGTTCAGTACAGCAGATGAAACCGTTAGTCAACGAGGTCTCAGACGCCCGACTAGAAACAGGCATCAAAGGCGGTCCCGGCCTTTGAAATGTTAGAACATTTTAATTGACTTGTTGTGGCAACAGTTATTTTCACAACAACTTGGTTGAGGAGTTGTTGGTGGAATTGTGTTGTGGCAACACTTAAACAATAATTTCAAAGACTAAAGATTACCGAAAGTTTAGTATGTAATCATGTGATCGAATGCATTTCCTAATTGAAATTGTAAATATTGAATAAAATTGTCTGATTGCTGTGAATATTATGTATGTATTGTAAATATGCATTTGTAAGTACAATAAATTGCTTTTAAACTGTAATTGAAATCTTTTTTGTCATAATTATGAAGCTATTAACCGGAGATTTGCAATAATAAAGTTGTTTCTTCTATTATCACCCACGGTCGCGTAGTAATGGTGTTGTGATATTTGACTGGTAATGCCCACCTCCTTTATCCGAAATCCTCTTTTATCCGAATATCTAACTAACATCCCAACAGATTCGGATAATAGAGGTTGTACTGTATGAGCAATACAATTGCATGTGTTGAGTGTTGACATATGAACCGAGGTACAAAATTACAAGATATATTATACAACCAAATGATTGATCACATACCAAAGAAATAGATCAGGGCATTCTACCAACATTTATCAAGAAATATAAACGCTTGCCATGGCCCCTTT
>CM032665.1:23366963-23383329 GCA_019095985.1 Streblospio benedicti
GGCAAAGAGGAGCTCATCATAGCATATGAATATGCAAGATTTATTTGTTGATACTGAGTGCATAATAAACATATTAGGACGTGTCCCTATTTTTTTTTTTTATTAAAAACTAGTATAGTTTACCTCTATCAGTTCTTCATTGTTGAAAACATTGACACTTTGCCAATTAAAGTTGAATAAAGTTGAGAAATATTTGGAAGCCAGTCGCCAATTTGTCAGAGTTGTGCCATTCACAGCTGATATTGTCTGTGCTCCATTGCTGATCGTATACATGTACAATAATAACACCCACCACACGTTTTCACAATTTGTCATATTGTCACCTGTTTGGAAAGTTTTCATTCTACATGATTTAGCAATGCATCCCCCCTGTAGATGCTTAGTATATTATTCATTTCTATCTTTGCAATTTTGCCGCCCTGTTAAATCCGTATCTGTTATCACCCATAGGCGATGCATATGTTTGACCTGGTGGGCCCAAATTGATAATGTCTAATTCATTGACACCAACCCTTTCGAATTTGCTTTCATTTTTGCTCACATTATCACACTTTTTTGTCTTTCAAACTACATAAACTTTGCCTATCTTATTATCAAAATGTAGTATACTTTACCTGCATCAGTTCTTAATCATTGAAAAACACGGACACATTCTCAATTCATTATAATTAAAACAAATGTTGAACATTTCTGAGAAATATGTGAAAGCCGGTCGCCATTTTGTCGTAGAACGTGCTATTCTCACAACATACGTGCATTTATCATACGCCAGCACCATTCCGTGTCGTTTAGCATAACTGTTTAACATACAACGCCTTATTCATCATGACTTTGACAAATAGCCAGTTCTTTGTGCAGACAGCTGGTGCCGGTGCAGGTGTCATGGCGAATGATAAAAATATTTGGTCAATTTCCTTGAATATCGGAATATACTTGATTTTGTGGCAAGATTAGATGATTTTAATATTTTTTTATTCAGTCCGCTCGTTTTCAAAGACTTTCCCGGGACTTGGTCAAATTCCCGGGGTATTCCAGGGTCATATTTGCTGAAAATTAGATTCGGAGTCATGGGGTCCAGGGGCCCCTTGGATTGAAAACATGGGTTTTTGAAATGTAGATATGGGCCCAGCGATTCAGACTACAATTAACGATATGTAATAACATAAAAAACCTGGTTTTTTATTAAATTTTATTGAATATCATGTAACAACCAATCAATGGGTCAAATTAGCAGCACTACATTCATTCATTTTTTATTTGAAACATGAAATATTTTTTCTTTTTTTCAAAGTTTTTCAAATGTCAACAACTTCAATGAAATTAAAATTATCAATACTTGGGGCCTCTATTGACACTGTCATATTTCATGGCCACACTTACATTTTCACAACGCAAACGTTAAAAATCATAATGGAAACCGAAAATGTTAAAATCTGAACATGCCATGCTCTTGTGAAAGTCACCAGCAGAAAAAACTTAATACGTCTTTCACGATTGACCAATCAGCACGCAGTTGCGTATAATGACTGTGAGTATGTAAACAAACATATTTCAGCATGATTTTTTCGATAAAAGTCTTTTATGGGCCCATAGCAAGTTTTGATATACGCTTGTCGGATGATATGTGCGTCCTCTAGGGCCCAGCTGTTGTAGTGAAATGCTTTTTATCTGGCAGATGTGCAAAAACGCAAAAACGCATCCTGGGATGAACACTGAATATGCCCCCCAAAAATGTGCGGTGAGCGACAGTGGTTTAATCGTGATTCGAATGCGCCACTCGGCTGTTGTCTGCTGATTCCGTGATTGACAGGTAAGACAATATGGCGGATATAAACCAATTTGATAAGTTTTCTTGCTATTTTTCATTAATTACATCGTTGATAACTTTTCATTTTAGGTTTCGAACCACTTTTTATAAGGAGTTTTCATCAATTATCGTATTTCACTGACTTTTCCCGGTCCCGTGAGGGCTTTTTCGAAATTCCCTTACTATTCCCGAATCCGTGAAGGAGTGGCAACCATGTCCAACGTCCACACTTGATCAGTAGTTTACCAATCACATTTCTTGTCATCTGAACTTTAAGATATAAGTAGATGAGACACGGGAGACGAATAATATTAAGATTTTCGAACAAAAATATAACAAGCTGGTCAGCGCCATGACAGTTCCTTACAGTGTGCAGAAAACTAGGTCGGTGCTCGTTGATTGGCCAAAAACACCGCGCAGCCTCTATCAAGCGTGCAGGGTTATGTCAAATTCATAAAGGATAAAATGGTATTGAGGCTTGTTGCATGGTAGCCTAAATCTAATGTGTTTCACGGCGATTTGAGCCAAGAATACTATGTGACAAAGGTAAACTTACATTGACACTTACAGATTCTAGTTCTTAATTTTATTTCAGTTTCAATGTAAAGATGGTGAGAAGACGATTTCATCCATATATCACATGCCGTGGTTTATTGCAGACAAATAAAAGTATTTGAGGCTTCAAATTTGTAATAGAAACTGCATATTATATCGGCAAATAAACGATGTTATCGGTCCCCTAAAATTATTCTAGACCGGCTGACTACCAACTTGTAAATTTTACTAGCCCTTCACAAAAGCTACAATCCCCGGGATAGCGGGATAGCGGCTATGTCGAGCCCTGCCGGTAAAAGCGTGTTTACACGATGCGTGGTACAATCAAGTACATTCGATAATGGTGCGCCCATATGCGAGGAAAAAATCAGTATTTTAAGGAAAAAAATACAATTTTTTAAAATATTGGGTCATTTCCCTTGAATTTCGGAATTTCTCAATTCCGATCGGAATGATCAGAATCGACTTCATATTTCGGAATGATTCCGAAATAGGAATAGTTGGCAACTCTGAGATGTTAATGTGACCAAATATGATTCCCTCACCATTCTGTTTCTGAATTACTTCTATTTCTTCTGTGATCTTGGCCTTCTCCTCAAACACACTATCAAGTTCTTCAATTGACTGCTCCAGCGCCTCCTGCTTCACTTTCAGCTCCTAGATCAAGCATATACAAACAAATATAAAAAGCTACACGTGTTAATTGATTTCCAATGTGCTGACACCAAGTTCATGGGGTAATGTTTTCAATCATTACTAAAAAATGGTAGACGCAGTGCTCAAATATATGGACATTGCTCAAATTATGGCCACATTCAACGTAGGGTTGAATATTACGTATATCTCCACGGGAACGCACACATTACAGGGGGGTAACCAGACTTTTTAAAAAGGTACACACAAATAACACCATGAAGAACAAAGTCTGCCTGCCACATTCGCAACATATGTCGCGTTTATATGACATCCGTATCATTAATTTCCCTATTTCCTCATTATTAAATTGTTGATAGAATATTTTTATGATATACAGATAATCATAAGGTACTTGGTTAAAGTTGAGATATTTTTTCGGCTCATTTTATTTTTAGTGTTCTCACCCAAGCACCTTAAAACAATAACTAACCTAACCTCAACACTGAATTATTATTTCTTTTTTTTGGTTGAGATTTAATGACACTACCACTTACATTTTAACATTTACTTAACGTTGCGGTCACCATCACGGGACCTTCAACAGAAGTGACTTCTTCTGGTCTTTTTTTGATGACGTCACACGGCGCTTCGTCTGACAGGTGGAATTCCCGTCAGACAGCAGATGGAGGAGGGTCGGGGGGATGCTCTTGCCTTGGTTAAGGTTTAGCTGTGGTTGGTGCTTGTAGATCTCTACTGCTTCTAGCCACGTGAAGAAGGTACTCAAGATCAATGGTTATAAACCATGGGCCTTTAAGATCCCGCCCAAGAAGAACAAGGAACCGACTGAACCGAGTGAGTCGACACGCAAGAAGTTCCCGGTCAAACTACCGTACATTAAAGGTGCTTCTGAAGCTGTCCAACGAGTGCTTAAAAACCATGGCATTCCCTCGTTCCACAAGCCCTTCAATACCATACGTAACCTATTAGTACGCCCCAAAGACAAGAACGATCCCAAGAAGACGTGTGGGATTATATACAACATCTCTTGTCCCAGCTGCAAGGAGACGTACATAGGGGAAACGGGCAGAAACCTGGAAACCCGCCTGAAAGAGCACTTAGACCCGAAATCCTCTCAGTCAGCTGTACAAATCCACACCAGCAGTACAGGACACTTGTTCAATCAAGACTCTGCGAAGATCATCGGCAGAGAGGATAATATACACCGAAGGAAGATCCTAGAAGCAGTAGAGATCTACAAGCACCAACCGCAGCTAAACCTTAACCAAGGCAAGAGCATCCCCCCGACCCTCCTCCATCTGCTGTCTGACGGGAATTCCACCTGTCAGACGAAGCGCCGTGTGACGTCATCAAAAAAAGACCAGAAGAAGTCACTTCTGTTGAAGGTCCCGTGATGGTGACCGCAACGTTAAGTAAATGTTAAAATGTAAGTGGTAGACTGTGTCATTAAATCTCAACCAAATGGATATTCCTACTACTAAAAACAGTCTTCATACTGAATTATTTACATGTTACTTACATGTTACTAACATGTAACTGTTGCCAAAACATTGGTTAATGTGTAGAGTAACTTCAAGGCCATCACCTTTAGTTAAGATAATTACTTATTAGAACTTCAACTGTTCCAAGTGTGAGAACAACATTCTAAGTAGCAGTGTAGTAACCTGTAACTTACAGCTTACTTACAGAGAGACTGGTCAAAACATTGGTTACACCATCTTCAAAGCAACTTCAAAGCAACCTATTGACCAGACTGAGGTAATTATCTATAAGGCCAGCCTTAACCAGTCATGTGTATGTTTGCACCTGGTTTACACACTCATTACACAATGGGGTAATTAGCTCTAATTGTTTGAAGTAACACATTATTTATACACAATGGACAGGTGGAGTGATTTTTTTTTCCAATTTAAAAAAAAATGAACCTATTGCCACAAAAAGGTAGGTCCAAAAAAAAATTATGGCGGTTTTTAAAAAGTGTACACACGTGCGTACAGTGCGTATACTTATGCTACCTCCCTGCACACATTTGACGTTCATGCATTCATGCTTTCATGGAAGCAATCGAGGCTTCATGGATAACAAAAATTATTACTATTCCAGGAAAATGGTCTGACATATTTCACATGAATGCCAAATATATAGGTTTATCTTTGGAATATATCATAAAGCTTAGTGTTTCAAAGATTAAAAACTTTCCAATTCTTAAGGCTTTCCCAATGTTTTATCAAGAAATTCTCATGTCATATTTTAAATCAAAAAGTGTGAAACCATTGAATAAACTTACTCCCCATGAAATATTCCTTCAGCCTTTATGGGGAAATGAACATTTCAAGATCAAAGAAAGTAATTTGTATTTAAAAAATTGGGTGAAAGACAATATTATGTATGTAAAAGATCTTGTCACTTTAGATGGCAGATTCTTTGATGAAAATGAAATTTATAAAACAATAGAAAATAAGTCCAACATAATTCAGGAAGTGTATATAATTAAGAGATATGTATCGATAAGATTTAGGCATATTGATTCTAAAATTGGTAATCATGTAAATATCAAAGAATCCTATGTTATTTTATCTGGTAACACACTTTTTGATCTAAGAGAGAAAAAAAGTAGATTTTTCTACAAAATATTAGTTGAGAAAAATACGGTACGAGCTAATATGGAGTCTATATATGCAAGGGAATTTCATTTCCAAAATAGTAAGCAAAACTGGCAATCAATATACCAGCAAAAGCCATGTTTTAAAGGTATTAATGAAGTTAAGTATTTCAACTTCAAATTAATACATAATTTTCTTCCTTGTGGTAATGTGTTAAATAAGTGGCAAAAAAGTATATCAAAATATTGTGATTTATGTAATGAAATCGAAAGTTTAAGACATATGTTGTACGATTGTCCACATATAAAGCAAATCTGGCTAAATATTTCAAATATTATTGATTGTAATATTAACTGGAAATTAATTGTATGTGGCTTTATAAACTACGAATTAACTGATAAAATAATTGCATATAATTTTATTTTCTCTGTAATAGCATATTCTATTTTTAAAGAAAATTCAAAGTGCAAATTTAATGGAAAAAGATTGAAAATTGAAAATATAATGTTTAGCATTAAAAAATTTATTATTTATAACCTTGGATTTGAAAAAAATTATTATGTAATTTTGATGAAGTTTAGTAGTAATTACTCTGTCATATTGTGGAAAATACTTTGCCATTTTGTAGAAATTATTAATATTTATACTGTGCTTGTATTTGTAATTGTATATATAATATTATTATTTAAGTATGAATAAAAAGTAATTGATAAAAAAAAAAAAAAATTGACGTAATAACAAAACGTAGTCAGAGATAACAATCTAGAGATTAGTTGGCAATATTTTTACTTAATCAAAAAATAAGTTTTAATAAAGCAGAGTTGCAAACCTCGAATTTTGAAATTTCTGAATCCCGAGGCCAAAATTTCTGAATTTGGGTCAAAATTTCTGAATCTTATACGTTTAATATGTATTCTTAACTTATATTTAAATAAGATTATTTAATAACACTGTTCTGAGTTTAGAAGGGTCAATGGACAGTTAAAATGCACATAAAAGTGTAATTAACTTGGTTTCAACATATTTGATTAAAAATAAATACAAAGGTTTGGACGATGGTCGTCCTACTTTCGCGTAAAAACGTTCAAAGTAAGAAAAATTCAATGACAAATGTACATAAGTAGTACACAGTTTTGAAAGTGAGGAAATGAATCTTGTTGGACATTTGAAAAAAAAGGTAAATCATACACTAGTGTGCAGAAAAATGCATCACATTTAAAAAAAAAAATTAGGAGATACTCCCCCAAAACCCCTGCTGCAAGAGGGGGGTGCCCCCCTCTAGCACACTCCCCCCGCAGCGCCGTTGGCATCGCCTGTCGGCTCCCCCGATTGTATTGACACCAAAAATGATAGTCAGCCATGTAGGGACGTCAGGCGTGTACATCACTAACAATCTTGTGTGTTGTATGCACCACGAATTTTCACCAGATCAATATCACATGTGTTCTTTTGCTTTCTCATGCACCACAATGACAATGTCGTATCCACCACCGAGTTTGATACTACAGTCAAACGATATCGGGCGTGGTGCACACTCTTTTTTGATGCAGTGATATGATTGTATTTTCTTGAATACTTTTCCAGGTATTTTATCATCATAACTTTGCTTGAGAACGCACAAATTCATTAATTTTCAATACTTCAAATCAGTTTCACTTTTAAATATCGTAAACAGGTGCATTGTGCATTTCACGATACCAAGCAGAATCTGTTAGTCTCAATCATCGAGGCTGTCTACTGCATAAATGACATCACGCGTAACCTGGGCTTCGTGATCGAGACTACATCTATTTATGACACGTCATTTAAATCGAGTGCATTTTTGTGCGCTGGTAAAAGCGTGTTTATACACGATGAGTTGTTCAATCGAGTACATTCGATAATGGCCGCGCATAAGCGAGCAAAAACATCAGTATATATTTTAAGAAAAAGTACAAGTTTTTAAAATATTTGGTCATTTCCCCTGAATTTCGGAATCAATACGGAATAGTCGGAATGCTTGGAATCAGCTTTATATTAATTTCGAATGATTCCGAAATTTCGGAATACTTGGCAACTCTGATATAGATATTTGCTCATGAACATTAGTAACTATAATTCGTGCAAACTGTGGTGTTTGCAATCGGGGAGACATTTTACATTACTCCTTACTGCATCTCATGACCTGCCCATAACTTGAGCAATATGTCATACGTCAAACGTAACCAGCTTGTACTGATCACCAAAACCTTTTCTTAAATGTCTAGTACTTACATGTAGTGAGCAAACATTTTGCTCTAGTTTTGGTCAATGATTGTTTATCTGTTACAGTTTTATTATCTGTTAAAAAACACTGCCCATAATATGAGCACTACATATAGTTTTTTGTCGGATCTACATTGCAATTTTTATTATCATGAAATACATTTGTTAGGAATGTCATTGGAGCTTTGGATGAGAGTATTCCTAATAGCATCTGTTCCATGAATAAAAAAAATAGAGTTCTTACTTTGTTCCAGCGAAGTTCCGCATACTTGACCTTGTAGTCCTCAAGCACGGACTGGTAGTGTTCCAGCTGGCCGTCCCGTTCTCGCCTACAACACAAGTAACCATTGCTTCTCTTAAACATTTATCTTAATCAATAGCTTCAAATAATCATCCCCATTAGAATAAACACCTATAGTATTTTGCATCACATGCTCACTTAGTTTGAATAGGCCTATGCTGTGATGACGACGATCTAGTCTGTTCTGACAGTATATTTGTTTTCATAATCCAGGGATAAGCCACATAGAATAGAAATAAGTTTATCATCTTCAATAGGTTGTTTTCAAAATACAAATTCATGAACAGGGATGGACTTAAGTATGACAAAGATACCAGTCATCAGGACTGGCTGGTTTGAAAATCTACCAATCCTGCTGATTATCAGAAGGTCCTGACTACAGTACAAGTTGCGAATAAGTGTACCCCCAAACCGCGAATCTTCGCACGTCAATTCGCGATAGATAGGATTATTGAGAGCAAGACTCACACATTCAGCAATGGTATTTCTGAGTATATAATTGTGTTCTATCCATTTATAATGCATTCCCGATCTGTCTAAGTGGACATGTACAGGAACCTTAACCAAATTACCTGGGTTTAGTAGTGTAACTCTGTCACTTTACCAGCGTAAACACCTGGATATTTATAAAACATACATGTACCTATATTTGTGCACAGCTGCAACAATGTAACACATTTCCAAAGTTCAAAGCTTTCCCAAAGAGAGTTTCAGTAGCTCCACCAAGCGGTATATAAAGTCAACTTATTAATGTCCTAACATGCCAAAAAGGTGGCTTTATTTTGATTTTCTGAAAACAGACCACGGTTAATTTACTGTCTCTTTATATATACATGGAGTTAATTTAGAGGATCTACTTTACATATGCATCTTTTACAAAGTGTGCAATTACTTAATTTGTCATTTGCCATAGTTCACACCTTTCATTGTGTTTCATTTGTATCCAAGATCATTTCACTGCGTTGCACTGTAAAATATTTTCACATGGGGATTAAAATTTTAGTAGCCCCACCAAGCGTAAATAAAGTCAACTTATTAATGTTCTAACACGCCACCAGGTGGTTTATTAATTATGGTGATGACAGCTGGAGATGACAAAAAAGAATGTTAAACTACAAATGACTGTTACTTCAAGAATTACTAGTTCAGTGGCAAAGCTTTACTCAATCAAATCTACAATATACCGAGGCCTGTTCAAGGGAAAATTATGAATGTGTCTCTATAGTTTGATTAAATTTAAATAGTGATAGGGCACTGTTAATAAATACATAATCTTTCCGTTTGATATCATGAGAATCACATTAAGGTGGATAATCAAAATTGAATAACAGGCATTATTATCAGTGGAAGCAGTGGCGTAGTGGATAGCGTCTCCATCAAATGGATGTTTGCACGGGTTCGAACCCCGCTCGGGCTGAATCACACAATTGAAGTAAGTCTTGTTCCAATTGAATACATGCAGTTTGATATAATTAAATTGCTAAAATCGGAAATGTAGCAAGTAACAGCCAATAAAAGAACACGTGCGCCCACGCTGAAATTCGCTAAAAGAGACTGTGGAATGATGCGGGATGACGTGCATTCGCGGTTGACGTTGCAACGTTGCGAATAATTCGCAGGTGTGGGTTGCAAAGTTAGTTCGCGAAAAGTTAGCTCGCGAATCTTTGCGAATTATCAATATGCGAAAGATTTGCAATCATGCGAATAATATGCAATCACCCGCAAGCAAATCTGTGAAGTAGATCGCAAATCAAATATATAATTCGCAAATCAATCTCACAACCGCGAATGGGGTACACTAATTCGCAACTTGTACTGAAAGCGCGATACAGGTTTTAAAATGAATTTATTAAAATTTCTTCCATCATTCTGGCTGTTGGGGGCCGTCAGTACCATCCAACCATTCAGAGCTGTCCACATCAACCCATGTGTTCAGAATCTAACTAGAATCTAGTAAGATCATACCATGTCAACCCCACTTCCTATCCACTCAGCCTTGTCCACGCCAACGCACCTGTTAGCCAGTGTTCAATCTAGCTTTGCATTGGAGGGGGCGCTACGGGCCCATTGACCATCAAAGAGCATTTTTCTAATAAGGGCAAATATAGTATATATGCCCCCACACACACACACCACCCCCCAGCCCACCCATAGTATTGTAAAATACTCTGGGTGAAAAAAAAAACATTGGAAAAAAATCTAGATATCACAGGAATCAATTTTGAGAAAATATCTCCAATATCAGATAAGAATTGATAAAGTTCAGTTACATGTATTACTATATTTCTTGGTCTTTTTTTCACAATTGGATTAGACAAGCACATTTGATTTTAACCTATGACATGTAAGGTCATATGTTCCATTATATAAATCTGTCAAATGGCATTTAGAAGCAGTGTCATCGGGATGAAAAGTAGATAACTTTATGTAAAACCTCATTAGGAATGATCGTACATACTTCATTTTAATGTTACTTTAAAATCTTAAGCGTATAACAAGAAATTTCAACATATTGACATCAGTTCCCTTACCACTCGCCATTTTGGCAAGTGGCTAGTGCCCAACGTAACATGCATTTATCTCAATGCAAATATAGCAGACACGTTTTTCCCGCGAACCAGCGTGACCCAGTTGAAATTATTTTATTGGATTTCCGGTGGTGGCGCTCTGAATGTAAACAAATATAGCCGTGCCCATGCGAGAGATAATACGAGTAATTTTGCCCAACGAATATTCAAAAATTACAAAATCCACGCTAATCTTGACCAGACTCACGGACTGGCTAGATCCTAATGTCTAGCAGTCCGAGTAAAATCTTACAAGTCTCAGACCGGTCGACTGGCACTTAAATCGACCCCTGTTCATGAAGCACCATATTACGTGGAAAACTGAACGCAGAACGTGCAACAGCATGCACACAACATTCATTATCTAAATGTCACCTGTGATTACATATACATGCTACGTTATGACGGATAGCATAGTCAATGAGCATCGAGAACATAACGACAGTTCTTTCAATAATCTCAATTAACCTTGACTTCCTTGCTCGCAAAATGATAGAGAGCTGGTTGATTGATGCTACTGCTTAAAAATTGGGACCAAATCTTGCATTGAAACATTATTTAAATCATATTTTCAGTTCATACCCTATAAATATATCTTCTATATTGATGAATAGGTTCATTAGCTGTGTTAACCCTTTGCCCGGTCGGAAAGGCATTTATGCCTTTAATGCATGGCTTAAAAAAGCCTAAAACACACGTTCTTCAAATCCCTCGTATCTATCAAAGTGTTTGCAACATGCATCGTACAAGACCACGTGGTGAATCAAAATCGCCTACTCCATTCATTAGCCATCACCTTATTACGATATAAACCACTTTTTATAGTAAATAATATATTTTTTTCAAAGAAGACATAATTAGAGATGAAATACCAGTTTTTTTGGTCCTCAACTTTGACCACTAAATCTAATTATTTGTCGTCAGAAACCCCCATCGGCTTTGATGTCAAAAGAATCGGCATCCATTTTCCTATCTGTTTGTAAACATCTCATTAGCATGCGGTGAACCCTGACCTCACAAAAATAATTTATTCCTTCATTATATTTCGTGTATTTACGACCATTTCCGAGGCTGTAGCCTCTGCCAACAGCGTTTAACAAGCATAGCAGCATTGCAAAACACGCATGCTGGGGCAAGGCTACTGTTTCAGCCAATCAGAAGCGTTACCCGGCGGGCGAAATGACAGCCAATTCATGTAAGTAAGTTAAAAAGGAGTGTGGACTGAAAATATTTCTCTGTAAATGTCGATTTTAACTATAATGATGAAATGGAAGCATTTATTAAGTCCACCAGTGTTTGGCGGATACGATATAGAATACACCGGTAAAGTTTCTGGAATGTTCGATTAGTCTACATGTAGCAATTAGCGGGAGATTTAGCAGCAAGTACAACAGCACTCGACAATAGACACGCCGGCAAAGCAACAGGACTGAAATCGCTCATTTTGTGAATGAAACGTATGTCCAATATTGATATTAACAATTTCACCGCATGTAGAATGCTCTTCTGCAGAGAATGGTAGGTTACATGTCACAAAAACACCTTGCTGTCATACCATAACATGGGATCACCTCGCCTGTCAAATGTCAATGTTTTGAATCGAGAGATGAAACTTGGTGGCTTCTATGGCCATCTCTTTAAAAATGCAACATATTATGAGCTCCAAGTGTGAAAATAAGAATCTGCATCACATGTCATGTCTCCTGTGTAAGTTGTAAAATATTTGGACTCTTCAGTATACCTGTAGAAACTCGCCAGTATCTACGACAATAAAATCTTAAAATCAATGACATTGTGTGATGTGCATGTACGCCATATGTCCAAAATACGGCGACCGTCAAAGAGTTAATCCAAATCATACAATTACAGTACAGGTCCGCTTATCCAGAAATGAATATGAAAGGCCATAAAGTGTTCACAGGAGACAGGTAAATATAAATGCGTAATATTTTTTTTAAAACACGCCATAACTTCATCAAAAGTAGGCCAAAGTACACCAAAACCTAATCAGGTCTGGAGAGTAGTACATTGAAGCTAAATATGAAGTTTGGCGACAATCGGCCAAATAGTTCTCCCTAAAGTGCGGTAACAAGATATTTGTACCTAAGGTCATAAGTTCGTCAAAAGTAGGCCAAAGTACAAACAAAATATGTTGAGACATACGATTATCCTCAAACTAAACATATTTAATTTTCAAAGCAATAGCTCTCATGGTGTTCAAGTTATAAGCTTTTAAGCATGCGGACGCGGACAGCACTAAAGCTAGAAGTCTCCCTCCGGAACGGGGGAGACTTAATGATGTGCGCATTCTCATATCCTTTACTCATGTCTGAAACGCATTTGAACGACAATTCCCGTGGTGTAGTTTATTTCTTTCTAGCTCTAATATTAAAGAAGTTATTACCAGAAAACAGACTACTCATGTCGCAGCTGTCATGCGCATGCGCAATCCACGACGTGCTTGGTCGCCATTTTGGTATTCGTTTTCTGCTAATAACTTAGTTAATATCGAAGCTAGAAATTAATTAAACACACCACTGAAATCCGCAAAATCCCCTTCCGGCATATACAATGGATATGGCAGTTCGACCGAGCAATAGCATTTATTTAGGAACATACTTTCAACAACATCACGTGACACCAGCAAGTGCAGGTGCATTTAGACTTTCAAAAGTTCGGTAGTGTTTAAGAATGTCGTTTTTTATTGCAAACAAATGTGTTAAGGTTTATACACCAATAGAAAGAGTGAAAAGAATAAATCACATTTGTATAATTGATTTCTGAATATATTCAACAAAAATGTTTCTAGCGCAATATTTACACAACAAAACCGAATAGAACCACCTAATCAATAAACTAAACTGAACTAAAGCAGATGGCGACGTTTTATTTGTAGAGCAGGACCACGTGATGTTTTATTTACAACATTAATAAGCATTTTTACGAATATTCATACACTTTAATTTACATTTCTACATGCCAGTATGATGGGAATAGAATAAAGATTGTTTGGAGATAAGGTACACATTCATAACCCATATAGTTTTCGTACAACATATTTTTAGTCATATTTCTACGGGAATGAACACGGAGTTGTAAAACTGACGTCACAGGTTCTACATCACGATTCTGATGTTTTTGTAAACTTTTCGAAGGGTAAGACGATTTTGCTATTAAAATGTTTTTTTTTTCTCATTTAACCTTTTGTGAACGGATGCGCCCTTGAAGACGCATACGTTCTGTGCCGGCGGACGGGAAATGAAATCACAAAATAAAAACATCGGCGAACAATGGTTTTTGATAGTGTGACGCCCAAGACAAAACCTTTTTCTGGAGCCACGAAAAATGGTTATTTTTCTACATAAATTCACGTGTGCATTCAGAATCGTATATGCTTTCTTATTTTTAGCCCATGGTAAGAGTATTATTGTTTCATTTTTCTAGAATTTGTTCATAACATTGAGCTTGTCTTGCTCTCGGTTCGAAATGACAGCTTGGAGTTCACAATTATAAAGATGTTTTTCTGTCACTTCCCGCCATCGTACAATAATGCCATTGCATCAGGCAATCATAAACAGCATAAATCAAACAAAAATATATATAATAATGCTCACATTCATATAAAAATCAATACCGAACCAGCTTCACAACTTTAATTTCATATGTTGACATTCCTTAAACGTCCAAAAAACATGGTGTCAAGACGTTGTACATTTCAGAGTGAGATATTGTGAGATACACCTTGCAGAGGTAACTTTGCTTCGGTAGATCCTTATAAAATCGGTTTATGTGATATCCGCTGTGTGAATTCATGTTGGTTAGCATATTATATCCACGAAAATCAATTATTTACAATATTATTTAACTTTTCCTTGAATTCTTGACTTAACAGCCATTGCAGAGCTTCCAACCTGATTTTATCGCATCTGTAATGTTTTTTGCAAAAAATCTGTAATTTTGCACAAAAATCTGTAATAACATTTGACCAAAAATCTGTAATAATTTCTACCACTAAACTATTTTTTAATCAAATCTGTAAGGTTCACAGCAAAGAAGCTATGATTTATAACCAAATCATGGTCAGACTTGTCAAAACAAAACAAGTCTAACGAAGTTTTAATTGTTTCATTTCAAATCCATATCTGCCTAAGACTAGAACAAAATTGATTTCGAGAAAAAAAATGAACCATTAGTTACATATGATACAAAAATGATACATGTAGATAAGTTAATATTTTTTCTTTTTAAAAGGGATCCTCTGTTGAATTTCCTTAACTTCTTGTCTTGTTTGAAAAGAAATAGAATTTTCCTCATACATACATTTTACAATGCCCTACATCACCAAAGTGAGTAACCCTCTGATTTGTCTCCACCATCCAACATCCTCATGACTTTGCCACATATCTGGTCCAGTCATCTCATTATCTGTAATACTAAAATCCACAGAACATTGTTCGCGCTTGATGCACACTTTTTTCGATGCAGTGACATCAATGCATTTTTTTTGAATACTCACTTTCTGTATTTTTTGCACCATTATATTACTTAATAACGCTCAAATTCATTAATTTTCAATAATTTTTATTACTTTCACTTTCATATATCGTAGTGCAATCTTGATAACAGGTGCATATTACGACAACCAGCAGAATCTGTTATAGTCTTTTATCATCGAGGCGGTTCTAAAATAAGTGGCAAGACGCATCATTGGGGCTTGGTCGAGACTAAATAAGTCGAGTACAGTTTTGCGAGCCGGTGAATAGGTTTTACACCATGCATAGTTCAAACGAGTACACTTAGCAATGGCGATGCCCATATGCGAGTAAAGACATCGGGTATTTTAATAAAAACTCAGAAATCCGTACTATTTTGTCTACCTGTACGTAGTAGTTTTTTAAAAAGCTAAAATCCGTATATTTACGGAAAATCCGTAAATATTGGAAGCTCTGCCATTGCAACTAGCAGCAAATAGCTGCATGCGCTCTCATTGACTAAAAAATTAAATGCGGCTGTCAATCATTGACATGTGGGCTGCACTTAGCCTTTATCAAACGCCAAGACCGCTTTCAAGAACATCAAATATAACATTGTTGATGATCTAGACTAAATGTTTAGCGAACATAAAAAAAGACTTGATGATGTATTCTACACTAAAAATCCCTTGTTATCATGGGTGTTCTCTGGTATTTCTTGACCTTTATTTACTAATGACGTCATTAAAAAATCAAACCTCACTTGTTCTCACCAGAGAGCGCGGGCTTTCCGATTCCAATGGTATATAATTTGTCAGGGTGAATATAGTAGAAATATGAGTATTGTGGGTCCAATTTACGTGTCTTAAATGGCTGTTAGATGCGCAATTAATTGTTCTCCCAACGGATAATCAAATAATAGTAATTTAATTCTTATTTGCCACAAAATTTAGATCGGAATGTGTTGTTTATGCTCTTTCATTTCTCGAGTGTTATTATGGGGTCAAGGTCGCCAGAATTTCTCTATGAAAAGATGCTTTGATTTCTTGTCCTTTTTTGCCAGAATTGCGTAGCTATATGCGTCTTCAAGGGCGCTCCCGGCGGCTAGGTAATATTGCATTTCACATGGGCCGTCAACAAAGGGTTAATATTGGAATACCTTT
>CM032665.1:23383429-23447404 GCA_019095985.1 Streblospio benedicti
TATAGTATTCTGAAAATTTTACATTGGACATCGCGCAGAAGTGAGGCCACGTGGTGTTGGTACATGGACCTCCAAAGCCAGGTTATGTAACCGATTGAGCCTCAGGGGTGTGGCGGGATCACACTAGCTATTGAAATCAAGCTCGGTGAGTTCTTTTGCGTGCAGAGGGGTGGCTCTCCTCTACGGGATTATCCCTTTTAACGAGGGTTCCGTGGTGGACCTCCGTAATATGCAACGTGTTCGCATTGATATTGAAACTCTTCACCGACTTTTTCAAGATCTCTTACTTTCAACAAGGTTTCTTGCCCATATTTCAATCGTATATTCTTGAATGTGTTCATTGTGTTGGTATGAAATATATTAGTTCATCTTTCTTTACTCACAACACTAGATTTTTCTAAAATACATTTACAGTTTCGCCAAGGATCAGAATATTTGACTTGTGACATTGCACGGGAAGAACATTCTGAGGATGCCAACAGTTGTTTGGCGAAACTAAATGTATTTTTAAAAAATCTAGTGTTGTGAGTAAAGAAAGATGAACTAATATATTTCATACCAACACAATGAACACATTCAAGAATATGTTATTGCATAATGTTCACAGATTCCAAGTTATAGAACTGCCGAAAATTACCCCCGACTGTGTTATTTGATCTTTAAGTTTTCCAAGCGTGTTATTATTTTCAAAGGCTGACAATAGTGACCACGTGCTTCGAAACATGCATGACCGCGATCTTTTTTAACTTTTAACATTTTTAAAGTAATTAATATCTTGCTTTTTATCATTGGATTTTGAAGTTTAATACATGTATTTAACGAGTAAAATGTCTAGATTACAAATATTATGTTTATTTTACGATTCAAACAATCCATTATCCGGAAAACAACTGGTAACATATCCGATGATATCGCCCCAATTCAAACCTTATTTCTTTGTCAAGATCTAGATCTCTGTCACGAACTAGTTTTTATCACCCGAAAAAGGACCGATAACATAACTTAGATTATCGATAGAAACCGGCTGACGAAGCTAGCGCCTATTAAATACGGTAACTTTGAAAAGCACGTGATTTCTTAACACGATGGCAAGTAGACATGTTCGCGTCCATAACTTTACAAATGGGGCCAAGATTTCACGTCCGGATAAAGTGGATTTACGGATAATCCAGATCCGGATATTCGGACCTATACTGTAGTTCTTCATATCAACAGCCATCACAATATTGATATTTTGAATAATTCTCAATATTACAACAACAGCAACGGTTTGAACGGTTGGTCTTTTTCAAGAGTGTGGGGTCAAGTAGACGTCAGTCAAAGCACATGACACCATGTATGAGATTAAATGATTATTTATTTGAATACAATTGCCCTTACTCTAAGTTGGTACCTACACCGAGTGCGTGGGAACTGAAGCACCATACAGGTGGCTCAGTGCCCACTTGAGAATAATATCCTGACCAAAGCACAAGCAAAAGTCACATGCCCAGTCTCTAAGGCTTATTTTTTCACTAAGTTGCCAACCTGGCAACCACTGCTTCTAAGTAGGTTGCCATAGAAAACATCAAGTAGACAAACTTTGGCCATTCCAATCTGTTTTTTAGTGGCCAATGGCCACTTTGAAGAGGCCATGGCCACTTGGACATTTCTGAAATATTGATGGTAGCCAGAGTACATGGACATGGAGTGCCTTGGGCGCGAGAGCGAGCGCCGCAGGTGCGAAGCATAAACTAGGGGGGTCCGGGGGCATGCCCCCCCGGAAAATCTTTAAAATTATTATCAAAAGAAGCTATTCTGTGGCTTTTCAGCCAATAAAGATCAGTAATTTTTATTTTAAATTTCAAGTTTCTTAGTATTAATTTATTTTTGTTTTTCTAACAAATAAATGAATGAAAACCGCGAAAATTAGTAGCAGCCAAATATTCTAGTTTTACAATAATTTGAAACATTAACTAGATGCATTTAGCTTTTGATAAAAATCATTTATTTTCAATTGTACAAAATAGTTGGCAAGTGAGAACACACTACGATATCCCTCATTCAGTGTTCACTCCAGGAATTTTGAAAAGTGGGCCCTTGGCCCACACCTCTGGAAAAAGTGGGCCCTGGTCTCACAGATGTGGGCCCTGATTCAGTCTCCCAGTTAATGCCTCAATAGTCTTCCGCAGGACTAGTTAAAAGATACTGTTACTTGATCCTTAGTTTCAGATTTTTTTTACCTAAACTTTGCAAGAGGGGGGGGGATGAAAAAAAAACATATGAGTGCTGCTCAGGGTCGGGTGGGAAAAAAAAAAAAATCTTCTAAAATTAAAGAGTAGGGAGGAAAATATATATAAAAAACTGCTCATTTCTAAGAAGAGGGAGAAACAAAATAAAAATATCAATGCAAAATTTATATTATCAAAATAAATTGTATTAAAAAGACTGTGTTTGTGTTGATTGATGGAATAGATTTTAACAGATAATATTACACCATAATGTAGATATTAGCGTGTGTTCACACATACGCGATATCGCTTGAGCGACGGAGCGACGAGGCGACGAAGCGACAGGCGATATTTTCGGTATATCATGTTTGCATTGAGCCGTTCACACATACGCGACGAAGCGACGAGGCGATATCGCTTGAGCGATTTTTTCGCTTCATGAGCGATAAAATCGCCTCATCGCTAGGCGATTTCCCTGGAACACGATCGTTATCTCATGTAGTCTAGCATTTTTTAAT
This sequence comes from Streblospio benedicti, assembly GCA_019095985.1. NCBI lineage: Eukaryota > Metazoa > Annelida > Polychaeta > Spionida > Spionidae > Streblospio > Streblospio benedicti. The sequence continues at coordinate 23,386,158 of CM032665.1, forward strand.
TGATCTTTTATATAATTATTGACCAGCACTGTTTAATTGATTTTATTAGACACTTAGTACACTACATAGTACACCACACAGTATTGGAATCGTTTTTTTTTTTAAAAATTTGTTTGAGAAAACCAAAAAATAAGAAATAATTAACATGGATAAAGTCCCCCCAAATAGAATTGAAAAGCTAATATTGTTAGTAAAAGACCGACCGAGTGTGTATGATTATTCCATGAAAGACCACAGCAACAAACAATTCATTGATAACGTTTGGACGGGAATTGGGCGAGCAATGGGGATAGAAGGCAAGTATCTAAAAATAATTACAACTGAACATCTATATACGTTCATTCGTACATTCTATGAATGCATTTTAGGATGAATATTATTAACGTCGAAAGTACCTTCAATGATTCAGTATCGGCCAATATATAAACTATCTGAAAAAAAAAATCAATTGGAGATAAAGATTTGTTATACATTCAAGGAAAATCGCCAGTGAAAATCGCTTGCAAAATCGCGTGTGTGTGAACACCAAATCGCCCATCGCCTCATCGCTACGTCGCTTCGTCGCTCAAGCGATATCGCGTATGTGTGAACATACGCTAACTTTTATTTCAAAAGCTTACCAATCCTATTTATTGACCTTTTAAAAACCAAGCAATTATTAGTGGATATATCAATTAATTAAATTCACAACAAATACCGTAGTTTACATGATCTGACTAAACAATGCAGACATTATATATGCTTTAACAGCAGCTGAAAGTTGCTGGCTGGCTGCCAGTATTGATATGTTTAGCAAACGTGCTGCTTCTTTAAATAGCGGCTTTGCTGTGTCTGCCTGAGAATCAATATTGCTCAGAAACAGTATTATACAACATGATGAAGTTAACGGCGCCGGGAAATATTTGCTTTTGAAATGACAGATATCATAATAAAATGGAGATTTTTGACCATGGCGATGAATACTCGGGATTAGGTGGCCAAAGAAAAAGCAACAATTACATACTATTGGGCGAGTGAAACCCCCACTGAATCGCCAAAATGACAGGAAAATCCACATCGCCAATCTGGCCAATATGAAATAAGTTGTGGTCGCCAATTGTGATTCTGAACTTGCCATTTCGACCTGGCGACCGCGAATCTTAGAGACTGCATGCCCGCTTCTGATCAATCAGAAGCGGGTACAAGTAAAGGTGTCATGTGCTAGACTAAACATCATAATGCAAACACTATGACTCAGAGTGTCAGTGCCCCAGAGTCATAGTGTTTGCATTATGATTCCACACTCTTGAAAAAGACGGACTGTTGCTGTTGTTGAAATATTAAGAATTATTCAAAATATAGAAATTGTAATAGCTGTTGATATGAAGAACTAACTATGATATCTTGTATAGTTTTCAGCAATCCCCTTTGAATGGTGTTTGCGTAAAATAGGATACGATCATTTCTGTAGCATAAACAGTTTTCAAGAGATTTACAGAACAAAATAAAGTAAAGGAGACATTAGACAGGCAACTTTTTACTTTTCATATCGCTGTCGTCATAAGGTAATGTAAAATTGGCAGCTTTATGAAAAGTTAATCACTCATTTACTAATCTATTAGACATCAAAATAGTCAATTCTACTATGCAACTTACCACTCTTCCTTGTTGGCCTGTTTCAGGGAGTTGAGTTTGCAGACGAGTGCATGCTCATGCTCTGACAGAACTTCAAGTGTCTTCTTTAGGCTGCAAATTGAGGCAAAGAAATAAAATGATAAATAAAATTCTAATTTACACTTAAACATAAAGTATTCTATTATTACATGTAAGAGTCAGTTTCAAGGAATTCCCACCCAGCCAAAGGCGAGGTTGTCATATCAATTTGTTGTGTACTAAACCTAACCAATTAACTTTATTTTTCTCTCTATGTATGTTTTCTATGGCAAGCAAGCTCCTACCACTGTATTCACATAGCTGAAGACAGGTTTTACAAACCTAAGCTCCCATTTGACTATATCAAGAGGCCGTGACAAGACTCAAACTCATGACCACATAGTTCTGTGACCAGAATAACATCAGCGGGCTGTTAAAAGGTTGTTAGTAGTTGTCTAGTCACGGCTGTATATAAAGTATAGATAAAAAATGAAAAATTATAGCTTTTATAAACGTTTTCGGTGCTTAAGCACGCCCCTCAGATATAATCACAAACCAGGTTTGTGAGGTTTGTGATTATATCTGAGGAGGGTGTTTAAACCTTTGTTGACGGCCCATATGAAATGCAATATTACCTAGCCGCCGGGAGCGCCCTCGAAGACGCATATAACTACGCAATTCTGTTAAAAAAAGGACAAGAAATCAAAGCATCTTTTCATAGAGAAATTCTTTCGACCTTGACCCCATAATAACACTCAAGAACTGAAAGAGCATAAACAACACATTCCGATCTAAATTTTGTGGTAAATAAGAATTAAATTACTATTATTTGATTATCCATTGGGAGAACAATTAATTACGCATCTAACAGCCATTTAAGACGCGTAAATCGGACCCACAACACTCATATTTCTACGATATTCACCCTGACAAATTATATACCATTGAAATCGGGAATCGAGAAAGCCCGCGCTCTCTGGTGAGAACAAGTGAGGTTTGATTTTTTAATGACGTCATTAGTAAATAAAGGTCAAGAAATACCAGATAACACTCATGATAACAAGGGATTTGTGTGCAGAATACATCATCAAGTCTTTTTTTATCGTCGCTAAACATTTAGTCTAGATCGTCAACAATGTTATATTCGATGTTGCGAAATGGTGCGCATTTGATAAAGGCTAAAGTGCCGCCCACATGTCTATGATTGACAGCCGCATTTAATTTTAGTCAATGAGAGCGCATGCAGCTATTTGCTGCAGATTGCAATGGCTGTTGGGTCAAGAATTCAATGGAAAGTTAAATAATTTTGTAAATAATTGATTTTCGAGGATATAATATGCTAACCAACATGAATTCACACAGCAGATACCACATAAACCAATTTTATAAGGATAAACTGAAGTACAATTACGTCTGCATCGTGTAACATCGTGTAATCCAACCTGAAATGTACCAAGCTTTCAGACAACGTTTTTTGGACGAAAAATGAATGTCAACATATGAAGTTAAAGTTTTGAAGCTGGTTCCATATTGGATATCATTGAGCGTGAGCTTTATGATATATATTTTTGTTTTATTTATGCTGTTTATGATTGCCTGATGCAATGGCATTTTTGTACGATGGCGGGAAGTGACAGAAAAACATCTTTATAATTGTGAACTCCAAGCTGTGATTTCGAACCGAGAGCAAGACAAGCTCAATGTTACGAACAAAATCTAGAAAAATAAAATCATAATACTCTTACCATGGGCTAAAAATAAGAAAGCATATACGATTCTGAATGCACACATGAATTAATGTAGAGAAATAAGCATTTTTCGTGGCTCCAGAAAAAGTTTTTGTCTTGGGCGTCACACTGTCAAAAACCATTGTTCGTCGGTGTTTTTATTTTGTGATTTCATTTACCGTACCCCGGCAAAGAAGGTATGCGTCTTTCAGGGCGCATCCGTTCACAAAGGGTTAAGCACCGAAAACGTTAAAGAAAAATACAATTTTTCATTTTTGATCTACACTTTATATACAGCAGTGACTAGACGACTACTAACAATGAGAAGAACTGCTGCTGCTCAAATTAACAAATATGTTAAAAGGTTATGTGTATGAACCGTTGGCTCTGTAACCCCAAGCCTACATACTTGATCAATTATCATCTCAACCCAGAGGTTGTGAGTTTGTATGCATATAAATGTAGTTTTGTTTGAAAACCTCTCATATCACCAAGCAAAAACGGACCTGTCTATATTGTCCCTACTTTGAGTGTAGACTTTATGTAGCGTCTTCACCTCAGATTCTATTGTGCTGTTCTCTTCATTCTTTGCCTTGATCTCTGTCACAAGTTCTGCTGCTGATTTCTCAAGAGCTACCATAAAAAATCAGCCACAATTGCAATATTCTAAGCATGTTCATGGTCTGGGAGAATTTTGTGATATTTACCTTAACCTTGTTTTGTGGTGTGCAAAGCATTTTACAGCATTTCTCATACAATTCATACCTGCTGTTTTCCAATCCGGTTGATGACACTCTGTATCTGTTGAGCGTTTTGAGATATTACACAATTAAGCGGTGGCCATCTTGGATTTACGTAAATTGCCATAAGTTTGAAACTGGTTGTCCGAATTTAACTTTCTTTTTTTTTAAATTGGCGGTAAAAGCGTGTTTACACGATGCGTGGTACAATCAAGTACATTCGATAATTATTGCATGATTTTTTGTGACGAATAATTTGCTTTATGTTTTAGGACTGTGAAGATACTTTTAAAGTTAAGGCCATTATGAGTTTTTGTGAAAAGACGTAATTTAGAGATTGTAAGATTTCAACAGTTCTATTGAATGCATTATTGATTTCTTTTCAGATAAAGCAACTGTTCTATATTATAGAACTCAGAGATGTGAACCTTTCACTGTGGAAAATCTTAATCCGACCCTTGAAAAATCTTAATTTTCCAGCAAAAATCTTAATAAAAAATGAGAAAAATTTTAATAGAATCTTAATGTTTTACAGATTAGTACATATTTGAAATGACAGTAAAAATATAAGAAAATATTAATTTAAATATTATTTGTATAGTGGGTATTAAAATTACTAAGTATTTGATGGTTTTATACTTACCATATATATCTAGCATATGTCTGTATGATGGTCGTCTTGACACTCCTCTCATTTTACAAGGATTAATTATTCTGCCACTGTAACAGATGTACACCTTGTAACAACCCTAAACCCAACCCCACCCCCAAATCTGACATTGGCACTGTAGTCTGAACACTTAGTTCTGATTCAATATCTTTTTGTGAAGAGCAAAAGACTTTGACACTGACACAGTTGGGTCATAACTGCCATCAAGTATTATAAATCACACGTCCGTGGTACAAATGCATTTTATGACCGCTGATAATCGCTGTTTATCTTATAAAATGAAATAATTAAAGTAAAAATTTGTTAAACTGTTAACAGACACCATTTTTGTAAATGCAGCAATCGGCACCCAACTATACATGTATTTATAGCAACGCAACAATAACAGCGCAAAAACACGTTTTCCACGCGCAACATTAATTACCGACGTGATCCAGCCAAAACCACTTTCGTTTTTATGAAATCGAGGTCACACTGAATGGCAAAACTGGGTCAATGTCTGTCACATCGGCAACGGACTCGATATTTCCAGGAAAAGTACATATTTTCTATGAAATTATCTCAACATCCCGTAATAAACCTACAGCCCGGGCATAATGATTTTTCAGTCGTCAAAAAACTTAAAATTACTGGTATTTGACGTAAGTTGACATCTCTGAGAACTCTTCAAAGAGGTTTATTGATATATGTAGAATAAAAAATGTTTACAATTTACCATATTCTTAAATAAACAGTATATGAACATGCTATACCATCATTCGTCCTATAACCGTGCTATATTTCTGCCAAGGTTAATTTTGAACAGTACCACAACATAATGTCACAAAGTACAATAACATAATTCACACAGTACATTCTACACTTCAAACACATTTTCTTCTTCACCATCATCTTCTTCACTACTATCTTCACCACTATCCATTAGAATGTGCGTAGTATGTTGATTACAACATATATTTCCTTGACAGCTGCATATCAAGGTGCATGATAGGTCTGCTGATGAACAGCTGCATCTATTTGAAGCACAGGGTTGTCCGGAGCGACAAGGGCATTTAATCATTTCTGATACTTGTTGTGAAGCAGCAGATAAGTTTGATGGTAGTTTAATTGGTATTAATGTATTAATGTCTTATTTTTCTCATCCCGTGACCATCCAAAATGTGTTGGATCAATTTGTGGAGCAGACATATTTACCGAATACCACTGCATCACATGGAAATGTGCACGTTTCACATTTTCTTGAAATGACAAAACACTGCGCAACTGTATCACAGCTCTGTTTGCAAAAACTTGTGTTGTTACAGGATCACTGCCAGTTACAACCAACATGTCGTTTAAATTCTTCAACTTGATAACATCAATTATATCTGCACATATGATGTCAATGAGCTGCTTTTTGTTGTCTTTGTGAGAAAAGTTGCTGTATTTGGTAGAGGCGTTTGCCTGGTCAGTTTGTGCACTCTTGCTGCCACTTTTCTACGCTCTGCTCTTGTGGTTGACTTTTACTGGATTCATAATATCGATCAAAAACTAAAAACACAGAACTTGACTTCAGTTTCTCCGTCACATATTCTAAAACAATCAATAGAAAAACAGCTACAGTTCCATTGGATGGGCAATGAACAGTCAGTCCATAAGTTGGCTGTCGAGGTATCAGTACGGCAGTGCACTGCACCAGATGCTGTAGTAAAAGACGGTTCAGCTATCTTCTACCACAAGAGCAGAGCGTGGAAAAGTGGCAGCAAGAATGCACAAACTGACCAGGCAAATGCCTCTACCACATAAAGCGACTTTTCTCACAAAGACAACAAAAAGCAGCTCATTGACATCATTTATGCAGATATAATTGATGTTATCATGTTGAAGAATTTAAACATGTTGGTTGTGATTGGCAGTGATCCTGTACAACAAAAGCTTTTGTAAACAAAGCAATCAGAAGAGCTGATTTGTTTTCTACACATGAAGAAGTTGACATCGTCATGGTGCAACAAGTCATTCATGCTGTAACAGAATTTGCATGCAAACATGTAAGAGTGATATGTGATGATACTGATGTTGTTGTCTCGTCCTACATATATATATATGCATGAGCATTCTACATACTAATAATGCATTTTTTTAAAAAAGAAACAATAATGCCCTCTATAGATGACTAAATTAAAATTAACACAATGTTGTCATTCAACTACAAATCTAACACTCCCCACCTTGAAGGCTCCTCACCGAAAAGTGATGACCTTCAACGCTGATCCTACTTCGTTGCGCTCTTGTGATACAAAACCCTTTTTCGAGGGTGTGTGAGAGTCCACCCTGTACCTTGATGTTTGTTGAAATGTTCTTCACTTGTGTTCTTTAACCTGCCCCCAACACTAAGTAGCCATTCTTCATTGATCATGGGCGTCAGATCTGCTATTGAACTTGAATCATTCACAGCTTTCAGTGCAAGAGCGTCCTTAATTTCTTTTCCATATGCAGTCTTCTGTACATGCTTCATAATCGATGCCTCTGTCCTTTTCTTATCATCAACTGTTTCAGCAAATCAACATTTATTTCTAAACTTGGCTTTCCTCTGAACATATTCTTCTTGCTTCACATCTTTGTGAGTATTTAACCCTCTCGACGCCAGACGTAAATTCACTGTGATACCCCCTCAGTGCCAGACACGCATTTTGCGTGACGTGTTATTCACAGTGGGGGGCTTCAATTGTCATAGTTGAAATATGATCCTTTGTAGCACTTACGTTTTTCATCAGAACATTTTCACATTTACAGTACACATAAATTCAGGAGACGGTCTAGTTTCTTATTTTCACCATTATAAATAAAGATACATGCAGCATCAAGTTCAATTTTGACTATTTCGAGAGATATCCGATTCATTTGACAGCTAGTGGACCAAATTTGAAGGCTGTAAAATCGGTAGTTATTTCAAGTGCTGCGACGTTTTATCCAGGATACACACGATAAACAACATAAACAACATAAACCATCCATATTTCATGAAAAAATATTTTTACTTACAATATTCCGGACCAAAAACGTGGTCAAACTTTCATATCTTCACTTGTGAACTTTGACAGGCATCACACTTGATCATCCGACAAAAACATCATCCGTTTTGATAGAAATACTAGACATCCGACGTCCACACTTATTGGGGAGTTTCCCAAACGCTTTATTTGTGATCCGGTATCCAAGATACAATAAGATGAGGCATGGATGACGAATAATATGATAATTCTTCTTCAAATACTTCTATTTTGTCACAATCTTACCGATTTGGGCCGATTTCCGGGATATTTTTGCGCAGCGCGGGCGCTGCAATAGATTCGTAAGAGCGCTCTTGATTAAGGCTTATTGCATCATTTAGCAGTTGTCAAAATTGTTATGCCGGCGATTGAACCTAAGAATACCGCTTTCAAGGCTGAAAATTCGATGTTGTGATATGACCTTGAAGTCTAGTTTCACATTTCATGTTGGGCCTCAAAGCAAAGCTGGTTTCTTCAGGTTTCCAGCGATGTATGACAAGCTATGGTTTTGCGAACGCAAATAAGAGTATTTCGGGACTCAAAATTGAAGCAGAAAATGTGTGCTAGGTTGTCAAATATTCGTTGTCACAAATAGAATTAAAATATTAACACTATACTGCTTATTTCCTTCTAGAAATATATTGCAATGTCAAGGTAAAGTTGTTGTTGTTGACACACCGGAATTTGAGACTAGAACCACGAGTATTTAACTACGAATATGCCAGTCAAACTTGAAGTGTTTTTTGAGTGAGTCTGTCGACTTTTGTCGACTGTTGGCGTATAGACGTAATTTACGTGTGTCGACTTTTGTCGACAGATGGCGTCCAAAGGGTTAAACTGTCATCGATAACATCTAACTTTATTTCCAGCCCTTCGCTTGCAGTATCATCCCCAAATTGTTTCACTTCCTTGGCCCTATTTGTCCATGCTCTCACCTTATCCATTATATCAACTTGATTTGTTACAAACTTGATAGAGGTATCCAACAGTTTCACAACACTTGAATCATCTTTTGATATGGTACTACTATCATCATGATGTAACCGCTTATTATCTATTTTGCATAACCGTTCACCCCTTTCATCAAGGTTGTTACTTACAGCTGTAAGATCAGTATTTTCTACAACAGAGTTATTCACAATATTGTTAGTCAAACTGCTTGTTTGCACCCCAGTTCTGTGGCAATATACATATATATGCCACAGCCAAAATACATAAAGTAACCAGTGTCTGCAGCCAATCAGAGCAAAGCTCATTTGCATACATGCCTTGAAAAATCATTGCACACATTCATGACCAAAAGAGGACACCACTAGCTGATGTAAGCTTGCCACCATTTCGACCAATCAGGCCTCTGGGATTCCTTTGTTTACAAGTAGCACATTGTTCAAAGATGGCAGATTGCAAATAGCAGCTAGTTTGTATTTTCATCAATCAAAGACACTTCATGGGTGTTAATATTAATGTGATCTATCCATGACCATAATAATAATAGTACGGTCAGTTTGGTTTGAATAATTATGTGCCAGGCTATGAAACTAAGTAGATCAACTGTTTTCCATTTATAAATAGAACTGAGGTGTTGTTTTCATATCCTTAAACAATAAAGTCTTGTAGTAATACTACAGTTATTATACTGTGTATGATACTGATATATCCTTAGATCAAAATTAACTTAAATATTTCTAGATGCACAAATTATTTACTTTTGAAAATGAAAGTAGGTCACACAAAACTAGCCACAGATTGTATGACATCATCGGGTTTTCCCCATGTCATCTGCGATCACATCATTACATATATTATGTTAATGACGGCTGTTAGGGTTATGTGGCTGGGCCTAGAACAAAGTGATGTGCCCAGTTTTGCTGGGTGCTTGTTTGTATCAAACCACAAAAGTTTGATTCAGCATTGTTACTCTCATATATTTTAGTTGAAGCATTAAGATGTGACTTCACACCAAGTTTGCCAGCATGAAGAAGGCAACTATGCTTCAAGTCACACCCATCTATGGCACACGCACTTGTCTTGAAACACTTGTCTGTCACATGATTGGTCATCAAACAGTTTTCACATAGCCCTTTATCAGTCACAATATCCAGTCTTTGAGCAGCCTCACGATTCCTGAATGATTGACACATATACAATTTGTAATCTTCTCCACAAACAATACACCTAGAGCTATGCTGTCTTTGACTTGTTGCAAATGATGAACTTTTTCCTGCATTTCCTTTAGACTGGTTGATCAATGAAGTCACAGTGCATTCCTGCTTGTAATTAACAACCCCATTTTCACCATACACAGGGTCCGAATCGTACTCTACTTCTTGTTGGATAAATTCCACAAGATTTTCAAATGTGGGATATCGCCCTTTCTCTCTTCTCGTGTCTATTGCTATCTTGCGCCACTTTGTTTTACGGAAAAGTTGTAGCCTATCAATGATTGAGGCAATAAATCGTTGTGAGTGAAACTCTTCTAGCTGGCTCATTTGCAGCAAGGTCATCTGACATCCGTTTTAGCTCATTGTACAAGCGTTCCAGGTCAGCAGGATTCCTCACTGCTCCTCCACTACGGAGAGATGATAGGAGCCTCTCTGATATCAGAATCTCATTGCCATATTTTTCTTTCAGCGCCTTCCTAGCAAGTTGGTACCCTCTCGTACCGCCTTGCAAAACATATGGTTGGATTGTTTCCTTCACTGCACCTTTGGTGTACTGGATTAATTGAGCCAGCTTAGTAGAATCATCCCTGGTTCTTTTGTCCACATGTCATCGAACAGTCATAAAACTATGGTACAGCATAGGATCCCCATCATACGCTGTTAGCTCCACTTTGGGCATGGTCCATGCCTCCACAAGGTTCTCTGGAGGACTCATCCATGGATGTAGCTGAAACACTACTGGCCCTGCTTGAAGACGATGCCAGACTGTCAGCTCTCTCACATGCTTCATCTTTCTTTTCTCGCACTTCCTCCAGGTACGCATCGCTCTCTTCTATGGCTTCAACGTCTTCAAGCTTTTGGTGGATCTTGTCATGGACCTCATCCAATTCATTAAATTTTTGCTTGATTTCTGCAATTACTCACGGCACTTCTTCTTTGTTCTTTTCTGATATTAAACTTCTAATTTTTCCACACTGTCTAGTTATGGCTGACTTGAGCTTGGCCCTTTGCACCTTAAGAGCCTTGGTTTCCTCTTCTCCTGCCATGTCACTTTACTCTTTGTATTCACTGTATTGTACTTCTTCTCACTTTCACTCTCACTTATGTTTGATTCAGCAAAAATTATCACTTTGGCACTAGTATTTATCACTGTTGTCTCGTCCTACATGAGTATTCTACATACTAATAATGCAATTTAAAAAAAAGAAACAATAACGCCCTCTATAGATGACTAAATTAAAATTAACACAATGTTCTCATTCAACTACAAATCTAACAGATGTCTTTGCACTATTGGTATTTTATCATTGGAAGTTGCATATGAATGCCACAATTACTATGGAAGCTACCAGTGGGGATCGAAAACGTGTCAACATTGGAAAAACTGTTAACAAACACAAAGGAATTGTACCACATATTTTGGCTGCACATGTTGTGTCCGGCTCTGATACAGTTGCGCAGCGTTATGGCATAGGTAAAACAACTGTTATGAAAAAACTACAATCTGGTATCTCTCTAAGCAATGTTCACAAAATCAATGCCGATATGAAAGAAATCTTTCAAGAAGCTACATTACTTATTAGCAGTTGCTATGGGTACCCAGGTGATTGCATGACAAAGGCTAGAATAAAAGCTTCGTGTTCAAAAACTGGAAGAGCTTGGACATGTGCACCAAATCTTGCTTCCATACCACCAACTTCTGAGTCATTTCAAGAAAATGTGAAACGTGCACATTTCCGAGTGACGCAGTGGTACTCGGCAAACACGTCTGCTTCGAAGATTGATCCAACACATTTTGGATGGTCACGGGATGAGAAAAATAAGACATTAATACCAATTGGACTACCATCAAAGTTATCTGCTGCTCCACCACAAGTATTAGAAATGATGAAATGCCCTTGTCGCTCCGGACAACCCTGTGCTTCAAATAGATGCAACTGTTCATCAGCTTACCCAGAGTTGCCAACCTCAAATTTTGAAATTTCTGAATCCCAAGGCCGAAATTTCTGAATTTGGGTCAAAATTTCTGAATCTTACGTTTAATATGTATTTTTAACTTTTATTTAAATAAGACTATTCAATAACACTGTTCTGAGTTTAGAAGGGTCAATGGACAGTTAAAATGCACATAAACGTGTAATTAACTTGGTTTCAACATATTTGATTAAAAATAAATACAAAGGTTTGGACGATGGTCGTCCTACTTTTCGCGTAAAAACGTTCAAAGTAAGAAAAAATCAATGACAAATGTACATGAGTAGTACACAGTTTTGAAAGTGAGGAAATGAATCTTGTTGGACATTTGAAAAAAAGGTTCTATTTTAAGTCTTTCAAGTACCCAATTTTGCTGTAAATCATACACTAGTGTGCAGAAAAATCCATCACATTTTCAAAAAAAAATTGGGGGATACTCCCCCAAAACCCCTGCCGCAAGAGGGGGGTGCCCCCCTCTAGCACACTCCCCCCGCGGCGCCGTTGGCATCGCCTGTCGGCTTCCCCGATTCTATTGACACCAAAAATGATAGTCAGCCATATAGGGTTGGAAGAGCACATGTGATGTGCAAATGCACGTTACCTTAGAACGTCAGGCATGTACATCACTAACAATCTTGTGTGTTGTATGCACCATGAATTTTCACCAGATCAATGTCACATGTGTTCTTTTGCTTTCTCATGCACCACAATGACAATGTCGTATCCACCACCGAGTTTGATACTACAGTCAAACGATATCGGGCGTGGTGCACACTCTTTTTTGATGCAGTGATATGATTGTATTTTCTTGAATACTTTTCCTGGTATTTTATCATCATAACTTTGCTTGAGAACGCACAAATTCATTAATTTTCAATACTTCAAATCAGTTTCACTTTTGAATATCGTAAACAGGTGCATTGCGCATTTCACGACACCAAGCAGAATCTGTTAGTCTCAATCATCGAGGCTGTCTACCGCATAAATGACATCACGAGTAACCTGGGCTTCGTGATCGAGACTACATCTATTTATGACACGTCATTTAAATTGAGTGCATTTTTGTGCCCCGGTAAAAGCGTGTTTATATACGATGAGTAGTTCAATCGAGTACATTCGATAATGGCCGCGCATAAGCGAGCAAAAACATCAGTATATATTTTAAGAAAAAGTACAAGTTTTTAAAATATTTGGTCATTTCCCCTGAATTTCGGAATCAATACGGAATAGTCAGAATGCTTGGAATCAGCTTTATATTTCGGAATGATTCCGAAATTTCGGAAATCTTGGCACCTCTGGCTTACCTATCATGCACCGTGATATGCAGCTGTCAAGGAAAGACGAATGTATGTTGTAATCAACATACATATACTACGCAAGTTCTAATGGATAGTGGTGAAGATGATAGTGAGGAAGATGATAGTGAAGAAAATGTGTTTGAAGTGTAGAATGTACTATGTGAATTATGTTATGGTACTGTGTGACATTATGTTGTGGTACTGTGCAAAATTAAGCTTGACAGAAATATGGCAAGATTATAGTACCAATGATGCTATAGCATGTTCATATACTGTTTAGTTAAGAATATAGTAAATTGTAAACATTGTTTATTCTACATCAGTGTTCACTCCAGGAATTTTGAAAACTGGGCCCAGGGCCACAGCTCTGGAAAAAGTGGGCCCTGGTCTCACAGATGTGGGCCCTGATTAGAGGCGAAGGGGGCATTGCTTTGTTTATCGGGCGCCTCTGTGCTACAATTTACCATTTATTTTTGAAATATAAGAGAAAAACAATTTCATTTATAGAATTCTTTAATCTAATTTATGATAAATTAAATAAAACTCAAGTATACATGTATGATCAATTCCTACATTTTGAAAATTATTGAGAAAATGATTCACAAAAGGTAACTTAAAATAAATCTGGTGCCAGGATAGTGTCATTGGCAATAATTAATCAAATCCAGTCCAAGTAGTCCAAGTACTTGCATGTGTCTACTTGAGTCCAAGTACAAGTCCATTGATGATTTTTCTAATGTACTTGAGTCCAAGTACAAGTACTTTGATTGTACTTGAGTCCAAGTACCAAGTACAATGATTGACTGTTCAACAGAATGCAACATAAACACTTACTTTTAGTGTGTATACGAGTTTATTATCACAATACAACCATATATTCACAGCAACTGTTATATGCTGAGAAAAAAGCTTGAATATTCTAAAGGAATCTATTAAAATAGCTTCATTATTATGGGTAAATGTAACAATGTAGATCTACATACATATAGTTATTGACCAATATATAGGCCCTAGTTGTTGTTTTTCTGTTACTCAAATACGGGTACTCGAAACATTAGCAGAAAAAAAAGAACAACTAAACAATAAATGAAACCGTATGCTATATACATGTTAAGAGTACATGTATAGTTATATTGAGTATCGACAAATTCTATTACTGCATATTCGTATCAACCCATCATATCGTTTTGCACCATATCACCAACTATTGACGGGCTGACCCCTTGCTATACCCATTCCCTTATTGGGAAGTATACTTCAGGAGAAAGTGCTTCACTAGGTGATAGTTGAACTATTTTGCAAGTATCACTAACAATTGTTTCTGGTAATTTTTTGTTAACAGTAGACACATCGTAAAAATATTCCATTATCGTAACCCATACTAGCAGTAACATTTAATTTTGTAGATAGTATGTTTTGTCTTTTTATATGGGATAATTTTGTTACCATTTCTTCGTTTGAAATATATTGTGTATACAGGAAATGTCCCCCACAAATGTCCCTTAAGTTTAAAGACAATGGGTTTACACTGAATATTTAGTTAGCTTCCAGGTGTTTTGTTGACCCATAGATCTTAATAAGAAGTCAAACTACTGTCTACCTGTGATAAACATGTTAAGAGATGAAGGATTTTAAAGGATTTTTCTGATTAACTTTCGACTAATGAACCACCATCTTCATTTATCACAACTGATTGCTATCAGCATGAACAGAGAATAGGATGCTAGGTTAAACTCCCCTTAACTGATTGGTCAATAGCCTATTGTATTGTCTTTTAAACTCCCCTTAACTGATTGGTCAATAGCCTATTGGATTGTCTGCTTTAAGTTTGTAACCCTTAAGTAAATAGTCTATTGTCTTGTCTTAAATGAACAGGATATATCATCTGCTGACCATTATAAATGTGACAGAACATAACTAAATGGTCTTTTTCCAATTGTTATGTAAGTGTCTGAGAATAGAGGAGGTTTGTGACTATAGTTTGATGATAACGTTTTTTTTGGAAAATTGTCTATTATAAGTACAAATTACAAAATATTGGCAAGTAGATATATAAATGAAACAGTGTACTTGAAGTTGTACTTGCAAGTACCAAGTACTTTTGGGTTGTACTTGAGTCCAAGTACAAGTACATTTGATTTTTTTACTTAGGCACAACTCTGCTATACACACATGATTTGGATGCATTATTTTTAATAATAAGTATAATAAAAATTATAAATAATAATCTAAACACTTATGTGGCTAATAAATTGATATGTGGTATACCGTCATTTTCACCCCCTATCAACTTAATCATGTCAATGTAAATATGCATGCAAGCCGATTGCTGCTAGTCTAAAAATAGCTGGCTTATATCTGCTACCGGGCTTTGTTTAATACCTTGTAATATTGCTGCTGTGTGCAGGATCAATATTGTAGACTAGTGACTGACTCGTCAGCAGTATATAATAAGCAAGTACTGTTGTCGCATTTGGCAGATATAAAAAGGTATTTTTTATTACGCCTTAGAAAGCAAGAAAGCTGAAATTATAATCTGTCTGAGCCTGTAGCTTGTCCCGCATTAAAAATGTGCAAATGCGCCCTTCCTATAATAAATGCATTTTATGGCCAGTGGTATAATGTTTTTATTTATACGTTTCATTAATAAACTGATTGCGGAAAAGCCTCAAGGCCGCAGTCTAGAATGAACACTGCTACATACATCAATAAACCTATTTGAAGAGTTCTATAATATAAAACAGTTCCTTTATCTGAAAAGACATCAATCATGCATTCAATAAAAATGTTGAAATCTTACAATCTCTAAATTACGTCTTTTCACAAGAACCCAAAATGGCCTTAACTTTAAAAGTATCTTCACAGTCCTAAAACATAAAGCAAATTATTCGTCACAAAAAATCATGCAATTTAGAAAAAAAAGGCCTCTAGAATTGAATTCAGACAAACCGGGTTTCCAACTTTTGGCAATTTACGTAAATCCAAGATGGCCGCCACTTAATTGTATAATATCTCAAAACGCTCAACAGATACAGAGTATAATCAACTGGATTTGAAATCAGCAGGTATAAATTATATAAGAAATACAATAAAATGCTTTGCACACCACAAAACAAGGTCTACTGAAATTCTCCCAGACTATCAAGCAATAAGTTGAACTAGCTGCTTGGTAGTGCTTGCACTGCAACTTACTTTTTACTGTCAAAAAGTAAAAGCTGCAAATTTGAAAATAAAGCTGAATATTTTACTAAATATACCTCGCAACAAATTCATGAGTTTCAAACCTTAGTAAAACAGCAGTCAATAATCGGTTAAATAGAACAAAAATGATACAAATTTTTTTTTAATGAATAGACTTTCTAGTCAAAGAAAATACATTCATCAAAACCATTTAAAAGTATGAAATAAGGAACTCAATACCTTCAATTTTCTGGCGCTCAATATCAATATGCTTAACATATTGTTGGTTCTCAAACTCTGCAAATGCAAAATATATGGGTAACAGTAAGGTAAACCAGCCTATTTTCGGCCCTTTAAAGGCCGAAAACTGTCATGGCAATATCATTTGACACACACATTCAATTCATATGTTCTTCTTGCACAAAATTATTGTACTGTCTAATGGCATTCACCAAAACATAAATTGTACCAAACGAGCACCTGTCTAATGAATTAATTGGGGTGGGATATTTTCATGTGTATACACTTTTCGGCCCCCAGTCAGACAGTTTTCAGCCGTTAGCATGATAGATTTCAGCCACTTAAGACAGAATTACGCCACCTTACTGTCTCAGCGTTATTATCTCATTTATGTATGAAATAAGATTATTTATTAGCTTACTTATTACTCACTAAAGAGACACAAAGACTACATGATAACCCAAGTCTCTGTATCGACTCAAAGTCGTACAGCTCACCACCATGTACAAGGTGGGGAGAAATAAACTGCCTGCACTTCCACAATGGCACTTCCTGGCCCCTCCAAAGACCCAAAGACATGTCAAAATACCAAAACAATTAAACTCTGTTGCAGACACATCAGCAGTTAAAATACTAGATTTTACAAACATTTACCCTCTGTGTCTCTGGGGCATCGGCATTCCATGCCTGTGACTTGTCGTTGTGTTCTTTTTGTTGTGTTATGTTCCTATCTTGGATCATACTCGTACACCTGTGGTCACATCACAAGGCCCTGAACGTGGCTCACTCACACATAACACAGGGGTCAGTATAGAGTGAGACTTCTTCCTGAGGATGGCAAGCACTTCCAGTGTGCTGTACTAGGTCCTGGTCAGGTCCGGTTTGCCATAGGAGGCAATACGGGGCCCGCTCCCCCCACCCACCCCCAAGAAATCTGTAACAGACACAACTGTTTGGCTGGTCAACCCTTGTACTCCAGGGAAGATAAAAATAACGTCAAAGTAATAGCAACAATTTGTTTTAGTGTTTTAATAGATAGATGCATATGTCAGCTAAGCACTGCTAAAAGTCTCCAAAAATCACCCCTCTGATAGATGAGATACAGTAATTAAAAGAAATATGATATTTGTACATAATGTACACTGCTTGTAGTCACAAATTAAGACTAGGCACATTATGCAGTGACAAACATTGGAAAGTATCCCAAATTGGCCAGAAGGGCAAGTATTTTGAAATCTTCACTGGCCCTTCTGATACATAACTGGCCCTGCGAGTGTCGAAAATGCAAAGCAACTCTGGGGGCATCCCCCTCCGCCACCCCCCCCCCCCCCCCAGAAACTTATTGAATTTATTTAAAAGATTTATACAACTGTCAACTGTCACCATATCCTGTTGGCATAGTAAATAGACTAGATCAAGCTCTTTGGTATGGGAGTGGGGGTTCTGCAAAAATCAAACACAAAATTCTGCCAAATTGTATGTTTGCCAGCCGGGCCACCATCTGGGAAACATTACTGGCCCTTCTAAGGTTGTAATAGCCTCGGGCTGACTGGCCAGTGCCAAATTTTATCACTGCAAATTATGTATCAAACCAATTTATCTTTGCTATTCTTTCATTTACATATTTAAAATCAATATCATTTTTACAAATAAAAAATATATATTCAAATTTTAACTCTGTTGGGTTGAAATAACCAATTACAGAGGAATATATTTAATGATTAAATAGAACACCCTAAAATACAGCATATTCAAATATCCAATTGGTTTATATATATTGACTTAAGGGCTGAGTCATTATTTAAGCCGTGGGGGGGGGAGGGTCGGAAAAAACTGGGGGGGGGGAGTCAGATGTTTGAATTTGAAAGTTGTTTGGTGTGTGTGTCAGAAGTTTAAAATGAAAGAATATGTGGGGGGGGGGGGTGTCAAATATTCTGATTCTTGAAATTTTACCATTATGGGGGGGTCAAAGTTCCAATGTTGTAAATTTACTGAAAGGGGCCATGGCAAGCATTTATCTTTCTTATCAAATGTTGGTAGAATGTCCGGATCTATTTTTGTTTGGCATGTGATCAATCATTTGGTTGTATAAAATATGTTGTAATTTTGTGCCTAGTTTCATATGTCAACACTCAACACAATCAATCATTGCATTGCTAATATTTGCCACAATGCTTTTGACCAAGAATTTTAGTTATTGGGTGGAAAGTTTTTCTTTAAGTAATAAGTGCCCCAAGAATTTGTACTGCTTAAAAATATATCAAAGTTAACTTGTCATGATATGAAAGGACTGGTGCTATAATTGAATTTAGAGTTTTTGATAATAGCTCATCTGCTCTTTTATTAGAGCAATAAGTGATTTCGTAAATTGCGCGTGACGTCACGAGGTCAGGGGTCAAGGGGCATAAAGATGTGTATTGCGCATGATTTTTCTATACAGCATATAGTAAAACTCGGCGACAAAAATGCTTAAATAACTTTGTTAACCCTCTTAGTGCCGGGGCGCATATATGGCATATGCACCTCAGATTTTTACTCGTGGTGTCATGTTTTTAGCTTTGAGTCTATATCAGACTCATAGGCTTGGCATAATCATGCAAGGCTTATCATTTGTGAGATTTTTTAGAGGACAGAGGAAAACAGTTTGAGATCAGATAATAAATAGTATCCAAACCATTGTCATGGCCATATTCGTATAAAAACTCATGACAGTGGTTCTAGTCTCAAATTCTGGTGTGTCAACAACAACAACTTTACCTTGACATTTCGATGCATTTCTAGAAGTAAATAAGCAGCAAATTTTATTTTTTCAATATTGATATTGGTATTTCAATATTTAACCAAGGTTATTTGAGTAAAACTAATGATGGATTATCGTTTCAAAAATTCTACTTTACATAATTCCAATGTTAAACCAAATAATAATAGTATGTCAAAAAAGCTGCAAGTATTAAATATAAATAGTTTAACCCATTCATATCGGCATACGGAAAACGTAAACACGTAATGTAAACACTAGCGAACAGCGCCATTTGACAGCTTTACATCCAAGACAATAACTTTTCTGGGGCCTCCATATATGCTTATTTTTTTACATAAATTGTGCACGTGTACTCAGAATCGCATAGAGTTTCTTATTTTTATGACACAGTAATAGGAATATGGCTATATTTGTCTAGAATATTTTCCAAACGTGAGGCTGTTGCCGGGCTGGATTAAAAATGACAGGTTCGAGATACACTTTAGAAAGACGAATTATAGAACAATGCCTATGATTTGAGAAATATCCTTTCATCCATGACTTCAAAATCGGTTTATAATTGATCCGACACTTGAATTTGTGATGGGTATATTAAAGTGACGATGAAAATCCATTCGTTCTAAAAAAATTATTTTACCTCCAAGCAATTTAACTAAGGCGCCATTTTCAATAGGAAAATTAGCCTTTATCACACGCCCTCATATCTCAACACCGACCATAGCGTGATGCGATTAAGAGTAGCGGCTCCATTAGCCGTTATCAAAGCAGAGAAAATGCGGGGTTATGGTGACAATGCACGATGTGCTCGAGGCTGAGTATTAATATCCTTATTTGGAAGCAGGAATAATAAGTAGGTATTTCCTAGTGACGTCATTGAAAACAAGAATCGCCTCAGTCTAAACTGAAGAGAACGGCGTTTTCCGCTTTTATGATGATATACGACACGTTGGGGTAATTTTCGTCTAAATTAGAGTATTTTGAGCTTGAATTTCGCAGTGTAAATCACGTGTTTCTTGCGCAGATATATATTCTTACAAATGATGCATTAATATTATCAAAACCCTGTTTAACTTCCACAAAATTTACATCGAAATGTCAAAGTAAGGCGATTTTGTTGTCACTAGTCTAAAACTTGGGAGCATGACATCACTGTTTATATGTAAACAATGGCGATATTCCGAGGGACTTTTCTGTGCAAAATCGGACGTAAAATTGTCCCTCAAGGGACATCCCGATATGAATGGGTTAATAATATTCATAATATTACCGAGATTACGCCGGTGGAAGCTCCGCTGTGATTGGCTAACATTTTGTATGCATAAATGGGGAGGGCAGCGCTATTGGCCAATGGCGATGATCGTTTTAAAAGGACCCCATATTCAAATGGGTGATTACATATAAATATTGTATGAAACGATTAACGCTGATGATCGGTCACTTGGGCCAATTGATTTTAAATGGTCAGTTGTCAAGTGATCAGTTGTCAAATTCCAACTGATTCCCAACACTATCATCTGTTAACCCTTTGACGATCGCTAAGGCATTTATGGCAGTATGACAAAGACCTCAGATCCGTGCTGGACAAGCATGCACCATCAATAACTAAGACAGTAAAAATACATGAGAATGCACCTTGGTTCAATGAAGACGTATTAGCAGCAAAAAGAGAAAAGCATAAAGCTGAGAGAGTTGCCATGAAGACCAAACTCTGTGTGCATCGTGAGATTCTTCGCGATAAGCGTCGAGCAATGAACAAACTGTGTGCTGCAGCTATAGCTGAATATTATACTGATAAAATACTCGAATGTGCAGGAGACCAAAAAGAACTCTATAAAATAGCAAATGAATTAATGAAAAAACAGAAAACCAGTAAATTACAATCATTTGAGGACCCCAAATAAATTGCCAATAACCTATCTAGATTCTTTGAGCAGAAAATAAATATGATCAGATCAACATTTAGTAATCATTCAATCAATACCAGCCAAGGGCTTCTGCAAGTATCAATTGAGGAAATGGGAAGATTTGAACTGACCGATGCAAACTCACTGAAGAAAATAATCATGTCTGGAAATTCAAAAATATATTGATACTTAATACACCACTCACTAAATAAATACAGATGGCCCCGAAAACTGTCACCACATAATTTGCGTATGTGATATAAGTGACCATTTTCGGCCCCCTCCTACACCGAGTCCAGTGTATCTGCGCGGGCTAAATTTACGTCAAATCAACATAGGAGTAGTAGTCCAGTCAAAAATCACTAAAAAAAAATAGGCAAAATCGAGATAGTTTTGTTACTTCAACACCATGTTGAAGCCCTTATTCTTACGGCTTATTTTAGTATACATGGCCATTCTTAAATTTTCCACGTTACCATTGAGAATTATTGACGTAAACGTGTGATCTAAGCAAAATTGTCGATAAATATGATGTATAGAATAAATGGGATACTATATGAGATGATTTCAATATAGTATGACGTTATTTGAAACAACAACGAGTGTTTGATACAGTAAACGGCCGAAAACTGAAGGGGCCGAAATTAGGCTGGTTTACCCTACATTCAATTCACTGCCTGAAAAAATACAATATTCGCGTCAACATTTTTATCATCCAAAAACGTCGTAACCTTATTAATGTATGGTTGTTATGTTATTGCTATAATTATAACTTACCTAAGTCATTTATTGCCCTTTCAAAGTCTGCCGGTTGCCGAAACATCTGAAAATAATAAATAGGTTATGAACAGTCCCTAAAATAACCATATTAGTCTCCAGGAATAGTATTGCAGCAACATATGTTGCAAAACCCTCGGCCCCAGGTCCGTAAGGTTTGAAGCGACATAAGACGCAGGGTTACTCAGTGATTGCTCTGCAAAATTGTCAAACCGAGACACGTGTTTCACCCAATTTGTAAAAATGATACAGATGAGAAAAAAGCGAGACAAAATGTGGCAATCTTTTAAGAAATTGAGACATAATTACATATATTTAAAAAACTAATTGGAAGCATGTTAAATGTATATTATGTATTCATTTTACCATCTCAATTCCTTTGATGGGGGTGGGTGGGGGTCACATAATGCATTTTTTTGTGGGGGGCATGGTCCCCCTGGCCCCCAACCCCGGCTGCTACGGCCATGTATATAAATAAAAATTGCAAATTACTATGAAACCCAGCCACATAGCTCCAATGCACAATCTATACTATAGACAAAAATATAACTACGTGTTAATCATATATTGTGATTTGTCAATAATTAGTTCAAGATAAATAGGAGGGGGGTGGGGTGTCACTCGGTAATCAGCTACTTTTATTTCTGTTTAGCGCAACACACACAGATCCATACATTTGTTTGGTGGACACCAAGCTGGTGCTTCATGTATAAAATGCCCTTTTCTGTTTGTTTTAATAATATGGATGGAATCCGTGAGTACATGGGATCATGGGTGAAAGAAAGGTCAAACGCGCTGCACATGTATACTAGATCTACTTTCATCGCCAAGTTGTGCATCTGTTGCTGTGATTCTGAGTGTCAAATCGAGTGAACATCACATTTGTTGATTGTCATTCTCAAAGATAGCAATGTATAATCTATTAGTAACGTTATTCACCCAATCTATTACGAATGCTTGCCAGAAAATAGAAATAACTTAACATATTTTGATGTGAAAAATATACACACGCATGTTTCCGTGCGTCAATGCGCATGCTCAGTAGTTCAAATGAAAACGAAAGTAACTTGGCCTAGATCTACATCCCGACTGCTCACGACAATGCATTCAGCATTTCTCAGAATCACAACGCACTTGCTGGGCGGTGGCAGCGCTACGATTGGCGTTTCGTATGTAAACAAACATGGCCACGCACGTGAACTATTCGAAATATTATTCCTTTTTATTTTAAAGTCTGATAATAAACCAAATAAACTGCTACAGACGTCGCGGCCATAGCCTGGAAATGCGACAAGTAGCATTTTTATGGGGAAAAAGTCGCAAAATCGCGGTCGAGAGCTATCACTGGTTACTAAATGACCTTTACAAACCGAGGCCATACCAGTACAAGGACGACTGGCCACTGGAGGCTGTTTGATCAGCAGTAACATGTCTTATCAACAGGAGCAATTTAGACCGATATCTATATATGGTTGTTCGACTGATGCACAGCCTATGATAAACATCATAGATATTTAACCTCTTATGAGGTTTACGCTCAGCATCAGTCAAACAACATAGATATCTGTATAAATAGCTCTACCATAATAAGTTGTTTCGTGTTTACTATAAAAATAATGCAATAAAAACTTTCGCAAAAAACAGCCTACCTAAAAAAATGTGATAAGAAATAAGTGATAGAACCAACATCTTTTTAAAATAAATAAAAACTCACAACCTTCCTACCTAAGTCAAAATCTCATGTTACCCCAAACAGCATTTTGATTTTATTAGGCCTCATAGCAGCTTTCTGATTCCATTAAAAGCAGAAATCACCAAAAATAACACTTATCAAAATTCACAAACCACTCACTTTCCAGACCCCCCACCCCCACTCCCAACCCCACCTTGACACGAAGATACAAGTTATACCCCTCATCAAGCATAAGACCTTCTACCTACTGATTTCCATAGGAAGGATCACACGATTAAAATTATTTTTTTAATTCTGTGATAGTTTTTATAAGCTCATGGGATTTACAATCAGAAAAAAAACAATACTCCAATAACTTGATGTTTCAATTGCAAATACTATCAATCTAATCAACGAAAAGCAGCGCATCACTTTGCTGATAGTTTTTAAGAATCCCCCATAGATTGAAAAAATCCCCGATTAGTTTAACTTACAAGGGGGGATTCCCCCATTGTACAGTTTTTTCTTCCCAATCTCTGATCCATGAACATTTCAATGCATATATGCCAACTACATTTGATGCTTATATTATCCTTGATATGTATGTGTATTTTACGTATATAAATCCGTTGATTAACTGTTTAATTCATCTAGATTTCAAAGAACAAAAATCTGTTCATAACACCTACTGTTGTCAAACATGTTTTTAGACTAAAACTTAACACGCACTAGCGTAGCGTTAGCCTCGTTCAACCCAACCATGTACTGTATTGAATTTAGTGCAGCCACTGCAGTAGCCAGTTGATTGAGAGTACACCAGCACGCTGTTTAAAAAAAAAGTCTACTATTCAGTATCATACGTCATTTGACGTTCCTTATTGAACACCTAACACAGTGAGTGTTCATGCAGAACATTTTTAGATATAAATCTATTTAAAACATTCAACTAATCAATGGATTATGTACGTGAAAGACAATATACAACAAGGATATAATGTATGCACCGTACACGGTTGGAATAATGATACGAATTATTTTATGGATAATCTAAATAGACCACGGAACGTTCCGTCGCAATTTCTTCAAACGATTACTGGGAATATTAGTGATAAATCTTCTAAATCGATAATTGATAGGTATACATTGGATACATTGTAGAAAAGAGGAAAGGTAGTGCATCCCAACTGAAAAATTAAGACGTTTAGCACATTTTCATTCAAAAATCTGGTGTCAAAACTTGACAATTTCTCACTGTTTACTATGGGAGGAGACAAAGCTTGTGAGACTATGACAGCGCACCTGAGTATGTTTGTATGAGGCCGCTCGCTGATTGGCTGGCTGACGTAAAAGGGGGCGTGGCTCGGAACCATGAATCTTTATTTGCATTTTCTTTTCATATTTGAAGCAAATTGTTCGCTTTACCCTTCTTAATTCTGTGTTTCATATATTTGTTTGGGTGTTAAAGAGACATGAACAGGTGAATTTCATGTCATATAAACTTTTTATGCCACATAAATAGTACTTGCTGAGCCATTTGAATATATACATTTTTATTTATATGCAGCTTTTCATTTCTTCATAATTAATCAGTTCCCTATTTCGGTTTGTTGAAATGTACCCACAGCCCAATGTTTTGTAAACAAAGAGGGAATTCCATAACATCCAGCCTTAATAACTATTTCCGACACGCGAATTTCGGCTTGCGGCGCACGAGTGATAAAGGCTACAGTCCTGTTATTAGTACGGAACCTCCCAATGTCAATCCACTCGTTTTTCTCCCTGTTTTAATTTATTTATAATTTTCTATCAAACGCGTGTTTATGATTGTAAAATTGGAAGTTATTAGGTGCAACATGTCAAGAAAATAGAATAATAAAATTATTAAGTGACTTTGTCAGAGGAGGTGGTTGCTGTTCATGTCCCTTTAAAAAATTTGGTAACAAAAGTATTTTGAAAAAAATCGGGGCCATTCTAAATTTTCAAGTTGTGGCACTACAGTTCAGTACACATGCACTAAGCTTAACAAGGCCTTGGCCGACTTCGGCGGCCTGTGGCCGTATTAAAAATATTTACATCTTTTTCATGTAAAATTACTGTGGACATCAACTGGTTTTGTTATATCTGTGGCCGTAAATAAGGCTATATGCCTTCATCTGAATATATTAATTTTTTACTCAACAATTATAAAGGAACAACACGAATATTACGCATAGAATTAAAGAGAAACGTTTACTCAAAAGTATGGTATGCATCAGTAATATAATAAGGAACATATAACGCTAGAAAATCATAAACAAAGTCCAACTTAGGTCCTGAAAATGGGGGCATCCCCCCGATTCGCACGATATGGGCAACAGAGGACACACTATCATTAGCGTGTCCTCTGTAGCCCATATGATGCAACGCTTTTGTATAGACTGCGCAGAAAACGGCGCATGTGTGTCTGTTTACGTAAAAACGTGTTTATGCTAGAGAAGTAATGTTAAATTTGTGTGATTTTCTTTAACTACAACCCTCCTAAAAATATATTAATGAAATATCGATAATCTACAGAAGTATGCGTTTCCAACCATATCAATTATGAAATATTTGTGGGACATTTCATCAACAAACTTTGAAGATAATAATGGTTAATTTGGAGTATCTTTCCGATCGGGAATTTGACAGCTAAATCTTAGAGCTATATGTTAAGAACCTGCCAGTGAACTTTGCCACATATATCAGTCCATATATCACCTAAAAATATTTTAATGTTATGACTATAAACTATAGAAGTATGCGTTTCCAACCATACCAATCACAAAAAAATAGAAGGACTTTTTATGACTAAACTTTGGAACTCAAAATGAATATCGTATCCGCCTTGAATTTGACAATGGCAACACGAATTCTAGTAACAGGGAAGATAGATATTGGATGATATTTCAGCTATAAGTCGTTCAATCATAATATAGTTACCATGGAAATAATCTGTAGAGATATGCGATTCTATCCATATATACAAGTCTAATTAATTACTCAATCCAATTAGTGTATTTTGATCATCATTTAAGTACATAGCCACATTTGACAGTTGGGACTCAGTCGCATTATCGTGACGATCTTTGCAGAATATTACAGCAAAAAGTATTTAGTAATTTGTGTTGAAATAGTGAAAACAAGAAACAACAGGCAATTTTGTATAAATGACTTTATTTTTATAATATGAATTGATGATATAGCAAACACAACACATTAGATTAAAAAAGTGATATCTGAATTGGGTAAATGCGCACAGTAACATGCGCAAGCTGGAAAATGTCCAGATTTTTGTACATGCTGACAAGGAAAATACAAGGCTTGTAAGTTGTACACAAGGAATCACAACAGCCCAAAATTTGATGCTAAATTGGCCATATCTCTCTTATTATCCATCGGATTTTAAAAATCTTTTTTTTTTAAATTGTTTCTGTTATTATTTCCCATCACATAGTATTTTTTTTTTATTTTTATAATTAATTCCATATTCTGAGCTGGACACTACTATCATCACTGGTACTAGTCACGAACAAGGACTGGTGATTAGTTTTGAATAATGTTTCTGGCCCTCACAGTAAATATATACCATGGTAAACAACCAATTATGCTTACATTTCAACTACCGATTATTGGTATCATAATGTTCCTCATAATTGTGGCTATCCAAATAACATTAATTGGTATCTCTGAGTTGATTATGAACGTTGATATTTAACGAAATGCAGATATTCTAGTCTCGTTTGACGACCTATACAACATGGCCGCTCTCTGTTGTCATGTCTTACGTCCGACGTCTGTCGACGTTCTGTTCACGTTCTGTGAGAGATTAAGTCTATTTTTTTTATTTTTTTTCCAACAAAATATGCAGTATCTATTTACCATCGTTACACATGTACTTTGATACGATTATTTCTTGATTTTTGACAGGTAAAAGTAACAGTTAAACCACCGATTAAAATCACAATTAAATATCATTTGCTGCGATCCTGCTTTTTTTGGCCTCCATGTTGTATAAGCAGTCGACATAAGTTACAAAATGAGTGTACTGTTGTTTGTTTGAGAAATTTGTACATTAATAGAGACTGTACAGGGACCAATTACGGTTGTTTGTATAGCCACTAATGTGAGGAACACTATGATGTAAAACAATCGTCGATAGTTGAAATGTAAGCATAATTGGTTGTTTACCATGAGTTATATTTACTGATCCTGACTCCCTGAAGGCCAGAAACATTATTTAAAACTAATTATCAGTCCTTGTTCGTGACTAGTACCAGTGGACCCTTTTTCCCCCCTCCATAAGTCGGCCATCTTGATTTGGCAGCCATATTGGGAAAATGGCGGAAATCGCACGAAAATATCTTTAAATTTAACATTTAGGTGATAGTTGTTTAACATTATAGCTCAATATCTTAGCATATTGTCCGTTATACAAATACCTAACAATTTGGTTAATTAAGAAGAACTTACTTGCGGCCTAGATAGTACAGACAGCCATTTTTATTATGGAAAATGTCTGAAATTCAATTGTCATCCTATGAATACTTGTTTTCTGATTTTCTCTGTTTTGTTATGTTTTGAATATCAAATTTTGTAGTTACTCTTGTGTATGTACATTGAAATAGCTTAAAATTGTATCCAAATTCTGTAGTAAAATTACTAAGATATATTTTAAAAACAATTTTAAAAACAAATGAGTATCTTGATATTAAGGATGTATCAAAGTTCAATTGATATTTAAGGTTGTAATATAAAGAATGCAGATAAAATAAATGCTTTGTTTTTGTTGGAATGTCTGTATGAACATTTATTTAATTAAATTGATGTTATTTTTAGGACAAGTCATTGGACGCTGCGGCAATGAGGCCATCCCTTTAAATTTGTACCTTCCATAGCTCATGGACGGTGGGGATGATTGTTTCTAGTGAAGCTATCTATAAATCTTAATTACACCTGACAGAAATCTTACTTGTTAAAAACTTATTTATAAATATACATAAATTGTATCCTTAACTCTTTGTTTTGATTTCTTGGATCTTGTCACATGAGCAGTATCCTATATATTCACGCATGAAACACAATTGTTGTATGACATGACCTGTCAAAATCGAAGCGGTGATAGCTTCCGACGTCAGTTTAAACAAACTTTTCAACATAAAGATTGGATTATATAACTACCTTATGGTGAAAATAAGAAAGTACACGCGATTTTATACATTCTGGTGAATTGGCATGTTGAAATTCCAAATATCTTACACTCTGGAATGATGTTTGTACAACCTGAGGCAGGTTAACCGAAGATGAATTTTGCCTGTCAAACTCAAATGCGCAAGATAAATGCACAAAATACAAACTTTAGATGAAATATTTACACAGACATTTGTATGTGGATGGAATCGCATATTACTACAGATTATTCTACCAAAATTATTCAATAATATCATAACTAACAACTGAGATACAATCCAATATATGTGTGGGGTTTTCCCACTGCATTTGAAAGTTGCTTACGCAGTTTAAAATCGCATGCATGGCTGTCAAAATCGAAACGGTAATAGCTTCCGACGCAAGTTTAAACACATTTTTCAACATAAAGATTTGATTATATAACTACCTAATGGTAAAAATAAGAAAGTACAGGCGATTTTATACACGCAGGTGAATCAGCATGTTGAAATTCCCAATATTTTAGGCTCAGGAATAACTTTTATACAAACAGAGGCAGTAAACATCGGGGGGGCTTTCCCGGGAATTCCCTGCACAGTACATCAAAGGTTAGCACATTAAACACGCAAATTTTACTGTTGTATCAAAATTATCTACTATACAAACATTTAAGAATGATAAAAGACCAATATGCGATTGATTTGACACCAAGAAATAATAAATCCATCAACCACAAGTTTGTCAAATATTAGTTGGTAGGAAGATTTGCAAACACATTTACCATGTCACTTAGTCTATCGATGACAGTGCGGCTTGCCGACTTTTGACAATGCGGCAAATTTAGGAGCCAAGGACACTTTTTCAATGGAAAATTAAAAAGTGAGCTGATAATCTAAAACATACCAATCTTTTATCAATTAACTGTAAAACGTTTACAGTATTATATACACACCCGCCATATTTAAATATTTTATTCTATCTTGCTATAAAATGTGATTTAATTTTAAAAAAGTCACGGACTCGTGCTATGTTTAAAAATTTCGAAGTGGCGGTCGATCCCTATACAATTTGAAGTTTTTACTTCCTGGTAATACCAAAATATAAGGAATCATTTGATTGGCTCATTGTCTACAATCCAATTAAAATCAACAGCTCAAGTCACAAATGTAGGTCAAGTACACAAAATGGCTTCTCGAACAATTTTCTTTGCGTGAATTAACTAATTAAATTAATTACGCGCTTATAAGGCATGTTTGATGCGCAAATAAGGTATCGAATTAAAGCTTATTCTCTCTGGAATAAGAAGATGTATAGCATACTAAAGTTTGATTAGTTTATATGTATCTAAAAACACAAATAAAATTTGACGTCTATGTAAACACAGTGTGAAGTCAGTTTTCTCAGCGACGTAAGACGTATAATGGACGTGCTAATCATGACATAAGTCATGACTGCCTGTCGGGAAATCAGCAATCTATAATTTTCCGTTTTCATGTGAAGAGGAACCTTGTAATTATACCAAAACTATCATCATTGGTAACCAAAAAGGTTTACGGCCCTAAGATATCATAAAAAATATATTCACTTCAAATATAGACTGGTAATATTACAAAACACTTCTTACTTTCTTGCCTTCGCTGCTTATTTCAAAGATGGCTGACGTCACGTGACCAAGCACTTCTTCCCATCAAGGTCTCAGACCACTAATCAAATGCTCAATTGTAAGATCTATTAACAATGTAATAACCAGCCCCCTCTACCCTGCTTAGCTTTGAGTGTTGGCCAATAATCTTATTTTTCTTCAACAGAGTATTTCATTTCCAGTTGCTGAGGGGAAATTCATACGGGCATAACCACCTTCCCAGAGCTCTGGCAGCCATAGAAGAGACCTACCCCTTGAAATCCTCTGTAGTCTAGCACTATTCTATTTGATACATGGCCGTCTTATAACTGACCATGTGCACTAGCTATTCAAAAATATTTAAATAAAATAACTGGTTTGACACCTATTGGGTATAAGCTTAATTTTTTTACCATATCTATTATCAGTAAATAATCGGAACCACGCCTACTTTCTAGTTATAGCAACAAGCCACAGCACCCAAGTGTTCGGACAGAATTTTTTTGCTCATTTTGTATTGATTTGGTGGTCTGAGACGTAATCAAACTCCAACGGGGATCATAACGTCCTCTATTTGGAGGTTGTACTTGGCATACTAGTTAAACAGATACGAGTTGTACATTCGACACCACAATCAAGCAAAAATCCATGTAAATCATATTTTATCATTTGATACTGTAGTTGTGTTGATTCAGGCCTTAGCACGCGCAGAAGACATGGAAACAACAATAAGTGGTCGAGAGGCCACGTAAAATGTCCACAAGGATATGCATACTACTATGGGGCTTTTAGGGTGAAAAAACCCTTGACGTCAAAGTAATAATTGCAACATAATGTTTAACGATTGATATGTTTTTCAAAACCTGTCTTCTGTAACATACTAAAAGTCTCCAAAAATCAACCCTCTGTAGGTATTAGTAATTTGCTGGTTTCCATGGCAACGTCATGGAAAATACTGCGAAAAGTAAGAATATAAAACATTTCATATAATTTAAACTATCTTAGGTGCAGATATTTATGATACCTCATTTGAAAGCTCTTGTACTCATCTATTAGACGCACATAAAAAATATGTAAATTTTTTAATTAGTATTCATCTAATTTGCATAAATGTGAATTTTTGGGGGAATTTTAATAAAATCAACTTACAAAGTTTTTTTTAAAGCTACTATTCATGAAATTGAGATGTTTATCATTTCATATCGTTGCCTAATTATTTGGACATGTGCACAACAAATTTGGGATGGATTGAAAAAAAAATTGGATTTTACAAGTGATTTATTATAACATAACGAAATTCAGTTTTGAACCAAAAATGACAGATTATGGATTGAGGAGTTTATATTGATCATATGTTTTATCATTTTATTAGTGTCAATGTCATAAAAATGAAAATATATGTACATGTACATTGCTTTATTATATTAGTCTTCTTCATTGTCAACATCATCATAATTATTATCACCATCAAGTGTCATCTTCATATGCTGACCATTGGTGCAGCTAACGCCTCTACACTCTCCACAGGCAGAACTACATTCCAATCCATGTCGCCTACATGTACATCTTCCGCTACCACAACCTCTGCAACAGTGCCTAATATGTATTTATGTGTACCAATCTGAAGATTTTACAGACTCATCCATGGATCCCTTTCAACCACTCAAATTCAAAGTGAATTTTGACGTAAACCTCATTGTATAGAACTGAAACTTTATTCACATTGTATCAGGACCACTAAAATAAGAAATTAGTTATCACATACCATTGTACTGATTACAATCTAACCTTTACAACAGCGTATGATATCATTGCATAATAAGTAGCTTTACATGAGAAAAATAAACGTAAGAAATGTCCTTTCTAGTGTGAGCAAAGCTAGAGTAGGTCAGCATGGATGGGTGGATTGTAGAATCGACCCCAATAAAATTAGGTCAATCAAACTCTTAATTGACCCGGGCTTAAGCTAGGTACGTCTCACGCTCGAATTCTCCTACATTTGTTACGTCATTTATGTCCATTACGAAGATGTGTATATTCTGTACGCATAAACAAGTCCATGAAGGGGAACAGCCCACAGAACAGTATAAGTGGTTGAAGCAACAACAAGTAGGAACCAGCAAAACTATTATTGATCTCACATCATATTAAGGTGAATATGGCCTTGTGCACTCCTGTCTACGGGTATGTTACTCTTGGGAGGACACCATTCGGCTTGTGGCGTGTTCTGAAAGCCATCACCACCAGCACCAGTGCGAGTTCCACCTGGTAGCCATCAGCCTGGTGCCTGGAGGACTCAGTGGAGGAGACCCCATAGTCTCAGGTACATATTAATAATGAGGATAAAGCATTGAGAGTGTCTCAACCCTGAACATTGGCTGACTCTCTCTACTCTAACTGATGATATTGTGCTCACCACAGGGTGAGAGACAAGACGTTCGTGAAATGTAAACCGCCAATGAACAGGAAACATTGGATTATAAACCAGTGAGCCACGGAGATGATGCTTTGTTGGATTCAAACAGGCAAATCAGTGTACAACAAGGCCAACGTATTCGTGTAACAGTGAGCTCGGACAGGTCCTCGCCAGTGCCACCTAGCCTGAGTGCTCTGACTCCATCGTCTTCCCCTCAAGGCAGACGTACTGCCCTAAGGGATCGCTCTAGCCATGTTACACCGAGCCCGGTAGGTTTTGACTGGACCCACTAAACCTTGCCATGAACAAACGTTTTGATGGACCACTCAGCAAGCAGTAAATTGGGATTAAGACCCCTGCAAGTGCTGGAGTAACCCCCTGGGCTACCTCTGGTTAACTTGCTGGATCGCCATGAACCGATAACTATTTCTAGTTATGAGCAGATGACCCAAGAGTAACCTGACATAAATCGAGCTACTCTTGTGGATCTGTCTGACATGGATGGGGCTTGCAACTTAAGTGTACTTTCCTCATCTGTCAGGGTACGGCACTAAAACCAGACCTCCGGTAGTAGTATGCTGGCAACAGCACCTTCTGAAACAGCTGGCCTCTGGGATGTCTTGGGACTGCTACATTTATTAGATTCCGGAGCTTCAAATCTCACAAACAGTGCACTCCAACATGTTGATTCCAGAGCTGCACATTCCCGGAACCCTGTTCAAACTTCATCTTTCAGAGCCACTGGCCTCCACAGCAATTTTGGATTGTCACCTTCGAGAGCGTTAATGCTCAAGACCAGTACAATTCACTCAGACTTTCTGAACAACATGCTGTACCAGCCTTCAGGGACTTCCATGTTTCAGAACGACGATAGGAGACACTCCTCTGTATCTCTGGAGCTCCGGAACAGCTACATCAACTCTCGAGCATCTGAGCTCCGTAACAACTTCCATTCTGGAGCTGTTGAACTCCGGGACAGCCATATTCGTGCTGGAACAGTACAGCCCATTCCGCAGAACTGGAGCTCCAGAACGGGATCACTTCCTAAGACTTGGGGTTCCAGAACACTGGGAACATGACTATTCTTTCAGAAGTAAAGCTTTACAGGTACAGAACTGTAATTATGAAACACCTTTCACTACTCAACAAGAGGCATGGTGGTGGTGATGTGGTGAACAAGGCCACTGTGGTACTTCCCTGAAATGCGTACCCTGGATCGATCCACCACTGTACACGTTGCATTGACTGATTCCCAGCAACATTGCAGGGCAATCAGTCACAAAGAAAACATCTGAGGCCGTGAACCGGCCACTGCTGTGCCCCTGGTACACACTACTATTACACACAGAGTTAGACATAAGTGGTAGACCTATAGCCCTGGTCTAACTAAAAACTAGCTGGTCTACCAACATTTACCAGTAGATAGACTTATGGGTCTACCTGGTTTTGGCAGGTGCATCATGTAGAAATTAAAAAAATACTCTTGTGTAACAACCATTTGAATCGTCGTGCTTATTTCAACAAACACAGAGAATTATGTCATTATTTATTGTCAGCGTAAATGTGTTTTTTATCAAATTATCAACCCCCCTTTCATGGCAGTCATCTAAATGCCGGGCTGCCTGATTTTGAGCAGGTCTACCTGATATTTAAATTTGGTAGACCTATGTCTACTGCCTTAACAGTCCTCATGTCCAACTCTGCTACGCATGTTCTAGATGTTGAAGGTTGTATGGCACTCCTTATGGCATCATCAAGTCTCCAGTATATTGGACATGGATGTCTCTGGAAAACTATTGAAATATTCTATCAAAAACAAAAAATCAAGCTTCAAGTCTATTTCTTCTAATTTTCCGGTAGTTGGGGAGCATCTTCAGATTTCATATAAAAACATTCCATATTCATGAATGTTGTCAGCACAGCTTGGGAAATAAGGAACCTTTCAGGCTGCACCGTTTCATTTGTGGAAGAAGATACCTCCATGCCCCTCTGTTGGCATATACAATATGTGACATTAACAGATTCTCATCATTAGACATATGCAAGAAAACTTTTAATGACAATTTTCTGATCAAAATCCTCAATAGATTAAGAAGCATACTGCAGATACTGCTTGTGGTGGACAGCAAAGACTTCCCACACATTTTATTATTAGCCCTTGCTCCCCTTTCAAAATCCTACATCTGACCCGCAGCTTGCTACAGTACATGGGCTCTTACAGTATTGCCTAAATAAGCTCTTCATTTAATATGTGGCGCCCACCCCATCACCCTCCAATGAGTAGCTCCAACCGATCCCGCATCACACTTTCAATTTGCTTCATATGCCACAAAGTTTCTATTTAAAATAGATTTTCTTATATGCATTAAATCTGGATTTCCTCATATTGCTCCATTTATTTCTTTTATAAAGTTCATATCATTATATAGCAACCAAGACATAAAAGACATCTTATATCAATATATTTGAATATCAAAGAATGATTTAGACTAATCAAACCAATTTTACTAAATAAATGTAGGTCAAAGTACAGGATTTTGGGCAAATATCAACACCCGCTTTTGCAGTGCTACATGTAATTATGGGTCACATCGGCATCATAATAGAACATAATTATCATTTTACTTTATGGCCAAAAAAACATTTCCACAACATATCATCTATATGACTCAATTTACAATAAGTTTAGTTCATAAAAGTTAGGCCAAAGTTCAATTTGAAAGAGATTATCTACACCCTACTATTGATGAAATCCACGCAACTCATGTGGCGTTTAGTCCAGTTTGCATTTTCTGAACCTATGAATGTGCTTTCCTATGAAGTTTTTTTCAGATTCGTATTTCAGAGGGGTTTTAGAACGAATTTCGCTTAGTTGCCCAAAGTGCAACTTTGAACAATTTTCGTAATTTGCATAAATTCAAAATAGCCGCCGGCGCTAACTGAAAAATATAACTTCTGAAGTATTTGTCCTAGACTAATGTGTAATACCTTTTCTTTAAGGTTTTGTGGGACGTACAATCCATTTCTGAGGTTATATTTTGATGTCAAAATGATGAGAAAAATCCAAAATGGCTGCCAGACCGCATGCATTTGCGTTTGCGCAAGACTGATGAGTCAATATATCTTTTTAATAGGCTTTGGGCAAAAGAATTAACAAGTATCTAATCATGGAAAAAAGAAATTAGTTTTTATATAAATAGTTCAACAGCTTATCTAGAAAATACAACTTTTTTATATAAAGGAAAAGTTACAAGACCGAGGCTTTCCCTCAATTATATTACTCCCACTCATCATTCAAAAAGTCAAGAACGGAATCATCATCTGCTACCTCTTCATGGTGATCCATGGTCCTCACACTCATCATCCACATCAAAGTATTGTATGTCAACATCATTTATCTTACTACCGTTTGAATCTTCGTTGATAACCACACTCTTGGTATGCACCCAGCAAAACTGGGGCACATCACTTAGTTCTTTAGCCCCAGCCCAATATCCCTAAAGGCCGTCATTAACATAATATATGTAATGAAGTGATCCCAGACATGGGGAAAACCCGATGATGTCATACAATCTGTGGCTAGTTTTGTGTGACCTACTTTCATTTTCAAAAGTAAATAATGTGTGCATCTAGAAATATTTAAGTTAATTTTGATCTATGGATACCTCAGTATCATCTACAAGACTTTATTGTTTAAGGATATGGTTCTAATGAAAACAGTTGATCTTAGTTTCATAACCTGGCACATAATTATTCAAACCAAATGACCTAGTACTAGTACTACTACTATTAAAGTCATGGATAGATCAAATTAATATTAACACTCATGAAGTGTCTTTGATTGATGAAAATACAAACAACTAGCTCCAATCTGCCATCTTTGAACAATGTGCTACTTGTAAACAAAGGAATTCAAGACGCCTGATTGGTCGAAATGGTGGGCTTACATCACTAGTGGTGCCCTCTTTTTGGTCATGAATGTGTGCAATGATTTTTCAAGGCATGTATGCAAATGAGCTTTGCTCTGATTGGCTGCAGACACCGGTTACTTTATGTATTTTGGCTGTGGCATATATATGTATATTGCCACAGAACTGGGGTGTTGGTATGTAGACTACAGAACTCAAATCCACCAGAACAGTTGCAATATGATGTACATGAAAGGTGTTCTTAGTGACAGCCTCACATCACAGTATTTCATTTTTTTACCTTGTGTCTTACACTGGTTGCGAATCACATCAATCAGCTCATGTGGAGCAGGGTCACCCTTGGCCATACCAGGAGTGGGGATGTCATTCACAATTTCCCATCCGAAGTGGGTGACATCTGATGACTCACAGGTGGGGACATGTTCTTTGCTGCTTTCCACAACATCACCTGTACGTGAGCACGAAGTGTGTGCTGTAGATGGTTGGCAGTTGTAAGGGGTAATGCCATAACTTTGGGGGCTTTGTACTTTTTTGCAAACAGCTTGAAGCGAGCAGATTCTATTGATGTCCCTAGTGATTGACCATACAGGAAAATGAAGAATGGATTAGTGGCTTCCATTAGTTGTTCATGTATAGCACCCATTTTACAGACAAACCTGGATAATTGCCAGCAAGTAAGGTGTTCAGTGTATTGATCTTGCCTTTGCCATATAGGTAGGATGTGGTGTCGCACGGACTGAGAGCATGCATGCCTAGGAAATGCAGGCCTTTTTGGACCTAAATCAATGCAAGTCGCATTAATGTCCAGGACTGTTCCATCACATTTCTCCATCTGTACCTTGCATTGTAGTTCTGCTAAAAAAAACAATATACCAATAGAACAAATACATCTGTGTCATCACTGCGTACCTGAATGAAATCTTGGCGTTCCCTCCAACACTGAGGGTACTCACGACACTTGCCAATCTATGCTTGCTATTCTTGCTTTTCATAATTTTTTTCATCTCTTTTTGGCAGGTGAATGGTAATTGACTGGTCATAATCTGCAATAGCATCCCCAGCTCGCCTCATTTTTTCATGATCTTTTCCTGACGTATGGTGGTACTTGTCAAAGACAACAATCTTCTTACTGGCATAAGGATAGCGGCTTAATTGGCTCTGGATGGATGCAATCAGATCTGATGGACTGCCACCATGGGGCCAAACAATGTGTTAAAATAGCTGTGAAACATCTATGATGATAGTATCAGCAGGTTTGGGCGACATCTCAACAAAACTAAGATGTTTTACTAGGACTGATTTGCGTAGGCAACTTTGCTCATCAATAAGAGCTGATGACACAGCACAAAGTTCATAGGTTCTCAAGCTCAAGATGTCGCCGTTGTCCAATCATTAACCGGCATCCAATTATTAACTGGAAGACCGGCAATGTAATTGCTATCCATCTTCTGTACAATCATAAGTTGATTTTGCCATATTCACTTCAGCTGATGCAATTTGCCCAGTTACAAGATCGTACATGTCAGGACGCATATCTTCTAGATGATGTGGATACTTCTCTACCTCTGCTTCAATGGTATTCCTATCCTGATCATCCAGGACACGTCGGTGCTTCAACTGTTCTTTGTGCTGCTTCTAGGAATGTTTGTCTGCTTTGTAACCATCATAGTAGACATGGTCTACATGATCTGAACCATGACCATGATAGGAGATAAGTCGATCCATTCACTAACGAGATCAGCAGAAAGTATCATGCCCTTGAGAGCTCCCATACCAATCCTGATAGTAGTCTGCTCCCCGAATTGGTAAGCAGAGACAGCATTCCAGTATCCATCATGGTGTCTACAGACAAGATCCACGCTGTCCTCATCACTAACTGCATCGATTTCAAGAGGTGTAAACGTAGAAAAACCTCGCTTTCCTGCACAACACTGTGCAAATGCAAGAGAGTTTGTAATTAGTTGCATATGTTGCATTCCTGAAGCCAGTCAAAACAGATTTTTAAATTCAATTTTGTCATGATATTTTATAAGAAATGATAAATACTAGATCTACGCTAAATCAGCTATTGATGAGGGGGGGGGGGTATATACCACCCCTTGATCTCAAAATCTCAATAAATTAAACAGTAGGTTTACATTTGGGTTTTGAATTCATTGAGAATTGAGATTCGACCTTTCAATTCATTGAGATCAATTGATTGAGATTTGAGAAAAGGGCTTTTGCATTGAGATTTGTAACATTAATTTAAACTGTTTAAAAAGTTGATTTATTCAAATATATACTTTGCAATACAAAATATGAATGTAGATCTTCTGTTGTGAATGTTTTCATTGGCTATTGGTAAAAAAAATCCCTTGATATAGCCTTATATTAACAATGATTTATTTCCAATTAAAGTGGTTAGAATTTCCTTTTCAGCTAAATCAGATGAACAAAGAGGACTTTGTAACTATTATCACTCATTAACCTAAAGATTTTTTAAGTTTTAAATTTGTGATAATGAGTCTTTGTATGATAATGCACTCAATAGAAATATTTTATATTATACATTTGTATTCTATGGCAATAGATTTTATGATAAAAGGAAAATTATCTTTGCTGCTTTCTTCATTTTTACTCCCATTGCGGAAAAAATACACCTAGAGGATCCTCTTCAAAACATAGAGGGTCCTTGTATTGAACCGAGAGGATCCTTATGAACCGAGATGGTCCCAAATGGTTCACCACCTGAGGTATAAACGGTCACACATCAGAATTAAATTATACATATTTTCATAACATTGATATTATATATAAAAGATCTAGTTCACGACGGTGTTGTATACAGTATAACCTCCAATTAGAACCACCTCTCTATTGAGACAACCTCTATAATAATACCGATTTTTACAGTCACAAGCCTTCATAAAGCTACCGGGTTCATCATGAAGAGAAGGAACAAACCTATAATGACATTTACTCGCTAATTAGATATTCAGTTGAGTTATATAGGACCTAGGTATGCACATTAAATTTTAGATAATTTTATACATGGCCGGGGGAAATAGTGTGCGTACTGTGTGTATACATGTAGTAAGTATAAACATCTGTTTTTTACTATTATGTTTTTGTTTTTCGTTATTTCATTGTGTGCTTGGTTGGATTTGGTGGGAACTTCCATTGTTAGGTGATAGTGTAGTGCGGGATTTATCCTCTATGTATGCACCAACATACAAATGAATACAAATAAAAGTAGACTACCCGTAGAATCATAAATGCAACTGTCTCTTTTACAAGTACTAAACTGTAAAATGCTATCACTGTTTAAGCAGTCCAAAATATCACAATCACACTGAGACCATTCAGTATTTAGACAGGGTGGCGTAGGAGGATTTTTAGGACGGGCCATGAACTTTTGTCACAATGTTAGGAGGGGGGGGGCTATCAATTTTCACACACTTTTGAAGGGGGGCTAAAAATTTTTCTCAAAAATTTTATTTTTGGAGATTCTGTACCAAAAGTTACGTTTTTTATATTATGGATATCCATCAAATAGGATTTTAGTTAACCGACAATAAATGCGTTAACTGTTGGGGGTGGTGGGTGGGTGGGTGGGTGGGTGGGGGGGTCATCAATTTTTGTCACATGAAATTGAGGGGGGTTTACCAATTTTTTCAAAGAGGTTTGAGGGGGGGGGGGCTATTTTTTTCCTAGCAATTTTGGAAAATCCTCCTACCCCACCTTGTCTCAGATACTGAATGGTCCCTAACTGTGGTTTCCTAGGTTGCCAGCACATTACACAGTCACATGGCTTTTAGATTTTGGAAGACAACCGTTCTTATTCTGTCCCTTAAAAGACCAAGGATACTCATAGTTTTGGTTCAAGAAATTCTGAAGTCCTTTACTGTTT
Organism: Streblospio benedicti; assembly: GCA_019095985.1. NCBI lineage: Eukaryota > Metazoa > Annelida > Polychaeta > Spionida > Spionidae > Streblospio > Streblospio benedicti. The sequence goes on from CM032665.1 coordinate 23,426,966, forward strand.
TAAGTGTAGTTGAACCTACTTGCAGAGATTTAAGAATCAAGGCCTTTCTAATGAAAATATTACATCCATCGTTAAGACAGGTAGTGATGAGTTGTGCAATGCGATCACTATTTAACAACACCTTGTCCTAGCAACGACCTGCAAATCCTTTGGTAAATTTGCAATGCATAGCATACTTTTTATGGCCACGTTATTTCTAGATCTGAACAGCAAACTAATAGACAGTGGTTTTGTTACTATTAGATTTGAAAGCCTAACATTTCTGAATCCAATGCATCCATTTCTCCTTGGCTTCCAATTGCCCGTGTCCATACCAGTAGGAGACATACCCAATTGCCAGTGAGACCACTTCAAATCTTTCAGGAGATATTTTGTTTGTGGAACATGCTCCCTCTTAGATCTGTAACGTTTTGGTATAGGGGTTGGTACAACGGATGGTCTTGTTTTGCGTGTGCGTAGCTACATAGCACTGCTTTTAACAGACACATTCTTTGTAACTTTTGTTAGTTTCTTAACAGGTATACGGTTATTCGTTTTGTCTGAACTTGATGAAGTATCAGGGCCAACATGTACATCAGCTTTAATGTTTCTTCTAACTGGTTTTGTGTTTTTACTTGCGCCTTTGCTCCAATCAAATGCAGATGCAAGACACACTTCCCTCTATTAAAGGACATTGAAGGCACTGTCTAGCTCTTGTGGAAGACTGGTGCCATTTTTCTTGAGCGAACTTCTTTTTCATATGCATCAAAATGTTCATTACAGTCATGCTTCTGATGAATACAATACTCGTATTCTTATATAATTGCGCATAATTGTTTTTTTTTTATATTTTGGAAATTCGCCTGCAATCACTTTCCTGGGGCGCTTTCACACATTTTGAGTGTTGCACTTTATGGGAAATCACCTTTTACAGGTTTATTTGTTCTTTGTGCGCTTGCTTTCATCAGTATTGACGAGAAAACTGACTTACCATAAAAAATTGAGTACAAATGATTGTTTTTTTTTCTACGACTCACTTCCGGTCTCGGCATCACATTGTTGCTGCGTGCGTTATGTTTCCCTCTTGCTGCGTGCGTTTTTGTCTCAGTTGCTGCGTGCGTTATGTCTCCGTCGGGGACGGGGGAAGGCTAGTCTCTATATAATTACGAAGAGATGGGCGTGGCCATGGTTGTTTTTTTTAAATTTTGGAAATTCGCCTGCAACACTTTCCTGGGGCGCTTTCACGCATTTTGAATGTTGCACTTTATGGGAAATCACCTTCTACGGGTTTATTTGTTCTTCGTGCTCTTGCTTTCATCAGTATTGACGAGAAAGCTGACTTACCATCAAAAATTGCGTACAAATGATTGTATTTTTATTTACAGTGCACTTACGGTCTCGCCATTCACATTGTTGCCGCGTGCGTTATGTTTGTGTGTTGCTGCGTGTGTCTGTCTCACGGGTTTAGAAATGCTGCGTGTGTTATGTTTGTTGCTGCGTGCGATTTTAGCCATCGTTATGTCTCCGTAGGAGGGGGACTGCCCGAAGGCCCATTAGTCCGAATATTCATATTATTAAGTACATTCATTTACTGATTCTTGATTCATTCCATTGTGTCTCCACAGGGCCTCCCTTTGATGCAACACCTATTTGGTAGTGATCTCCGTTAACTTCATGAACAACTGAAATATCATCGTCGGTTTTCACGGCTTGATCACTCACACTGCCTTCAAGTCCTTGTTCATACCAACACGTGGGCCCAGTTATAGCTTTTGTGTGGAAAAATTATTTTCGGTTAGACTTACGTCATCAATACTCGGTTTCATCATACTTATATCATATATAGCGAGATCGTACGTTTGGCGTTTGAATTCCCCGCTGGACATTTTGGCATTGGGCCTTCTGATTGGTCGTTTCTGAGCGTAAGTTACACAGAATTGGATATGAGATTCCTAGCAGTATTATTTCTTACAATCAAGTATTCTAAAAATAACTCTCCAAATTTGAAATTTGCCATCAAATTGACAGGTGACCCTTCCCGTGTATCTAAGGCATCGAGCATTTGATCTCAGGGTGTGTGTGTGTGGTGGTGGTGGTGGTGGTGGGGGGGGCAGCAAAAATATTGAAAAAAATAACGCAAGGCTGAAAATTGGTGAAAAAAATGATAAGGTTTCATTTGGCTAGATTTTTTATTTATAAAACATGGCTTTAAACAGCTTTATACAGCTTAAAAAATAATTGAGGTTCAGTAATCTAAGAAAAAAAATTAGATGTCAAATTTCATGAAAAAAAATAATTGAAGCTATGGTGAAAGTAGCTGCCCCCCCCGCTGAGATCAAATGGTCTATGCCTAAATGTAGATGCGCGAGCTCCCTAAAATGGTGATCTGCAGCACCGAATATGAACTCACATTATTTTGGTTTTGTATGTTAATGATTTGCAGTGTCATTATGAATGGTAACACTTCTTTATGTATTTGTATACATGCATATGATGTTCAACAATAAAATACTTTTATAAATAATTCAACATAACCCTCAGAATGCAAACCAAAGGCAACTGCATCAATTACACACATATTATATATAGATTTAAAAAGAAAGAATTCAAATATTTAAACATCTTTTTAAAGTCCAATTAACAAGGCATAAACTGGTGCAGCTTCCTTTGATGAAAACCTCAATAATTTTTACAAATTCTGGATAGATTCTTGTTATAAATGCATTATTTTTGTACAAATTACCATATCAGAGTTTACCATTTTTAAAGTCTAAATTTCATAGTGGGGGAGAATACATCCACTGGCAAAAGTTAATCAAAATACTGATAGTACTGAAGCCAGGTTTAAATTGAAGTAGTTGATTTGTCCCTTGTTATGTTACAATAAGATAATACATAGTGTCATATAGAAACTGTTCTTGTTTGTAATAAAACATGTTGCCTGCCCTTGTTCACAACACCACATAACATAATGCAACATTCATTGCCTCCTTTAACTCTAGTGTAGATATATTTATTGGTCGCCCTGTATACATAGCCTCATTCAAGCAGACTCTGTGTTGCATACAGAGCCTAGTCTAGTTGACACATTTGGTTTGTAATATAAGATGGCGCAAGTTAATGTATAAAAGAGCAGCAGGATAGGCATGTGGGGTGGGGTACTGGTGATGAAAGTACAACAAGATGCATCATATTTGTTTATCTTCTCCATACTCTGAGGGTTATGAAACTGCTTGATGCCATTGTAGGAAGTTGGTGCGGGCTGAGAAAATCGCACATTTGTTAACAGCCTAAGGCAAAAAGGTTCAAACTACACATCTCATATAATTTTCAGAAAATTCATCAAAGCTCATTGAAAAGCATGTTGACGTATGGATAATAGATGGGTGAAATAAAAAATAATGTATTGAAGACAAATCTTGATTAAAAATCTATTTTATTCATCAAAATAACCCAAAATTGCGTATAAAATCCTTTCGGCTTTGAATATTTTGAGGCACTTAAATGTCTCTATCTTCAAAATGAATCAACATAATGCTCTGATTAAAATTTACTTATAATACACTTTGATACTTTAACATCATTAAGAATTATCTGTGTCACTTTTTCTTGTTTGTACAGCCTATGATACTACCCCTGCCTTTAAATATGAAAAAAATGCGGTTTTTGCTAACAATGACTAAAATCTATAAGAACCTCTATAAATACATTTGCCCAAGTTTCATGGTGATAGGATGTATGGTTTAGGAGTCTATAAAGACCATACAAACAGACATTGCTTTTTATATATATAGAAGAAGATATAGATAGGTATATATGTAAATAATATTATACATATTTTTGTAAAAAAGAAATGTGATGACACCTGTGATTCAAAAATATTAAAGTTATAATTTGCAACATATATAAGAAAAGATTATTTTGGTTTAGAATGTTAATGATTTGCAGTGTCATTATGAATGGTAATACTTCTTTATGTATTTGTATACATGCATATGATATTCAACAATAAAATACTTTTATAAATAATTCAACAATTTTGAAATTTACTTATAATACACCTTGATACTTTAGCATCATTAAGAATTATCCGTGTCACTTTTTCTTGTTTGTACAGCTTATGATACTACCGCCACATTTAAATATGAATCAAAGGAGTCAGACTCCTGAAAAGCCGAGCTTGCTGTTATAAGTCTCTCTTGAATGAAATGTGCGTGAAATTACTACAACATGCGATATAAATCGGAGTTGTTGCATGCATGCCGGATAGACAGAAAAGAACAAACACACGAGCTACATGCGTGCATATGTACTGGCGTATTGATTTTGATCGGCTGCAGGCGTTTGCCAAGCTCATTAATATCGGCGATTGTCGTTCCATTGATAAATTCAAATTGGGCACTAATTTCAGCGCGTATGGATGTGCTTATGGTAAACGTAGTGGCGGTAAAGGGGGAACATAATGAAACGCCTACGAAGCCTATAAAGCTCGAGTCTTCTGCGAAGCTCGGCTTTAAAAAATGACGGTTTTCGCTAACAATGACTAAAATCTAAGAACCTCTAATACATTGAATAGAACCTTGACATTCTGTGTCTAACAGAAGATGTAAAGCATTGCAATGCTAACTGATATGTTTCTAGCCCACAATTACCCAAAATAGAATCTGTCCAACACGTGGATTTGTTTACCTTAACTTTTGCGGGCAAACAAAGCTCTGCCTGCAGTACAGATACAAGGTGTATGTTGTTAGAAAGTTACAAACGTGTCATATAAATCAACTTTTACTTCATTTTCCAAATACTTTCTTTTTCCTTACTTCCCAAATTGTATCTGTCTTCTCATGTACAAAGTCTTATAAGTGAATTTTATCTTTTGATACATAAATATGTCTTGGGGTCAATATGACAGTGACAGTAGATATGCACATAAAGATTGTATGAATGGTGTGAGTTTTGTTAAATTTCCAAATCCAACACATAATATTGATAAATGCAAAAGATGGGTTAATGCTTGCTATAGAAAACCCATTAATCTGTCAATAGCAACCTCTAGTAAAGTAAAATGCTAAAACATGAATCCTGTTATTTTCTATCAAACCGCTAGTAAAGTAGCATTATTGAATCACTTGCTGGACCAGTATTACAATCATTGTAACTTTTGAGAATAACGAACCATGTCTAAATGCTTATATCTTTATTACGAGAACACATAGATAATTAACACCAATGAGTCCTCTGAAAAAAATCTAATTATACCAAATGACCAGACTGTTATATAGATATACATGTACATGTAAAACCAACATACATTTATGTTCATTGGTTCATTTAAAATACAACACTACTACATCTACTACATGTATATGCTTTGGTACACACCTGTAAAATAAGTTGAAGAACATCTCCCTATACTAGTAGTTAATGTTATTGCTTAACAGAATAAAATAGGTTAGCAGACCATTGTATAGGTTAAACCATTTGTAACTGATAAATGCATCGTGGTGAATCATTAAAAATTATATGTGATAAAGATTGTGGTGTTTTCATGATAACTGTATTTGTACTTGGTAAAAATATTGATTATAGATGTTCTTTTTTAAGTAACAACAAACTATTCAAAAATATTTAAATAAAATAACTGGTTTGACACCTATTGGGTATAAGCTTAATTTTTTTTACCATATCTATAATCAGTAAATAATCGGAACCACGCCTACTTTTTAGTTATATCAACTTTGAACAGCACCGGCGTGTTCGGACCGAATTTTTTTTTGCTCATTTTGTATTGATTTGGTGGTCTGAGACCTAATGAGGGAAATGATGAATATTATATTTTGCTTAAATATATACTTATGATGTCTGCAACATGTCCAAGTCATGTTATGCCACTTAGAATTTTATTTCTTTGCATATTCATGCATTTAAAAGTTATAGGCTTACAAAATATGCAATAAGTTCTATATCATGTCTTACGCTTGAACGCCTGAAATCGCACTTTTTGGTAGTTTAATGCTTCAAAATGAACATTAATGCTAGTTTAGTATATAAACTTTAGATAACATCACCAGAAAATGAAACAAAATTCATTCTAGTCCAACAGCAGCAGCTCTTTAGAAAAAATATTATTTGAGTGTTTGTTTCTCCCAAACTGTACTTTCTAGGCCACTTGCAGCAAAGGTAAAGTGTTGTTTGTAAATATCCTTTAGCCTATTTCTTCATTGTTACAGACCGTATAAACATACAATTTTGGGGTGGAATATACCTAATATTGACTCCTCTAGAAGTCTACAAAGATCCATTTGAGGTCTTTTACACAGGGGTCCGGATTCATTGTCACGCCATTTTCGTCACATCATAGATTCACTTTTGATTGATGTAGGATGTTTTTTTTCTTGAATTATGTAGTATGCATGGACACTGACAACAGACAGAAACATAAAAATCAACCCAGCTGCTATAGTTATGTTACTGGATGGCCATAAAAAATGGCCCCGACAAAAAAATAATAAATTTTGTACAAAAAGCTAACACTGATTCATGAAAAAAGAGTGTTTTTCAAGGAAAATAGCACATATTGTGTTTGAGAATAACATAATGTGACAAAATAACCAATTTACTGGACATGTCATACCACATATGAAGGGCTATAAGGTCTCAGACCACTAAACAAATGCTCAATTGTAAGATCTATTAACAATGTAATAACCAGCCCCCCTCTACCCTGCTTAGCTTTGAGTGTTGGCCAATAATCTTATTTTTCTTCGACAGAGTATTTCATTTCCAGTTGCTGAAGAGAAAATTCATATGGGCATAACCACCTTCCCAGAGCTCTGGCAGCCATAGAAGAGACCTACCCCTTGAAATCCTCTGTAGTCTAGCACTATTCTATTTGATACATGGCCGTCTTATAACTGACCATGCGCACTAACTATTCAAAAATATTTAAATAAAATAACTGGTTTGACACCTATTGGGTATAAGCTTAATTTTTGTACCATATCTATAATCAGTAAATAATCGGAACCACGCCTACTTTTTAGTTATATCAACTTTGAACAGCACCGGCGTGTTCGGACCGAATTTTTTTGCTCATTTTGTATTGATTTGGTGGTCTGAGACCTTGAGGAATGGGCTATACAGTACTCATGGCGTCATGGGTTTTCCCCAACACACAGATGGTTTTAACTGTGGTTTTTAACTTTGAGACTATTCCTCAGCTGTCGTTTGATGGATTTGAACGGGACAATTTGCAAATTGTCCGGCTTGATGAGCCCTTTCCAACAACGTATAGTTTGCGTGCTTTCACCGGAAATAGCAATACTACGAGCCGAAACGCGTCTGATATTAATCCGCCGATGGTAGTAAATTGCAGGGTGCCGTATATGATTGCTTAATTCAGTCAAGATGGGAAACTCAATTGCCTGAGAATGAAAATCAAAAGGCCCGATGATATCGCCATTGTGCCAGTGTTAAATCTCATCACTGTGATTGGTTTTACACACACACCATTATATATATCAATTCTATTTTATATTATTGAAGACACATATCCATCCCTACTTCTGTTTTTGTGAAGCAAGATGAATGGCATACATTTGTCATCAGGAAGTTATGCATTATGGATGGAGACTGAAAGCTTCCCAGGACACACCTTGACACAAATATTTAACAAAAACACAATCAAACTGTCCTATAGCTGCATCCCAAACATCAAAAGCAAAATTGATAACCACAACAAAAAGCAAATAGAAAATACCATCACCGAAGAAAGAACATGTAACTGCAGAGACAAAAGCAACTGCCCACTAAGTGGGAAATGTCTTGAAAAATGCCTAATCTACCAAGCATCAGTGACATCTCCCAACCAACACACTGTGAGACTTACATCGGGCTCACAGAAACCACGTTCAAGACGCGATTTGCCAACCACAAGCAGTCTTTTGAGAAAGAATCAATGAAAAGTGCAACAGAACTGAGCAAATACATCTGGACACTAAAACAGAAAAACCTGCCTTACAACATTGAATGGAAAATAATGGGAAAAGCTATCTAGAGCGTATGACAATAGAACAAAAAGATGTAACCTCTGTACATTGGAAAAGTTTTTCATTATATATAACAACAAAATGGCTACTTTGAACAAAAGATCTGAATTGATAAGTACATGCAGGCATAAGAACAAATTCCTTCTAAAGTATATAGTGTAATAACTTCAAAATTAATTGCTGAGTATAAACCAAATATTCCAAACTAGAAACTGTGTAACATGGTATAGTGTATGTTGATTGTTTAATGTCTACTATCACATGCCAAATAATAGCGCATGGCGGAATAATAGTGCAGGGTGGAAACGACGGGAGAAATTAATAATAGAGCAGGGCGGAATAATAGGGCAGGGTGGAAACGACGGAAGAAATTAATAACAGCGCTATAGTACTATAGTACTATAGTAGGGGAATTCCCAGAACTGTCTGCTCACTCATTTCCAAGAACATGAGAAAATCAATAGCGTGCATGCGGTTGTTTGGCATGTGATAGTACTCCATCCATAATGCATAACTTCCTGATGATTGCATACCAAATGTATGCATGAAACAAAATTGTAGAAGTAATATGTGATATGTGTCTTCAATAATAAAAATAGACTATATTACTGCTCCAAAATATATATTTTGTTGAGCACTATAAGAACTAGAAGTGATAATATAAGTGGAATTTATATATATATATATATATATATATATATATATATATATACCTAGATATCTAATTATTTACATAATATTATAAATTTCTACTTTCCCTTCAACACAGTGTTCAATCGATCTCCAGTTAATGTGCGTTATAAGCAGAGCTGGTGCGGAAATCAAGAGCTTTTGTGCGGGAAATGTTTACTTTTGAAATTACAGGTTCTGATTTTTCACTTCAGGTAGTATAAATATCTGTCTTTGATACAAATTATTTGGTCCATGCACCATGGGAATATCTGTAGTGTCTATGAATGGTTTGTATGTCCACTTAAATGGTCTGTCTGCTAAGTCTGCAATAGTTGAAGACCCTCATTCTACATGGCTGTCCACTGTCACAAAATGGTTTGCTTCTCATATGAATTTTTTTTAATCACAGCTTACCATGACTTTGATATTTTTGTGCAATTATATGTTTTTAAAAAGCATGGGATTAGTGTAATCTGTTTCAATCAACTTTGAGATACACTCCTGTTCATATGGTGCCTGAATTAAGCGGCTTTACAGCCACAATATCCGTCATATTCCATCAGATAACACCAATTTTGAAGGTGGGTGGTTATGTATTGCAGATATAGCAGCAGAAACCAACCCATGAGAGTGGAGATAAAACGCATCAGTGTCTGCCAGAGGTATTCTTATAGTGCATGGATGAAAGAAATTGTGCTCAAGATTGACTTTCAGCCTCTTTTCAGTGAAAAATCCAAATGTCTGAATTCAAAAGTAAACATATACTGCACAAAAGCTCTTGATTACGTACATGTACTGGAGAACGATTGAAAGCCGTGTTCAAAGATAATTTTGAGCATCATGATTTTATTTTATTTTCATAAGCAGTGGGAGGCTCATGTTCCGAATTCTTGAACACAGTGAGAGGGTCACTTGGATGATGGTGGGAGCGTCAACTTTTCATTTTACAAATTTCTAAAAGTTTGGCTATCCAACCATCAAATACATGAATTAAATGAATTGTTGCTAAATTGAACGTGTATTTGATAACCTTTTATGAAAATCTAGATGTGGGAAACTCTGAACTCAAAATAAACAACACTTTTTGTATAAAATAGTAACAATATTCATAAACCCAGTAAACATGCATGTATTGGCCCAGTATTCATCCATTACTGTTAGTTTAATCGGGCCAACTATGGCAACCTGTACCTGAGTACTGGGCCATTTAAACTTTGCACACCGGCTGAGAATTGGGCCAGTAACGGCAGGCTATGTACCGGTCTGGCAATGGACCAGAACTGGGCCAGCATTGGGCCAGTAGGCCATATGGTTCGGTTCTAAGTCGGCCAGTCATGGTACTGTAAAACTTCACTGTAATGGTCCAGTACAGGGCATCAATGGACCAGTATGGCATGATGATACATTGTTTATGCTTTACTAAGTCTCTACATTCATGGTTGAAAATCAGCCATAACCTATGAAGGGTGCAATCATACATTAGTATATTTCATATTTGCACACAATTCATCCATCTTCCATCTCTGCCTATCAATAAATGTATAACAAGACACTTTTATACTACCCCCAAGATTCCATTTAAAAGTTGCAGTTTGCAATTTGAAAGCATAAGCCACTTTCTAAATAGTCTTTTTTTATAATAGAACCTATCACCATTGCTGTTGTTTTATCAACAATGATGTGACTATCTACCATACACCATTATACTGACAAACATAAACAATGATTAAAATTTTTAAAATTTTAACACAAGGGCATCACCTTTTTAGATTGCATTGTGATACAGACTGTTAATAGGCCAATACTGGGCCAGTCCTAGCATACTTCATATACATCGACAGCAGCCTTTCAAAGTTTTATAAAGGCATATAGTAAGTGGTCCAGTATAGGCCCAGTATATACAAAAATGTACGGTAATGTCTTCCTTGTTCAATATGTTAACAGTACTGGGCCAATACATGCATGTTTACTGGGCCAATACCGGGCCAGTGCTAGCATACTTCATATATATCGTCATCCTTTCAAAGTTCTATAAAGGCAGCTATTTAGCTATTGGTTTGATCGCTTTCACAGTGCCTAAAAATGCTTCATTAAAATTTCAAATGCATTAATACTATCTTAAATATCACATAATCTCCATTTAGCTATTGGTTTGATCGCTTTCACAGTGCCTAAAAATGCTTCATTAAAATTTCAAATGCATTAATACTATCTTAAATATCACATAATCTCCATACTATGACAATAAATGATTAGAGTCTCACTCATAATAATCATGCAAGAATAGCCGTTCATAAATAACATCATTGCAAATATCATCTCTATTGCTTCTTCTTTTCCTCTCCTCCACCCAGTTGTTTAGCACTGCGTAACAGCCACAGACCAGTTGAAGCAAAGTACAACCCTCTCAGGGCAGTGAAAACTGGCCCATGGCCACAAGAGGTAGTTCCTCCACAGACGTAAGAATCTGCCACCAGGGTGATAATGCAGCGAAGAAGTTCTAGATAGGGAGCATACCATCTGAAACAGAGATATGTTATCATCACATGAAATTATTTTATCCCTAAAAACTCACTATTAAAATATACCTAAAAATATTGTAGGATGTCTGGGACTTTCAATTCTGAAGCCATTTGAACATATTTGAAAATTATATGCAAATTTGAGAAATAATTGTTAAAACATCTTAGATTTGTATTTAAAATCTAACATACTTTCGTTCATAGATATATCCAATGTTCGTGACTGTCCAGAGGAAATAAAACATCAGGACAGTTGTCTCAAGTGCTGAGAAACCCTAGAAAATAGATAGACAATGGTTTAATTTGCCTTTTTCTATTTTGATTTTAACATGATATATAAAAGCTTACATGTTATCAATTTATAATTTGATACATATCATATTAATAGGAAACAATTACGCTTTCAAAAAGAATCTGAATTAATGTTTTGTAATGAATATTCGAATGAACTCTATTACCAATAGAGCTTAACATTTTATTTGAATTCTATCTAATAATAACGTAATTGTTCTCACCTGCTTGTGATCATCAAAAACTGTTCTGGCCACTATGACTATAAAGAAGTGAGTCCATGTGTATACAGCCAACAACCAGGGTATAGTCTTATTGTACTTAGGTTGAGGACCATGAATCTGGAAAAAAAATAATGATTGTACTAAAATCTTAGCATGGCATCTACATATACCAAGGAACATGCATTTTTATTGACTTTGATGAAAAAAAAGCTTTTATAAGTACATATGCAGCATTTTCGCAACCTAGAAGAAGCAGAGCCGTTTCTATAAGAATGTTTACAGTAACATGCTTGATGATGCATTTTAATCATGTAATAATGTTTGCCAACTGTTAAATTTATAAACATGACTTTAATGAAAGAGATTTTAACATAGCAAAAAACCTACCAAAAATTATAGCCTACGGCCCTACGCAAACGCTTATTACTAAAAGCTTTAGTTAAGAATGGTACTTATGAATCTCTGGCAAGAACAAAACATAGAATTAACTACTTTGGGATTTTTTGGAGAATGCAAACATAGTGTTTCATAACATGGGCCCCAGCATCATGAGAGAGGCAAGGGCATATCTTGAATTTAGGAAAAGGGGGGCACATATGATGACATCCACTACGGGGTCCGGGGGCATGCTCCCATAGATTTTTTTTGCAAGGATGCCATTTGGTGCAATCTGAAGCATATTTTAAGGCAACAGTAGAGTATTTTTGCTGGTATAAATAATTCAATTTTATATTGATTTCCCCCCATTTTGTTAAGGTCATCACATACCGAACGGCCAATGGAATATTGTATGTTGGTTTTGTAAAATAAAAAATCTTATAAGAAACTCAATTGGGGGAAGGAGCTTTTGTGATGGTGGTGGTGGTGGTGGTAGGGGGGGTCACATATTTGTGAGCAAGCATATAGCGACCGAGCGGGGGAGGTTATCGGAGGGGAGTAAGGCCTCCTATACATTTTTTTCTTTCTAAATGAAGGGTAAAAAGGTTGGATTTCCTGATACTTAACATGTTGAGGTCTTCATAATCTCTTCAATCATCTACATTCCATATAACGCATTCAACACATACAAAGCGCAGAGAACTAGAACTTTATTCAATATCTTGTCAGTATAATCACATGGTATGTATGTGTGCCAGTAACCGATTAAGGGGGGGCTGACTGGGCTATAGCCTGGGGCCCCCACCATTTGGGGGGCCCCCAGATTTTCGAAAAATTTTACGCGCGCAATTATTGACGCGAAAGCCCCAAATAATAAGGCGACCCTCATTAAAATTTGGGGGGCCCCATGTTTTGGAAAAAATTTACGCGCGCAATTTTTGACGCAAAAGCCCCAAATAATAAGACGACCCTCATCAAAATTTGGGGCCCCTACTTATGTTTAAACTAGTACACATTCTAACGCCCTAAATAATATGAGGCCTCTAGTACATTTCTTTTGGGCCCCAGATAATGCAACACAGATTGCATATTAAATCTTTGACATAAAAGCACCAAATCAAGAGGCCCCTAACATATATTTGCCAATGAAATGAGGCATCCGGGGACCCAACTTACATTTAAACTGGCACACACCCAAATGCTCAGAACTTATGGGGCCCCTGGTACATTTCTTTTGGGCCCAAGATATTGCAACACGGATTACATTTCAAATGTTTGACGTAAAAGCACCAAATCAAGAGGCCCCTAACATATATTTTCCAATGAAATGAGCGATCTGGGGCCCCAACTTACATTTAAACTGGCACACACCCAAATGCTCAAAAACTTATGGGGCCCCTGGTACATTTCTTTTGGGCCCCAGATATTGCAACACGGATTACATTTCAAATGTTTGACGTAAAAGCACCAAATCAAGAGGCCCCTAACATATATTTTCCAATGAAATGAGGGATCTGGGGCCCCAACTTACATTTAAACTAGCACACATCCAAATGCTCAAAACTTATGGGGCCCCTGGTACATTTCTTTTGGGCCCCAGATATTGCAACACGGATTACATTTCAAATGTTTGACGTAAAAGCACCAAATCAAGAGGCCCCTAACATATATTTGTCAATGAAATGATCTGGGGCCCCAACTTACATTTAAAGATGCATACACCCAAATGCTCTAAATAAATGGGGCCACTGGTAAATTTCTTTTGGGCCCCAGATATTGCCACAGTTAGTTACAAGCATTTAAGTGGTAATCTCGCAATTTAGAGAAACCAGACAATTTGCCAGGCAAAAAGTAAGAAAACGTGCTTTGTGAGGTATATGTTTTTATCTTGATTTGCTTCTTCCCTGACAATGAATGTAATATAAGAAAAATATTGTGTTTTTAAATTTTCCAGTAATGAGAGGATTTCTATTCTAGAATATTTCATTAATAATTATCATAATTTTCACAGATGTAATTTAGTGTGTACCATGGTTGATAAAATGTTGGTTTCATTTGTCTTAAAATAGTCAACAAAGTACTGTCTTTATTTAGGGTCCAGTAACTAGTTATTCTTTGTTCTATATGACCTTTGTAATTTAGTGTGTACCATGGTTGATGAAGTACTGGTTTCCTTTGTCTTATACAAGAAAGTACTGTCTTTGTTTAAGGTCAAGCAAATAATGTTATTCTTTGTTATATGACCTTTACTCTGTGCCCCTCATTATAAATGCCAGTTACATTGAGTGGTGCAGCCAAGTGAAGGTTTACAAATCACATGTACCATAGGATGAAGGACATAGAAATCAATTTCATTTAAGCAAATACAATAATTAGGTACTAAAGAGGATATTAGAACTTTGTCTTTCCACAAAGGGAGTGCCACAGAATTTGTAATTGCTTTTTATGTAAATATATGTGTATTATGTGAGAACCATTTGCAATTATCAAAATTAATATTTATCTGTATTTTATATGCTGAGAATTGAGATTATGGTGTGTTATGTGATGTGTTATGTGAGAGTTTTAGTAGAAACAGTAATCTTATGTTCTACATGGATGCCATGTGCTTACAGTGAAGAATATAAAGTATATTGAAGGTGTAGTGATGTTATTCTCAGGATATTATGTATCCTAATAGGAATCCTAATAGGAATTATTTATTTTCTTTGTAGATCACCAATTCAGTAATGTAAATAAAGAATAGTAGAGCTTACAATTAAAATGCTTTCCCTCTTTATTCTCTTGAATTGAAAGTAATAAAAAAATAGACATATTTAATGGTGTCGCGACGCGATACATAATGTCGCGACACCATTAAAAAAGGGCCCCACTTGAAATCAGCCCAGGGGCCCCATATCGGGCCCTGATGTGTGCATGAATAATGCATGCTTACAAACATGGATTCTGCTTCATTTGAGGTGGCACTATAATTCTTTGTAAATCACAGTCTCCAGTTCCATATTATGAGGATGTAGACTATGAAATCTGGCAACTATTTTGCCAAAGTCCATCTATGGGGCCGATCCAGGTTGTTGGTGAAGGGAAAGGGTAAGAAGAGCAAACAATATTGTGATACATGTTGTAGGGGTGTTCGGGGGCATCCTGCCCAAAGAAAATTTTAAAATGTGTGCTCACATGTGTAATCAGAGCCATTTTCTGCACCAATTTTTATTACATAAAACTGTCTGGAATTTGAAGCATGTAAGTTTTTCCTGTTTAAATCAAATTGAGGGCGGGTCTGGCCCTTCAGAGCCCCATCCAACCAACCACGCTAGATCTGCTGTTGAAAGCCATAATAAATATGGATAAATGCGCAAATACTCTGAAATTGGCTGTTTGAAGCTCTCTGGAGTAGGGATGCAACTGTCCAAGAGCACTTACTTAGCATTCACACTCAGAGGAGATGTGAATAATGCCAGCTTGAGCATTGTCAAAATGTTGAGAAAAGCTAAATGTTGCAAACTTCAGGCCTGTAGCAATGGTTAGAAAAGTGAGGGGGCCCAGAAATGTATTGATGCGAGCTGAAACGATGCAAGCTGAACCCAAACCTAATGGGCATGTTCTCCCGGAAATGTTTTTATTTGTGCAGTAAAAATTATGGTATGAACGTTTGTGTCAATCCCAGCACATTCGAGGGGGGTTGAGGGGGGTTTCCCCCTGGGAAAATTTTGAAAATTGGATACTCTGAGAGCAATTCTGGTACATTTTCAAGCCAAATAAAGATTTTTTTTTTCAAAAAAATAAGAGGGGGTACTTTTTAATATTTTCTCTATTTCACACCAAAATCTGGCAAAAAAGTGTGGGGGCACGTGCCCCACTGACCCCACCGCTTGCTATGGGCCTGAACTTTTAGAGTTTTTATTCAGATATATGTATATGCTGTAGAAATCAAACATTGGCTAGATAATTATATTGACCAACTCCTCAATACAATGTTGTCCTCAGATTTTTTTATTATTTGCAATACTGACTCTCAAAATATGCACAGTGGTGTTGAGTGCATTGTGACTCAATCAAAAAGAAATAATATCCTTTGGAAGAAACTTTTTTGGTGATATAGCATCATTTTCTTTTTTAATAATTACTTACAAAGTCAAGTATTTAAGATGCATTCTAACTGTAAATTAAATTAAAAATGTATCTTTATGAAATAGGTAAATGTAACTAAGGCGAGTTTTGCCGCCTGTGCCCCCCTCTGAATACGCCCTTGGAGAATATATGTATGTATACTTCTATGATTTAAAGAATGCTAAACCATACACATAAACATACATGGTAATGCTTCTCAACTTATTTATTTTTATCACAAATTCATTTTTTGAAAGATTAAATTACAGAAACAGGCTGCAAATGTACCTTATTACCACTATATTTTGAATCACTTTGCTGCCTTGCCAAAAATATTTTACAAACATGAGATTGCACTTTGAATTACAAATATATAAATATAAAAAATCATTGTCAATATTAGTGATAACATCCTGCAATTGGTACTCTCTTTGATCCCGTAAATGATTAGAGTCTTTATTTGATCAGCGACAGAAACCCAGCGCCACCACCAACCAATCTGTATTCATTAATTAATTAATTTTCACACTTCGCCCTCTCTCTCACATCTTTTTAGCAAGCATATTTCTACCAACGATAGATATAGCTAAGACAAGTTTTACAACCCTAAGCTTCCATTTGACTATATCAAGTGGCCCTGGTGGAACTCGAACTCACGACCCCAAGGTTGTGAGACCAGAATGATACCATCATCCCAAGCAGCGAGCTGTTAAAAGGTTACATGGTGAAACCGTTGTCTCCGTAACCCCCAGCTTACATACTTGGTCTGTTATCATCTCAACCCAGAGGTCGTGTGTTCGAATCCCACATGAGGACGAAATTTTGGGAAGGTCTTATTAGCATTTTAGTGCTATTGAATGATATATATGTGTTTCCCAGTGCTTGCGGATACATTTTCACACTTCTCTCTCTCACATCTTTTTAGCAAGCATATTTCTACCAACGATAGATATAGCTGAAGACAGGTTTTACAACCCTAAGCTTCCATTTGACTATATCAAGTGGCCCTGGCGGGATTTCAAACTTAACCCCCAAGGTTGTGAGACCAGAATAAATACCATCATCCCAAGCAGCGAAGCTGTTAATAGGTTACACGGCTGAACAGTTGTCTCTGTAACCCCCAGCTTACATACTTGGTTTGTTATCATCTCAACCTAGAGGTCGTGTGGGAAACACATATATATCATTCAATAGCACTAAAAATGCTAATAAGACCTTCCCAAAATTTCGTCCTCATGTGGGATTTCAACCCACGACCTCTGGGTTGAGATGATAACAGACCAAGTATGTAAGCTGGGGGTTACGGAGACAACGGTTCAGCCATGTAACCTTTTGGGCTTGGGATGATAACAGACCTGGTCTCACAACCTTGGGGGTCGTGAGTTCGAGTCCCGCCAGAGCCATTTGATATAGTCAAATGAAAGCTTAGGGTTGTAAAACCTGTCTTCAGCTATATCTATCGTTGGTAGAAATATGCTTGCTAAAAAGATGTGAGAGAGAGAGAGAAGTGTGAAAATGTATCCACAAGCACTGGGAAACACATATATATATCATTTAATTAATTAATGTATTCTTCAATATATACAAAAATACCTATCAATTGACATGGACTCACGTCAGGGGGAATGTCAGTGATGTCTCCCAACCTGCCTTTTGCCCGGCACCCAGCCTGGTCCCTTGAACAGAATGGTTTCCCGATCAGGCCATTTTTTGAAAAGTAGGCCAAAGTACTCAAATATCAAATCACGTGAGGAGAGTGACATAGTCATACAAAATGTCAAGTTTTGGTGATGATAGGTAATAAAGTCTTCCCAGGAGACAGATAAACACAAATTCGTAATAATTTGTTTTAAAAAAAAAAACATGGTAATTTGATCAAAAGTAGGCCAAAGTACACCAAAATCTAATCAGCTCTGGAGAGAGGTACAACGAAGCTAGATATGAAGTTTGGTGACCATAGGTCAAATACTTCTCCCTGTAGAGTGGTAACAAGGTTTATTATGTAACGCTCGTAAGTTCAAAAGTAGGCCAAATTACACCAATATCAAATCACGTGAGGAGAGTGATATGGACATACCAAATGTCAAGTTTGGTGATGATAAGTCATAAACTGTTCCCACAAGACAGATAAACACAATTACGTAATAATTTGTTTTTAAAAACACATCGTAACTTCATCAAAAGTAGGCCAAAGTACACCAAAATCTGATCAGCTCTAGAGAGTGGTACAACGAAGCTAAATATGAAGTTTGGTGACCATAGGTCAAATACTTCTCCCTGTAGAGTGTTAACAAGGTTTATTACGTAACGCTCGTAAGTTCAAAAAGTAGGCCAAAGTACACCAATATCAAATCCAAAAAATAGATCAAATGTCAAGTTTGGTGAT
The DNA here is from genome assembly GCA_019095985.1 of Streblospio benedicti. Classification (NCBI taxonomy): domain Eukaryota; kingdom Metazoa; phylum Annelida; class Polychaeta; order Spionida; family Spionidae; genus Streblospio; species Streblospio benedicti. The sequence goes on from CM032665.1 coordinate 23,445,573, forward strand.
ATAAGTCATAAACTGTTCCCAGGAGGTACAACGAAGCTAAATATGAAGTTTGGAGACCATAGTCAAATACTAATCCCTGTAGTGTGTTAACAAGGTTTCAATTACTTTTCCCTGTAGAGTGTTAACAAGGTTTATTACGTAAGTTCGTAAGTTCAAAAAAGTAGGCCAAAGTACACCAATATCAAATCACGTGAGGAGAGTGATATAGACATACCAAATGTCAAGTTTGGTGATGATAAGTCATAAACTGTTCCCAGGAGACAGATAAACACAATTACGTAATAATTAAATCATCGTAACTTCATCAAAAGTAGGCCAAAGTACACCAAAATCTAATCAGCTCTGGAGAGTAGTACAACGAAGCTAAATATGAAGTTTGGTGACCATAGCTCAAATACCTTTCCCTGTAGAGTGTTAACAAGGTTTATTACGTAACGCTCGTAAGTTCAAAAGTAGGCCAAAGTACACCAATATCAAATCAAGTGAGGAGAGTGATATAGACATACCAAATGTCAAGTTTGGTGATGATAAGTCATAAACTGTTCCCAGGAGACAGATAAACACAATTACGTAATAATTAAATCATCGTAACTTCATCAAAAGTAGGCCAAAGTACACCAAAATCTAATCAGCTCTGGAGAGTAGTACAACGAAGCTAAATATGAAGTTTGGTGACCATAGCTCAAATACTTTTCCCTGTAGAGTGTTAACAAGGTTTATTACGTAACGCTCGTAAGTTCAAAAGTAGGCCAAAGTACACCAATATCAAATCACGTGAGGAGAGTGATATAGACATACCAAATGTCAAGTTTGGTGATGATAAGTCATAAACTGTTCCCAGGAGACAGATAAACACAATTACGTAATAATTAAATCATCGTAACTTCATCAAAAGTAGGCCAAAGTACACCAAAATCTAATCAGCTCTGGAGAGTAGTACAACGAAGCTAAATATGAAGTTTGGTGACCATAGCTCAAATACCTTTCCCTGTAGAGTGTTAACAAGGTTTATTACGTAACGCTCGTAAGTTCAAAAGTAGGCCAAAGTACACCAATATCAAATCAAGTGAGGAGAGTGATATAGACATACCAAATGTCAAGTTTGGTGATGATAAGTCATAAACTGTTCCCAGGAGACAGATAAACACAATTACGTAATAATTTTTTTTTTTTTAAAACACATCGTAACTTCATCAAAAGTAGGCCAAAGTACACCAAAATCTAATCAGGTCTGGAGAGTAGTACATCGAAGCTACATATGAAGTTTGGCGACAATCGGCCAAATACTTCTCCCTAAAGTGTGGTAACAAGATATTTGTACCGAAGGTCATAAGTTCGTCAAAAGTAGGCCAAAGTACAAAAAAAATTTTTTGAGACATACGATTGTCCTCAAACTAAACATATTTAATTTTCAAAGCAATAGCTCTTATGGTGTTCAAGTTATAAGCTTTTAAGCATGTGGACGCGACAGACAGACAGACATACGGACAGCACTAAAGCTAGAAATCTCCCCTCTATGATGAAACAAAATAATGTCCATGGACATGTGACTATTAGTCAGGTAATCACAGACACTGGTGGGATTTGAACCTACAACCACACGGCACTAAATAGTAGGGGCCTAAAGCAGTTCATTATAACTTGAATTTTATTATTATCTATTTTAGTCTATATAAATTGCCCCTGTATTGTTGTAACTCACCAAACATCCTGTCCCATATGATGAAAACACGCCCAGCATAAATTTTTTTCCTTTAAATCTGTTTTTTGCCGGGGGACACCTTTTGGGGACCGGGTGGATTCAGAACCACCCAAAGGTCCAATCTGAAAAA
>CM032665.1:23447504-23523506 GCA_019095985.1 Streblospio benedicti
GGGGTATGAATTCCTCAATATCTTCACTATATAAGGTTTTACTGTAAATAGAAACTGGTACTTTAATTATTGACATCTCTTATAAAGATGCCAACTGATCTGGAAAAATTACTCTTCTCTAGCTAAATAGCTATATATGGATAGTACACTATAAAAAACAGATTATATTACATTATTCATTTATTTACCGATATTATCATAAGTTTTCGTACTGGGATAACTGTGTTCAGTGAACTAGGAATACTGTGTTTTCAAGTACCGGGGTAACTAATTTATAAAAAACATGCAGACACTAAGTGAATATTTGATTCTTTGAAAAACTCTGATACTAATCTGCAAAATGTACGTATTGTGTGAATTTGTGAAAATATGCATGTCTTAGATTCTAGAGTCATTTATTCTGATAAATGTTATTCAAAATATCTTTGTGTAGACTGTTATTAGTAGTAGGAATATCCATTCAGGTTTATATTTATGACACTACTACTCACATTCAACAAAATCATCATTACCATCTTAAGATTCTGTCTTGAAACAACATATTTTGTTTGCAATGAGGTCTTTTACAGACAAATCCAAGGTGCCCCCATGGGCTCTCCAGTGTCCCCTGCCGTCGCGGATCTGATGATGGAAGAATTTGAATAGAATGTGCTCCAGAACCCCCCTGTCACCCCCTCAGTGTGGTTCAGATATGTGAACGACACCTTCACGATTCTACCACAGAACAAGATAGAGGAATTCACTACCTACCTGAATTCTCAGAACCGTAGTATCCAGTTCACTATAGAAGATGAAGTCGATTGCAAGCTGGCTTTCTTAGATACCTGCATAGAGATGAAGGAAGACTGTTCCCTGCAGGTCACAGTGTATCGTAAGCCCACGCATACAGACCAGTATCTGAACTGGGAGTCCAGTCACTGTCTGGAACACAACTGGTCTGTGGTCCGCACACTTTTGCGAAGAGCAGAACACCTTGTGACTGAAGAGGAAGACCGACAGCAAGAAGTCACACATGTGAAACAGCTACTTAGGATCAACAGATACAATCCGTGGGCTTTTAAGATCCCGCACAAGAGACAGAAGAAAGAGGCCGTTGAACCGGTAGACAACCAGCCTAAGAAGTTCTCGGTAAAGCTACCCTATGTGAGAGGTGCTTCGAAACAATCCAAAAGTATTTTTAAGAATCATGGAGTGCTCTCGTTCCATAAACCCTTTAACACTCTACGGAAACTACTTGTGAGACCCAAGGACAAGGATGACCCCAAGAAACTCTAAGGAGTAGTGTATAACATTACGTGCCCCAGCTGTCAGGACTCCGACATTGGAGAAACAGGTAGAAACCTAGAGACCAGGTTAAAGGAACACTTGGATCCCCATAGCACCCAGTCTGCTATATAAATCCACAAGAACAGTTCTGGGCATAGGTTCAAGGGCGATGTAGCCAAGGTCATCGGCAGAGAAGATAACCCCCCTCGTCGAAAGATCGTGGAAGCCATCAAGATCTTTCAGAATAAACCCAAGCTCAACCTCAACGAAGGCAGGAGCATCCCCCCGACTTTCCTCCATCTGCTGTCCGACAGGAACCCCACCTGTCGGAATCGGCGCCAGTGACTAAACGACCAACTGTGTCACTTTGGTCGAAGGCCCCGTGAAGGGAGCCGCAACGATGAGTGTTTTGTTGAATGTGAGTACATGTAGTAGTGTCATAAATAAAACCTGAAAGTTATTTAAAATAGTGAACTGAACCTAATAAAAGATCAAATGAACCAATTTTAGTCAAGTGTTTTGATAATGTGCCATAATCTGATAATATACAACAGCATAGCTTTATCACTTATTCTGTTTGGTATTACCCGTAGGACAAAATCCACATCTTAACAAACTGAAAGGCCAAAGGTTTGTACAGTGTTTTATCTGACACAATATCAATGTATATAATCTTTAGGTTCTGAGTTGGTATCTACCAGTGGATGGGCCCCAGCATCATGGGATTTAAAACCTGGACAATTATAATGTCAAAATAACACATCCTAATTTGTCCAAGCACCTAGAGGGTCAAATTCAAATCACTATTGTTTAGTTGAGGTTCTAATAAAAACATATTGTAAAACTGACCATGGGCCATACGATGAACCCAGTAGTAACCCAAGTCAACACCAAGCATTGCTATCCACCATGTCCAAGCGGAGTCCCATGGCAGTTCCGTCACTCGATAATTATTATAGACATAGAGATAAGCTGTTAACTCTATATTTCTAAACACCATGCTAAAATAGTAAAACATCAAATATTCAACATCCAATGTTTCAATGTTGACAAGTGTAATGTAATTATAGTTACCATAAATTTAGAATGTCCTTCATGATACTTTACATTGAAAATTGATATGATAAATTGAAATTTCAAATAAGTTAATGTTCTATATTCATGCTTCAAGTTTGAGTTGAATATGTCAAACTGTGCTAATAAAGTTATAACTAACAGAGGTAGTTGTGAAACAAAGCCCTGCGCCACTGAAGACATTGCATCATTATGCCGAGGTATATTCTCTCTCACCCCTCTCCATACATTTATGATGATTTCCAAAACCACAGCCACAAAGAAGATTGGCGTCACCTAAAAAATGATTATCAAATGAACAAGCTTCCTAGGAAATGGTGTCAAGTAAGTTGATAATTGGGAAGTTTATGAAAAGGTTTGTCAACATTCCATGCAAAGTTGTATCTTCCAAACTGTAAGTTGAGTTTCGTTGAAACCTGATATAAAAGATGTAGACGGGTAAAAGGAAATGCATGAATGAATGCAATTTCTCTGAATATGATTATAACCATTTTACCTTCAGCATTTTACAATTGAACATCATAAATATTTTTCTTTTTCATAATATAATGCATTTATCTATCAAAACAAATAAAATAGCGTACAAGTGTGGATTGTAAAACTTGACATGTTTTAAACCACTTTCTAAATAATAAAGTTAATAATCGAATCCGAGTGCTTACTCTCAGTCACTTTCTTTTCCATACAAATATTAAGTTGTATCTTCCCAATTAATTTTTATACTTACATAATTATTATGTAAATCTAAATCTATGTAATTAGTGGGATTATACACATACTACACCAATGTTAAATACCAAATATGAAATGTATATTGAATATTCATCGTGCTATGAAAGAACTTAATTCAGTTTGGCACAGAAAAAAAGGAGACGACTATGAAACTTACAATAGCAACATAATTAGGAACTTGATCTAGTTGAGAGAATGAAGATTCCTTTGGTGACACAGCATAGAATAAAACTCTTGTACCAAAAAAAGCGGTATTATTCCAAATGTCATTGCCTACACTTGAATTATATGACATATTGAATAGTTTTGACACCTTAACGTAATGAAATGAAATTACAATATCCCTTAAATACGACAAAAGAAACAATTTTTGGTCAAGTTCTAATTTCTGAACTTTACAATGTTGACAGTTTGACAAACTGACACACGTGCGTTAGGAACAGGGAACCAGTTCTGTGGTTTTTATTGGTCATGTGACTTCTGTGGTCATGTGGTTTTTGTAAAAAATGCTGTACACTGTCACTGCATACAGTTTATTTTAAATAATTTTCAATGTTTTGCAACTAATAATCAGGTATGTGGACTCATTTATTCACATTCAAAACCTACTGCAATAAGTGTTAAGTGCACCAAAACAAGTATAGAGTCGAGGTTTAAGATTAATTTCAGTTTTCTATAGACTTAATTCTAGCCCCGGGATTCTACTAGTAACTAAACTTAGTCTAAAGTGTCCAGGTCAAAATATGGAATTAATTATATATTTTTAAAAAAAATACTATGTGATGGGAAATGATAACAGAAACAATTTAAAAAAAGAGATTTGTAAAATCCGATGGATAATAAGAGAGATATGGCCAATTTAGCATCAAATTTTCGGGTGTTGTGATTCCTTGTTTTTTCCTTGTCACTGTCAGCATGTATAAATTAAAAACCTGGACATTTTTTAATTTTCCAACTTGCGCATGTTGCTGTGCGCATTCACCCAATTCATAGACCACTTTTTTAAATCTAATGTATTGTGATTGCTATGGCATCAATTCATATAAAATAAATAATAAATGGTCAGTTTAAGGTTACTAAAAAACATCTTTGAACTGAAAAGTTACTATAATTGGTGAAAATTCCCACCCAGTTCCCATCCGATTGGACACGCTAATTCTAGCACAGGAGCAATTAATATAGATCGATCTAGTCTATTGACCAATTTCACGTGACGTCAGACGCGATCGGCGCGCGCAACATGGACCCAGAAAATATACCAGTGTCACGAAACAATCGGTATATTAATCATTTTGAAGATGGTGTTATTATGCTCTATGTTCATAATTATGTATCGTGACCACACAGAATATTTCGCATTCTTCTCTAGTTTTCATATATGATACTCACTTTTTATTTGGAATTGTATTTCATCAGATTTGACCAGATCTATAACTTGTGTTTTTGTCTCAAACCCAAGCCGAGGAGCTAGATGTACTTACCGGTACTTTTGACGTGATAACTTATGTAAATTCGACGTACCTTAGACTTTTTGTGACGCTGCTCTTGTCGCACGCTCTTGTGGTGCGAGTGAGGCTATGTTAGCCTAGTTTTCATCAACCAAACACTTATCAATATTTCTTCATCCCTGTTGTGACACCTTTATATGGTATTGTTTCCTGGTAAAGTATGTACTTTTTCATGCTGTAGTAGTATTATTGTTTCATATTTCTTTTGAGTAAAAATTATTTGAAAAATTTTAATAAAAAACAGCCACCTGCTCTACATTATCATTGTTTACGATCGAATGTCGAACGTGAGTACTACAGCAAAAAACGGACTGGAAGTGTATTAGCAGGTCAGATAATTCTGTTATTTAAACTAAATTATTCTAATTATGACACGTATTTGAGAAAAATGCTTAGATGCATGGATACGTAAGGGCTTTGTTATTGATACACCACGGTTTGGGATAACATAGATGAGTATTTCTTACAGAGAATACACCTCAAAAGTCGGACTTTCGGGGTCGGTTCTTGTAAAATTATAAGGCGATTCTTGCCACGTGCTCAATGTTTTGAGTCCATGTTGCGCGCGCATCCTCCGACAGGTGCCTGTGTTTACAAACACTGAAAGAGGTCTATAGCCCACAGCCTGTGTTGCACAGGGGCAAGTCGTACTAGGTACTTCGTGGAAGAGTTCCTCAGTGTCTAGCTTATATTTTAGTCTATAAATTGCCCCTTTGGTCTAGCCCTACACGTAGAGCTGAGTTAATTTATTTAATACCCTGTATACGAACATACGCTGTATATTATACCGCGTATGTTGATTCCTGGGCGTCTCTCTCAGTATAAAGGGTATTAACGTATTAACGCAGCTCTACGTGTAGGGCTACAATTTATACAGAGATATGTTGCTGATTTACTGATGTGCAATCTGAACCTCGTAAGATGTCCAGATCGCACTTCAGTCAAACAGCATAGATATCCTATATATATTAATACGCTAATTTTTGGACTTTGTTCGGCTAACTCCTCTTTAACCTGACTAGCTGGACAACATCTGACTACAGGAGATCGTTAATGGTACTGTGTAGTTTTGCATGAATATTTTTTCATTGTCAACATGGCCCTGATGGTTGTTGATTAGCTGTTTTATAACAACAAGAGCAGACAGCGGCAGCCATGACAGCGTCATGTGGAGTAGTGTGATGTCATAAAGACGCCAAAGACGTCACGTGGGTTCAAATACTAGGGATTACCACCACGTGCACTTCGTCAATTGGGCTACGTGTACATCTGAACCTTCAATCAAGACCACCTCTAAAAATACACCACCCCTATCATAAGATGATTTAAAACAGTCCCAACTCTTCATAAAATAGACCATTGCAAACGTCCTTAAATAAACCACCCCTATATAAACCACTTGAAGCCAATCCTTGGGCAGTCTTAATAGGGATGTTCTACTGAAGTGTGTGAGAATATTATTCTGTGCCATGGAGAGCATTATGTTCCCATTACCATAGACACTAATCTTTCATCCCATAGCTTTTGCATATTACATGCCAAGTGCGTTTTCGGTGATCAATGACTTGCTTGAGATATAATGAAACGAGCTTTAAGGCGGAGTTAATCCAGGTAGTTCTCTGTCTGCGCCAAATATACTACATCCAAACTCAGAAGTCCATAGCTTGATCTGTTCTTTGACTTCTTGCCCATTGCAAAAGATTCTATATCGTGGTATAAGAGCTTCCCTATCTCAATTTACCTTCAGTCTTAAAGGTTGTTCCAAAACACTTGATACTTGATACTTGGAAGGTGCTATGTGGCTTCAAGCAGGATGAGAGGTTGCTAATGTTAGTACTGGTGTGTGCTATCAAGTCAGGGGTGCAGTCAGGATGGGAAGCATGCTATCAGGACTTGGCAATCGGTGGACAGGAGCAGGACAAGGGTGGGTGCTATCAGGATGATGGGTGGGAGTGGATGGTGTAGATCAGAAAGTGGGTGGGTTGTGTCACCCATGCAGTCATTGCAGAGTGGCCCTTATTTTCGGATGGTTGGCGTCTTGACTTTCTTTTCACTGTCGACTGTTGTTTTGTTGTTCTGAAAACCTCCGCCAATGAATCATACTTGATGCTTATGTTTGCTGTATAGTTAGTGTGTTAACATTATTTATGTATTTGTAGTTTGTACTCTCTAAATAAGAATATAAATAGCCAATGTTAGGAAAAAATAACAATGCCTTTGATTTTCACTGGCTATTACAGAGGATGGTCACCCTGCCATGTTTACATAGTCAAAAAACTGCCTTTCAAAGAATGACTTCTTGGCTTGATCTTGGATGTTGTGTGTATGGGGATGCTGTCAGGGTGCTTTCAGGATGACTGGTAGTGCTGTCAGGACGTGGGCAAGTGTTGTCAGGACAAAGGTGCTAGAAAATAAAAATCTGTAAAAACATATCTATACACTCACCAAATATGTCTTTTTGCTATGCCCATGGAGGTCATTGTGTTCCCATTTACATGGACACTAACATTTCCTCCCTTAGATTTTCATTTTACATGCCAAGTCAATGGATTTCACCAATGATTTAGTTGGGATTTCCTTACACGATTATGTATCAGGAATGATTCAATGTGATTCTCACCATGCCTCTTTGACCACACGGGTATAAGCTAGTCTGTATGAATTTGCTCCTGTGGACTCCAGAGCACAAAACGCAATGCCAATGTTCGGCCCATGGGCACTGTAGCAGTGCCACTGACTGGCACTTGTCATGAAAAATGACTGGAAATATAGTTCTTATTTATTAGTCTACCTGGTCTGCTAGTGATAGGATATCTATCACTGACAGACCAGGGAGACAAATAAAAAATAAACAAGAACTATATTTTCAGTCATTTTTCAGTGGCAGTGGTTGGGCCATTAGCCCCAATCTTGTCGCGATCTATATATTTATGATATATAGTTGTATAAGGTATATATATACAATGCTACAATTTTTGTGGCTAGTTTGGCCATATGCCATGATATGGTATAGATGTAGACTAGACACAATCCGTGAATTTTACATACGTGGACTCCCCATTGTAGACTAGAGGCCTGGACTAGGGGTCAGTAAATTTCCCGTCATACGTAAAATTCATGGATTGGGTGTCTATAGTAATTGCTCTACACGAGAATGTAGACTAGCCGTAATGAATCATGAGACAGGATATGCACTCATCGTACTAGTACAGCAGCACCCCTCAATGCAAGGCAGAACTGTCAATTTCAGATGAAAGTTGAAGGATATAGTCTATACAAAGATTTGCACATCCAAATCAAGAAGCTCCATGTAAATTCAATTGAAACTGATGTCTGGGGTGACTGAGAATACTTGTCCATAGCCTAGGATAACTCAAAATTTTTACGACTCCTGACAACACAGATACCCGTCTCGAACGATAGGATGGGTACCGTGGCCCTGTTGAAGCATAATTTAATTATAAACCATAAATTGAATTATGCTTCAAAGTTTGAGTTTAAAATTCATAGATTTTCCCATAATATCAAGATATAAATCACTGCACACCCACTTTGTGCATTTTAATGTTTAAACAATCGTAACACAGCTAATTAGTACTAATTAATGAACCCACAATAGTGTTTGATATTTCAAAATAAAGCTACTTATATTGTTGCATGATAAACACAATTGTTATGATTCATTAAAATTATATGATCTATGGTGCAATTTGTTGCATTAAATGCTCACCCATTTCGTGCGTGGAGACAATCGGGGATTTGAACATGTTTATTTACATTACCGGTAGATCTTACCAGAAATTATATTTTTTCACTTGGGCACTGGGAAAGCAATAATTTATAAAGTAGTAATATTGTGTGGTAATTGTTTGGAGCCTAACAATTTTATACAAGAAGTGGGTGTGTACACAAACTGGGTGTGCAGTGCTCTAGCCCCAAAAAGTTAAAGGGCTAACAAATGAATTATTATGTATTTTTTAACAAAACGTGTTATCTAATAAGGTTTTATATCAAATTAAATGATATGTCATTTCTGATGTAACTGGTATTCATTTGTATGTCTCAAAACTGAATTTAATGAATAATTTGACTTTAAAATAAGAGCCTTTCATGCCAGCTCGATTTTCTATGATTTGGTTCATGTTCTAAAAATAGCCTGTGTGACGTCATGACCAGAATACTTTGGGAAAGTCTCGACAGCATCATTTACAAACCATTAGAAAAGCTTGTCATAAATTATGCCTCGTACCTCAGTCTATACAACAGCTAAAATTATTTTATCATTACAAACATAATCTACAGAAGTATGCGTTTCCAACCATATATCATAACATAATATCAATTATAAAAATTTATTAGAACAATTTATTATCAAAATTTGATGATCAAAATGGGCAACATCAATCCCCTGATCTGCTTGGATATTCACGATATGGTCACTCTTCTTCACTACAGTTACGTCAAGCGTATATGAGGTACTGTGCGATTCCTTTGATGTTCATTGATTTTTTTGTCTTTTCCTCTAGTAACAGGTGTGGCGATTCATAAAAGTGAAGAAAAAAAAGGTTGTACAAACCCTTAGAAACCCTTGCAAGAAGTTCATCCTCGTACCTCCTCAAACACCACTGCTTAAAATATTTTATTACTACTTACATAATCTACAGAAGTATACGTTTCCAACCATACCAATTAAATTATGAAATAGTTGCAAGAGATTTTATTATCAAACTTAGGTACTGTGCATATTTTCGATGGTCAATTTGATGAGACCGTAGGAGTCGTCAAGTGAATGGAGTGAAAGTGTCACTAGATTTTGCTTTGTTGACCAGCCCTTACCCAAGCTAAAAATATGTTATTATTATGTATATAATCTATAGAAGTATGCGTTTCCAACCATATCAATTATGAAAATTTATTACCATATTTTATGACTAAACTTTGAGGGTCAAAAGTGAGACAGGGCAATGGCTTCGTGTACACTTCAGCTCAGCTGACAAAAAACACCACAAATATCAGATCATATCTCTGTTATACATTGTCGTATTAATATATAATATATTGATGGAAATAATCTGCAGTAATATGCGTTTCCAACCATATCAATTACTGTATGAACATTTAGTAGCATATTTCTTTACTTTAAGGGTCAAAAGTGGGCATTCTATGGATGTTGAGTTCGACAAAACCATATCGAGTGTAGACTAGGTCACACCAGTTTTCCATTGTTGACATAGAACTATGATCCTTAGTAGTCAAACAATTACATAGACTTATACATATGAAAGGAATCGCATATTACTATAGATTATTTCCATCAAAGTTATATAATAAATAACTAGCTGTTTACCCGGCGTTGCTCAGGTTGAAACACATGAGATCCGAAACACATCAAATGCCCCTCCCTCCCCATCCTTCCTCCTGCTCCACATCCCTGAACCAGTTCTCGTCAGTATACAGGTCTGTGACAGATTAAATACACCTCCATCACCGTCCTCCCATCGTCATATGTCACAGCCATTTACACACTAAATGTACTAAATATGGCAATGATTGATCCCTCTAATATCACTCCCCCAGCTACTGCTACCAAAGGTAAACACGTGTGGAGCAGATTAAATGTCCCACTCATCCCTACCCTTCCTTCCACCGCCACCCCCACCCTCTTCTCTCCCCAACCCTCTATACCCCATCCCCATCTATACAGGTCCATAATCAATGCACATCCTTCCTGCTGCTGCTCTGGTTGAAATGGAAGAGATCTGGAACATGTTAATTAAATGCTTCTCCCTTCCCATTCTTTCCCCTGTCCCACATCCCTCACTCCAGCTCCAGTCACTATACAGCTCTGGGAAAGATTAAATACATCTCCATCACCTTCCTCCCACAGTCATATGTGACAGCCATACATACACTACATGTATGTGGCAATGCTTTATCCCTCTAATAACCATCCCTCCAGCTACTGCTACTACTGACACGTGCAGACCATTAAATGTGCATCTCAATCACCCCTTTCTGCTGCTGCTCAGGTTGAAATTGATGAGATCTGGAACACATAAAATGCTCCACCCTGCCTCACCACCAGCCATGTCTGCACGCCCCCCACCCCCAACCCCCGCCATATGGACACACATACCCTTTCTGCCAACACCCCTCATCAAAACAGGTCCGGAGCAGATAAAATGCACCTCCATCACCATCACCACCCTCCCCAGTTCCCTCCTTGTATGACTGTACATGTGACGTGCAACGTACGTTTGACATACAAACGTTCAACGTATTACATACCTTTAACAAACATGGCCCAGTAACCTTTCTAAAAATTCTTTTTTTCTTGGTTTTTATCATTAAAACCAATTTATTTGGTTTGAAATGTGACATTATAACGACCACCAAGTTGTCCTGATTGTACATACATAATTTGGAGTGTGTACGTCTTGTGGTTAAAAAGCCTTTTGTGATACAAAAAATCGCCTCTTCATTTATATATATATATAGATACGACAACTTATAATAGAGACGTGGTCCAATAATTGTTTTGTGATTTTTTTGTCAACTGCTACTCCGAACGTGCTGTCAAATTCCTCATTGTTGCATCGGATAGGCAAATCGCACCTTCATTAGACTTTCCTTGTGTAATCTATATCACATCAGCCTAGTAGTGGATTTTTATAAATGCTTTCATTTCAACATACCGTATTTTCTCGAATAGGCGCCCCGGCACTTATTAATTTAAAACATGCCATTCACCCCGGCGCTTATTCAAGAAGGCGGTAGTTCAAAGGCCGGCGCTTATCAAAGAGAATGCCGCCGGCCGATTTCACTGTTCAAGGAGATCAATAATTTTACGGACTTTTAACTGCCATTGGGCGAGTGGCGGCGTTTCTTTAATTGAAATTACTTGAGCACATTATATGGATACATTATCAAAGAGAGCACCGCCGGCACCAAGTTGATTAATATGTTTATTACCTATGATGCGGTTGTTCACTTGTAACTTCGTTATAATCAGTCCAAATTTGACAGTTAACATAACATTTTAAAGCTGAGACAATCGTGGATATGACTATCTACACCATTATACGAATATCTATATAATTACAAAAGGAAATCATGTTTATTATTTATGCAAACGAACTTTGTTCACACATTGTATTAAAAAGGTTGGGGCGGGCGGAGGGTAGGAGGTTTTCACGGCCCAGATTAGAAGTGATTTTCGAGGATTTTAGTTTGTTGGTGGAAATGTTGAATTACCCGTCAGACCGAAAATTTGGCATTTCTTTAATTTTACAACATTTAATCTTTATCATCACTAAGCAATAAATATAGTAATGTCGTTGTTGTGATATATGTATTTTATTCTGCATTTGTTAGGGCCAAATCTAACTTCATGGGAGAATTTAATTCGATGTTTGCATACTTTGAGCAGCTATAATTTCACTTAATAAAGCAACATACTGCGTTTTACCAAATCAGTGTACACCAACGATAAAGTTCACCGACATAAAAAAATAAAAATATATTGTTACCTGTACCTGCCGGTTGCACCTCTATTATTCTAAGTATTGATGCTGATTCTTATTATCACAAAACTTGAGACCATGATATTCTACATATTTTAAGAAATCTATCCCAATACTCCCTGATCAAGGCGACAATAATGCTCTTTATTATGCCCTGTCAACTTCTGCGTGTCCAAAATCTGTTACTAATCTGCAACAACAATGCGTGATTGATTAAGGCTGATTCTCTGAAAAACATACATATGCATAAATTATGATAATGAGCTTGTGTAGCGCTACTCTTAATCGCATCGCAGTATGATCGGTGTTGCCATGTTTCAAATGATGTAATAAGGCTAATCATTGATTACTTTTGTATCGTCATCATTTCTCGTGTAAGCCGATTTTGAGAATGTTACAAATTTTCTTCATATTTTACATTTTTCTTAAATTACATATCGTTATTTAAGCGTGTTAGTGTTTAATCGTGTCGGATAAATTTTATTCGTTCAATTAGGTAGCAAAATTCTTTTACAAACACGTTTTTCTGCGATAATCTTCTGTTTTTGCAATTTCTTGTGATGTGTCAAGAATCTTTAATGAAATTGTTAAATGTAATAAACTCGGCACTGGTATGTGTCGTGGCGCCGCTTAATGACAACCGCCATGGGCTGGGTGTGGGGGCATGGATCTCCCTTTTTGAAAATTTGATGCATTTTCTGCAATCTAGACTAGAGCTACTATTTGGCAAGACAGATATCTACATAGTGTTTGTCGATATTCATTCAAATATTACCTATCTATGCCATAAGATAATACTTATTATATATCTGGATTGTACATCATATAATGGAATCATAATATTAATGAATGTGTGATATCTGTATCCTTTTAATGCCACAATTAAATAGAAAATATTAGGAATTCTGGTATGAAAAGATTTAAGCACGTGTCGTTGAAATATTAGACCCACAAAAAGTGGTGTATCCAAAACTTGACTGAAACCCCCTGTAAAAATGGAATATCGGTGACAAAATATACATCATCCCTTACTTATATTTTTAGTAAGATAAATATTACTTATGAGTCATAAATATTATATGATCTATGGTGAGCACAGATCAGTAGGATTATGGATATATTTGTCTAGAAATTTGGTTATAGCTTATGAAGTTTCTTTCACCTTATGGAAAATGTCCTCTACATATTTTCTGGAAATTGAGTCTTAATTAAAGGGAACTGAGGGCAATAAACGCATTTCGTATGACGTGGAGGCCAAGTTACATTAAGAGTGGGATCACACACTAATCCCTGTATTTATACACTTGAAAGCAAGTGACTGCGTTTTTATTTGAAATTACTTGAGTAAGTTTCCGTGGCTTCCTCAGGTGTGTCTTACTTAATTGAAATTACTTGGGGATATTGACTGAAATTACTTTAAGACATACAGGTTGGCCCAAATAAAAATATCAAAAGGCTTTAATTGCAGGTGTGCTAAGGTGAGTAGTTTGTTACCCCATTTAAATGTGTTGGAGCCATCGACCCGAACAATTACCCATTCAATAAATGTAATGAAAGATAATATGACAATGCTAAACTCTACTAGACCTCTACATAAAGAAATCAATGCTATTACGTCACCATTCATTATGTAGATCTACTAGACCTCTACGTAAAAAAATCAATGCTATTACGTCAATTGATATTGTTTAGCCGCCGGGTCCCCCGGCGGCTAAACAAGACCGGCGCCTAAAGTAAGTAATATAGCCTCTACACCCGGCGCTTAATCAAATACCGGCGGTTGATCGAGGCTAGGCGGTTGGTCGAGAAAATACGGTAATCCATAAATAAAAATATGACATTTCCCCAACAAATTTCTTCACATACGTCCTTTCCACTGTATACAAACACAGAGCTGGTCTGGTCATGACGTCACTAACAGGGGTATCCTTTATATGCATCAACAGCAAATTTTAATGCTACACGATCCATTACGAGTTTCGTTTGTTGGCCCTTTAAAAACAAGAGTGTATGGAACTAACCACAACATATTGATTTTCTGTATTTTGTGGTTTCCAGCATTTCAAGTTGGTCCATTGAAGATCTATTGAATGTTTTTGTTGATTTGTCAAATTTCTATGATGCTTGATAAATATTATTTATCAACACATTTGCAAAATTTACATTCATTCAGGCATTTCCGTTCAGCAGTCTATATTGAATCAAAGAATAATTATTAACTACACAATGGAGTGAACAAATACCAAACTTAATTTATGGAAGGTTTAATGTTTATGAAAATTTGGTAAGAAACTTTCATGTCGTTTTACGTAACATTGCAAGATTCGCAATGACAATACTGATAAATGTAGATTGAAAATTAACAATAGATCTAACACTTTCAAACATTTATTTTTGTAAAATTGATAAAAGATGAAAAAATAAAATCCATACTAGAAAATAGCGGTGTCATATGCCTATTTACAACTGATAATTGAATAACAGTGTACAGCAAATCTTAGAAACACTTACAGATAATGTAATACATGAATAGTAACAGAAATAAATGACATTTATTCCTGATAGTACATATATGTTGTACAGAAAAACAATACTGATAAACATGGTCTTAACTTCTTTCTAAAGGCGACATTAGTTAAAGCTAAGAACATGGTCAGGATTAGCCACTCGTCCGCTCGTATTGACTGGTAAAAACTTGTGGAGGACGAGTAGAATGTTTTAGTAACTCGTCCTTTTGACGAGTAGCAATTCTGGTCAATTTGGCATATAAATATAGAGCTTTGTGTAAGGAGGACGAGTACTTTTTTGGCAGGACGCGAAGATATTTGAGGGTTACTCGTCCTGCTGACGAGTAGCACTTTTCCACCTAATCCTGGCCCTTTAAGAATTTATAAGAAATACGATCACAATTTTTAATTTTCTTCAATCATGTTACAATATATGTGATAATCACAAAAAAGTATCTTTGTTCATAGTCTTTAAAAGCAAAATTATGTGGAATTAAATTACGGTTTCAGAATATTAATGGTGCTAAGAGCAGAAGTTCAAAATTGTAAAACGAAATAGCTTACTAATTAATGTGCTAATGTGATAGATTAAATTAAAAAAAAATAATGCTTTTTGCATGGTGTATATATATCTGAATTTAATTGTCTACCATCTGATGGAAAAAATAACTGTGTAGCAAACAAATGAAGGATTGCAAAACTTGTTAATTCCTCTTTGTCTCTGTGTAATAACAAATTATGAAATTGATAACTTCATTTTTGGAAGCAAGTTCAAGCAACAAACATTACAATTATTTCATTATTCAAAATAATTTCATTTCTCTTTCTTCTCTTGTGACTTTTCCTGTTCTCTCTCCATCTTGCATTTTCGCACAATACCATCAAAGCTTATTAGATAGAAGAGAGAGATGAGTCGGAATATGCCCATAAAACAAACTTGTTGAATGGCCTCAAGTAGTGATGTACATGGCGACATGCCTGAAATTAAAATTTCAATGAATAACATAATTTCATAAAATATAATTCCTGAGCCTGAGCCACATGTTCTGTCCATTATTTAAACCAAAGTTTTAGACAAGATATTAAATTTTATCATATTTTTATACAGCTTCATTTAAGTTTACAATCTTTGCAGACATCTACTGATTAAGATAAATATTTTGTGATTTACAATGCACCAAAGATGGTTTTCTTCAGAATGCATATATCTTCAAATATATACACGTTTGTGAAAATTTGATTTTTGGGTTAAAGAGAAATATAAAAAGAAAAATTCATCCACTATGCAAACTTAGTTTTGAGAAAATGGGCTTTAAACATGGCCTGTCAATATACATTTGACAGTAGTTGCTGTCTATAAAATGTATCATATAAGAAAAACTATTGATGATAAAAGGTTCATTTTAAAAAGATGTTGTTCTTTATCATTTTATTCATGATTCCGAAGCTCCGCCCCTTTCTAATGATTTGTTACCACGTGCATGAAGGTCTCACAAACAAGGCTTGTTTACTTTATGAAGCATGGACATACGAGACATATTTAGAAAGCTATAACTTTCAAACGACTTGATTACACATCTTGACATTTTGGTAGAATGACTCTAATCATCCATAGCATTTATATCATGCAATTTAGTAACTTACAAAATGGTAGATATTTTATAATTAACATTTTAATTTTCAACACTCACGTTGCATTGTCAGTGACAGACATTCGATGACGAAGATAAGTTAGTGATTATCCATAAACATTTCGCTGCATATATGTCAACTGCATTTGATGCTTATATTATCCTTGATGTGTATGTGAATTTTATGTATATAAATCTGCTGATTAAATGTATAATTCATCTAGAATTCAAAGAGTAAAAATCTGCCCCATGTTTTTAGACTAAAACTTCGCACGCACAAGCATTGCATTAGCTTCGTTCAACCCGACCATGCACTTATTGAATCGAGTGCAGCCACTACAGTAGCTGGTTGATTGAGACTACACTAGCGTGGTGTTGAAAAAAAGTCTACTATTCAGTATCATACGTCATTTGACGTTACTTATCGAACGCCAATAAGTTCTCAGTTGGTGATGCCACATAGTACTATAGACATACCCATCAAGAATTCACATGTCTGATCAATTATAAACCGATTATGAAGTCATGGACGAAAGGATATTTCTCACATCACCCGCATTGCCGTATAATCGATGTTGTTTTTATGCCTTGTTGCTGAGTATGTGCGGATTTTGAAATTTGACAGGCAATGCATATGAGGAGAGTGTACGGATATTGTGAAATAAACAAAAAAAGTCTGTGTTGTCATACATTAATATCAACATTTCTGGAGAGTTCATGAGTTGTACATTAGATATGCATGGAAGTTTTGTGTTAACACTGTTATTCATTAAAAAAAGA
This sequence comes from Streblospio benedicti, assembly GCA_019095985.1. Taxonomy (NCBI): domain Eukaryota; kingdom Metazoa; phylum Annelida; class Polychaeta; order Spionida; family Spionidae; genus Streblospio; species Streblospio benedicti. The sequence goes on from CM032665.1 coordinate 23,464,526, forward strand.
CCACTAAAATGTTGCATATTTCAATGATTTCTATTGTATCAAGCCGGTGTTTGTGAGACCAAGATGGCAGCTGTTATGTTTATATCTCTCAGAGCACACGCTGATTGGATGACAGACTTGAAAGGGGCGGAGATTGGAACTATGAATAGCATACAAAACATCATCGTCATATCTCACGACTATATACGCAGTATATAGCCGTGATACCGCCATATCCATTTCTGTGGAACTTGCGCTCAGAAACCGACCAATCAGAAGGCCCACTGCCAAAATGTCCAGCGGGGAATTCAAACGCCAAACATACGATCTCGCTATATAAGTAAGATGAAACCGAGTATTGCTTTTTTTTGTCTTTGACGTAAGTCTAACCGAAAAATAATTTTTCCACATAAAAGCTAACTGGGCCCACGGGTTGGTGTGAACAAGGACTTTAAGGCAGTGTGAGTGATCACCCGTGAAAACCAACGATGACAAAACATTGAAAATGTAAAAATTGAATTTTTAGCCCATATAACCTTATAAGCCTGCAAAGAATGAGTCATTATTTTTCACTTCGGGTTGGTCTTCACAAAATGGGTTGTAAAACTTGTAATGGGAAAACTATTGAAGATAAAAGATTCATTTCAAAACATGTTGTTCTTCATAGTTTACAGTATAATAAATATTAAAAAACTGAAAATAGAATATTTTTCCCTTAAAGAGTTCATAGTGCCCTTAATGGTTGAAGTTGAACAATGCAAAGACATCCCGGTCTTGGCAAGTATTTTGACAGTACTTTGAGAGTGAGTGTTGATCTAACCTTATCATGTTATATTGGGCTGTTTAGACAGACGATCCCGCATGCACAATATTACTAATACGCCATTCCCGCGTATAGCTTTTTCCCTCCTCAACAGTACTAATATTATGCCATTTAAACACAGATAATAGGTGATTTTAATCTTTATTCTGTAGAAATTCATTTTATTTTTGGTGCAATTGGCCTCCATAACATGCATATTGCGTTTTTTTCAATAATAGGTGTATGATGTCGTAAGTTTGTGATCTATAGGCAGATGCTACGTCAGTAAAAGAGCATATGTATTGCTTGCTGTCAAATCTGCTAATATTTCCAGTCTTTATCAGTAGCTGGTTTTCTTCTTAGATTACAATCACACATCATCAAACACTCGGCGATAAAGACTAATTCAATAAAAACGTGACTGTTTTCGATTTTTTACAGGAAGTTATAAATTTTTCGAAAACAACTGAAAATTCCAGGTGATTTTCCGATTATTGCCCAAATCAACAGAATACCAACCATTTTCCCGTGCTCCCGTGTCAAATCTAAAATTCCCGGTTTTTCCTGACCTCCTGGGACTGCTGGGAACCATGTGTACCAGCAAATTAATTTAAAACACACCTGCTGTAAGTTGTGCAAGCATCCATCCATCCATGCCAACATAGCTGTGGTACCGTCCCACGATGGCATCATCCAGTATAGTGTGGGCCACATACTCAGGCTGGAAAACGCCTGAGCTCTCAGAGATCTGCTTAGTTTCTTTGGGTTTTGTTTTCATTTCTTCTGCTAGGCCTGAATAAAACAAAGTACTGTGTATACATCAGCTGGTATACATACAACTTCATTTGATCGCTAGAGCATATTTTTACCTCCTATCAACTCACACCATATCATATTATATGACAGTATTGAAAATTTATAAAGTATTGCACATAAAGTACAAATAAAATATACCATCGTACCTGGGGTATCTGTATCTGGTGGGTAAACAATTGTTACACGGATATTGTAAGGCTTCAGCTGAAAAAAATATAGGGAGTCATTAGAGTCATTCGAATCAATATAGAATCAAGATGAAACAAGAGGACGGTAACGGTCCTAATGTCGCTCACCTGCATGTGTAAATGTGGCTTAAAATTAAGTGAGAGGTGCCCTGGTGAATAATGAAACAGGTTCAATTTATTGCAATTTTTTGGGGGGTGGGTATGGACACCTGGGACACCCTGGGGAATGATTCAAATATGATATCATAATGCTGGGCACCCAGGGGAATGATTCAAATATGATATCATAATGTGACAGCCAAAGAAGTTGTGTAAATGATACATGAAGAAGCATTTATTCCAATTTTTGGGGGTGGGTGGGTCAATTTGACACCCAGGAAGCAAGATGATTCAAATATAGGTCTGGGGTCACGTGCTGTTTCACAGCTAAATCTAGAAAATATGTGCAAGTTATGTGAAACAGTTTTATTTAATCAGATTCATCATTTATTGCAATTTTTTTGGGGGTGGGTCAATTTGCCACCTAGGGGCATTATGATTCAAATATACTTCTGGGATAACATGCTGCTTCACAGCTAAGCAAATGAAAAATAAAGAAATTATTCAGAAAATATGTGCAAGATTAGTGAAACAGTTTCATTTAATCAGATTTTTTTTTAATATGGACCCCTGGGGAGCCAATCTTACACCAGAGGAATGATTCAAATATATCATGATGAGACAGGCAAATAAGTTGTGTGCAAGTTTACTGAAAATCAAATGAAAAATGAAGACGTTATTTAGAAAAATATGAATTGTTGACGGACAGACGAAATGTGATCACAAAAGCTCACATGCTGTATCACAGCAGGTGAGCTAAAAATAAATTTATATATGTTGTATTGGTTACCTCACTTGCGTGTAAATCGTAGCTGTATTTTTAATTTTATTTTGAACCTTGTCTTTTTAACGGTTCAAAACCAAACAAATAAGGAATAGGAATGCATCTTGTATTATGAAATATGAAAAGGCATGGAAAAAGTATGAAAATCTTCATGAGGCCAAACACTTAGATGTAGGTGAACACCTAAGTGTCACCAATCTGAACTCCTTGGAACAGTTATGCTAAGTGAACCAAGTTATACACTATGTTAGCTTTTCGGCCAACAGAAAATATCTATTATTCATTGAAACAAACAAGTTTAGTCACCACTTACCTCCATCTGCAAGGCCTCTGCAAAACCTCGAAGGGCAAACTTGGTTGGGCTGTACGCTGAGAATCCAATAAGCCCGAGCTGTCCAGCCTGTGATGAGAGAAACACAATGCGCCCCTGCTGTCGCAGCCGCATTCCTGCGATGACGGCTCGTGTAGCATAAACACTTCCAATGTAATTTACATCAACTGATCGTCTGGAAATAACATGATCTTCATTAAATGTTTCCTTTGATCAACTGTGGCAATGATTTGGACATACTGGTACTACTTCACTCATGACTCCAAAAGCGAGACTTTATCAAGTAATGATGTCTAAAGATGAATGTAGTACATTATACGTCCCAGTACATTTTTTGTGAATAATACATCCTGATGCAATTTTATCTTTATTTTTAACTGCTCAAAGAATTCATACAAATGGATTTATCATTCTAACCATGAGCTTGATTAATATTAGCTAATATAATATAATACAAATACGCAGGATATGGGAAAATTTGTATCTATCTATAACAATACCTGAAGTCTTCGATTGGAATCTCATGGAAGTATCCATTAAGAGCCATGCCAGCACTGTTCACCAACATGGAGACAGGCCCTGTATGAAGAATTTTACATACAAAAATGTTAGATTGTCTTAATAATGTTTGATTTTATTTCTGAATGATCTACAATTATAAGTAATCTCTTATTTATTATCCTATGATTATTGACACACAGTCACACACCTAATTTGTCTTCTGTTTCTTTGATTGCTGCCTCTACAGCTTTATAGTCAGCAGACAAGTCGACGGACACAATATGCACTTTTTGAGTAGCATTGTTCACATGCTTCTGAATTTCTGCTTGGGCTTCCTCCAGTCTTGCCTGAAAAATAAAATCGTAGTTTTGATAACACTGTAAAATGCCTGATTAAGACCACCTATTATAAGACAATTTTCCAAAGCCTTCAGAGACTACTACAAATTCACCTCCCTATTGAGACAACTTAAGGCCAGCCGGACCACTTGCTGGACTATCAATATATAAAAAATTAATACATGATAATAACTTTAACACACAGTGTGAGTTTTTTTTTACAGAAAATCAAACAAGGTACCTATTTCTTGTGTTGATGTTAAACATTTAGAATAAATAATTTTTATCTTTATGAAGACTGTTTTTAGTAGTAGGAATATCCATTTGGTTGAGCTTTGATGACACTACCCACTTACATTTTACATTGACTTAACGTTGCAGTCACCATCACGGGACCTTCATCAAGGAAGACCAGAAGAAGTCACTTCTGTTGAAGGTCCCGTGATGGTGACTGCAACGTTAAGTCAATGTAAAAATGTAAGTGGTAGTGTCTTCAAATCTCAACCAAATAAATAATTTTTGTTCTATAATTTTTTATTTAGTCCTAGCCCTTTTTATTTCATTGTAACTTCAATATTTATGGCTCAGTAGTGAAAATACGAGAAAAAGATATTTTCAAGATGGATATTCATGTAGAAAGTATTACCTTATTCCTTGCCAATATCGATACATGTGCACCCTTTTTCACAGCTTCTTTGGCAAGTTCTTTACCAATTCCACTTGAGCCTCCAGTGATGAGTATGTGCTTTCCTGATATATCCAATCTTTTAGGTGAAAAGAAAGGACTTATCACATAAACAGTTATTAAAGTTATTAGTGTCCCAACTATAACTATTTCACATCCACAGCAAGTCATAATTTAGGACTGTAAATTTTTAAAGTCTTCCTAATATATTTTTTTCATTACTTATGATGTGTCACAACAATATCATCAGTTGGGTAACAATGAAAAAATCTTTTATACTTACAGATCTTTCAAATATTGCTCTTATATTTGTATAAAAGTTATAAATATTTATATAAATTAATTCTTAATATGTAAAATCTAAATAAGACTATAAATTTTTAAACTAATGAAAATATATAGATAGCCAATATATCAATTTTTCTCATTGCAATGGCTTTTATAAATTTTACAGATAATTTTCACAATGTACTCTTGGCAAATTTGGTTTGATATACCTTTATGTACGTTAGGTCAAGCATACACATTAAAAGTTCTAATTCAGTAATTGTTGATCTATACCCAATCAATTTTTCAATAATTCCGTCATTTCATAAAATCTATTCCACTCTTCTTGAATGATGAGCTCTAACGTCAGCCCCGGGCCTTGTGTTTTTGTATTGGACAATGTCTTTTACCTATAGATGCGAGTGTACCAGGTACTTGAAGATGGAATCAATAACATCTGCGTCTTTGCATATTTTCATCGTTTCATTGATTTTCTTTATTGTGGAAAGTTTATTACTCCTAGTCTCGTGATTTTGAAGGTTACATTACTAATTGTAAACATATCAAGGGATACAAGGCCATGCATGTTTGGTTATATAGTCAGTCTAATGGTTTTGGGACATGTATTAACAAGTCGGGATAGCAACGTCATATCAGCAAGTTAAAAGATTTTAGTGTTTATATGAATTTATGTAAGCATTTGTCTAATTACCAATAATATATGCATGCACCATGTCGTTGTAAATTTATAGGGAATATGATTTTAAAAATGCATAGTGCACTGTACTGATGTAACTATATTACATGTACCAGTAACATAGATGTTGCAGAATTTGGCACTTGATATAATTTCTGTTACTAGATTTGTTGGTTGAGCTTTCTGAACAAAAAATTTTTTTTTTTTTAATTTAGGTGCGTGTAAAATGGAAAAAAAGTGGAAACTGTCTGTTACTCTCCTGTTAATGATCGACACCTGTCAATCTGTCCGTCAAAAGCCCAATGTGATCTTCATTTTGGCGGATGATCTGGTAAGTGAATGTTTCTTATAGATATTCGTTATAAATAATGCTTATAATGATTGTTGTTTCCATCTAAATTACTTAAAAAATATGACAGCAAAAATAATATTAGCATTCAATTATTGTATGCCTTCCTGAGGTAATATGATAATTCATTGTTTTTTTAAGTATTGGCATGATTTTGTTGTAGGTTTCTTTCAACTTTAGTAACTTATGTATTGTGACATAACTTTGTATTTTAATTGTGTACTCTATTTAAAGTAATCTTTTTCTATGTGGAAGAAAACAATGTGTGATATTAATAATCATAGGTATATTCAATGTGTTGCATTTATGTTTCCATAGGGCTGGAATGATGTTAGTTTCCACGGGTCACAACAAATCCCAACACCCAATCTTGACACTCTGGCATACGATGGAGTGATTCTCAGTAACTATTATGTGGCACCGATCTGTACACCAACTCGAGGAGCACTGATGACAGGCCGGCACCCCATTCATACAGGTAGTTTATATCTCATTCTTTCTTCTTTTTTCTTATCATAAATCAAAACCTTGCAAGATATATTAATTATATTTCTTTAACAATAACTTATACTTAATTATGTTAATCCATTATGATTGATGATTTAGTAGATACACATTACACATAGTGGAATGTGCAAAAATTCAAAAAGCCTAACATTCAATATAGATTGTCCGCTCAATGATTGAAATTTGACGATCCCACCATAATCCAAATATTCAACTTCCTGATCATTTACCTCTGTTTATCAGAAATTTTGATTCAAAATAGGTTTCATGATTAAATATAAAAGCTGACGATAGAAAATGTATGCTATGTACCATATATTCACGTATAAAAGCCACTGGGCGTTTATCAAAAAAAGTGCTGTTTTAGGGCACTTTTTTAATGAAAAAAAAAAAATTCTGTTATGGGTCCATGGGTGTATGATTGAACCCAGTGTCCACCCCTGTGTTCGGCAATGGATATGTAGACTACATGATATTATGTATATGACTTTGTTCTGGTAATTTCATACAGGGCTTCAACACAGCGTGTTGTTTTCGTCAGAGACCTGGGGATTACCACTTAACGAAACTATTATGCCACAATTCTTCAAGAACATGGGATATGATGCTCATATGGTTGGAAAGGTAAAGTCCCAACCCACGCGTCTCAAAAACCCCATGATTTTTCATCCGATATAAAATGCTTGAAGTCTTTTGTGCATTCTTGTAAATTAGTGTAAAGTTTCAAAATGCGCATGTACATATTCATAACATGAATATAGTTTTAATATCAAAAACCATAAATAATGCCTAATAGTAATACATTCTGCAATTTTTAGTCTTTCATTAATATGTGGCAAAAAGTTATTTGAAATCCAATCCCCGAATTGTAAATGACCCACATCCTCATATTACACTTTGTTTCTTTATTTGTTGGAATTTTCATTTTGTCAACTCGAGAGGCATCTCTGATATTTTGCTTTCAAACTCAAGGGAAATAGTGTAATAACACTTTATTTTTGCACTATGATTTTAAAGGCCTGATAATATTTTACGTTTTGATGGTAGCTGACATGTGTATGGGAAATATTAGTCCCAATACCTAAACCCTTGGTGGTGGCATCTTTTCAGGCCTTCAGCATGGGGTATTCCGCACAGCCAAACGGCAAGGTCTTGCCCTCAATGAAACACTCTTGTCACAGTACTTTAAAACGATGTCTTATGCTACACATATTGTAGGCAAGGTATTTCATCAAACCTTAGAACATTGAATGCTCTAGGTTGTATTTTACATTCTTTAAAGTATTTGGAATGTTCAGTTTAGTTCTCGTCTCAATGTCCAGTGCATGATATGTTTTCATAGCGTTTTAATGACTCAAATATTCTACACTGTTTTTGATTGTCCCTAATGCTTGTAGATTAGTTCTCACATGTGATATCTGCTTCAGCATTTTCACAGAAAAATCGCATGAAAATGAATAGTTTACTGAGAACTAGCAACTGTTATTATGTGATAATAAATTTCACTAATTCCTAATTTTGTGTATTTTCGACTAATTGGTTTTCAGAGGGCATAGGCTAGCGAGGAATTTCTCTTCTTTGATAATATGATATGATAATAGAATATTCTTATTATCATTGCAACTTTTATTAATGTTTATCAATCATTATTGTAAATGTCTTTAGGAATCTGATTTTTGAGAGGTCTTCATAGCCATAAAGATATATTTTATAATTGTTGATTAAATTATTATGGAAATTTTAAAATAAAATTTAATTTAAAATTTGGTTCATTTTCCATTATATTCTGAAGATGACCGCAAGGTTGAAAATATTTAATTAAAATGTGAATAAAAAAAGATGTTGGTTCTATCCTTTATAATTTTAAAATAGTCGATTTTTATAGGTACATCTATATAAATCAACAATGGCTTGGTAATTTTATCAATAGAATTCCAATTGTTCCATAAATGATGAAGTTCTATTTATGTAGTAGATGATTTTAACCATTTTTGCCAGAGGAGCATTGTTTTTAAATTATAATGTAAATTTAGAAGGTCTCTTTGAGGTGAAAAGCTTTTATAGAAATAAAAATAAAATAATTCATATTGTTATTTTTGGATTGTTTAACTCAGTGGTAAGGAAAAACACATAATGTACTTTGTTTTGTTTTTAGTGGCATCTGGGTTTCTTTGCCCGTGAGTACACTCCGACCTATCGTGGGTTTGACTCCCATATTGGGTACTATCAGGGCATGGAGGATTACTGGGACCACAGCTACTGTGCTACAGGCATGAAGGTTTGGTTTTAATTACTTAAAACGTCCTCACCTCTGAATACTATTGCTATACAGTCCATCGGCTGCTAATCTTCGACAAATCTACCTGTCCACCGGAAAGAGTCTGCGCGCATGCGCCACCACATCTTGTCATTCTAAGTTTGTCGACGACACTGTCAACATCATTAAGATAAAGACAGGAATATTCTTCGTGTTATTACATTTAATTTTGGTTTATGAAATGGTGGAAATAAGATAATTAATTGGGTATATAGTGGATGGGATGTCGAGTCCCGGGTTGTTGGCATTTCCAACGTTTGTGAGAGGAATTTAAGTCATATTATGACAAGGTCAAGGACGGCTGACTGGTAGAGACCAAGATGGCAGCCTTTTCAAATATTTAGCCGATAGTAAATTGGCTGTTTCACAATATTACTTAGTGTATATATGTTAACACTTTGGAGACATGTATGGAACGTGTGGCTCGTATTAATGTAGAAGTGTCACTTCAAGTCAGGGATAGCTGACTATAAGGATGATTATAAAATGGATCCTTGGGTGAGGTGGCATATGCTGGCACGGCAGTCCATGGCTCCATGCTCCCATGGGTTCGTATTAATGTAGAAGTGTCACTTCAAGTCCGTGATAGCTGACTATAAGGATGATTATAAAATGGATCCTTGGGTGAGGTGGCATATGCTGGCACGGCGGTCCATGCTCCCTTGGTTTCTTTTGTGACACGGAGGCAATACTTGGTGATCAGATAGATAGATAGAAGTTTATTGCTCTAAATCACATTTGGATTATGGCATCAAAAGTAACAAAGTAATATAGCAAAGTGATTAATTACATATCATATAATATTACTGACAGGACATTTACAGTGTGAGTAAATTTGGTTTGGAGTAGAATGTTAAATTTTATGAATAATCAGGAGAGATAGCCGAGTGTCCTTGGGACATGACAAAGGTTATTGGAAGGAATGGGAAGTTTTCACGTAGACCAAGTCTACAAGGATTTGTAATATGTATGTATGGCAATGGAGGTATATATATATACATACATACGTACATACATAATTACAGGAGTGTATATATAGTAAAACTTGGAATGACTTGTAGATGTCGTGCCGTTCATCTAGTGGCAGTTCAAGATCGCGGTCACGGTTCAGGAGGTCACGGTCAAGGAGAACGCATAGACAAGGTGAATGTCAAAATGACAATTTTGTTTGTTGGTACAAATATAATGAATGATGGTGGATGTTGGGATGGCAGGACCACCAGGGGAAGATGAATAAATATAAAGTTAGTAATTATAAGAATATGTGCTATTAAGAGTTACTCGAGGAGTCGTTCTTGGGGACATTCTAAACACAGATATGATTATCACAGGGAACGGTCTAGGGGCTCAGAGACCTCCACAATTAAATTTTGGGTTCCCATGTGGTCCGGCGTATCCTGGGTTTGGACCACGTTTTGGTCAACCTAATATGTTCCCTCAGACAATGTTCAATCCTCCTCTTCCTGCAGAAGAGAGGCCGCATCCTCCGGGCCCACCTATTATACCACCTCCTCCACAAACACCCCTTCATCTACTGGCAGAAGTAGAGGTTCATGGTGAACGGGGTTTAGATTAGAAAATAACAAAAAGGGGGGGTGGGGGGGAGGTAGATAATGATTGTGAACTGGAAAATTGGGAGACCGGTGAGGAAATCGGCGATGATAGTGATGAAGAGGATGTAGATCAGGAAGAGAGTGAGAAGCATAGGAAATGAAGGAAATATGAGGATAAAATCATTAGTATTAGGCAGATGTTAAAACTTCCGGAACAGGTAAAAAGGAGGACAATTTTTAATAATAATGATTATAATAATGATTGTGAACTGGAAAATTGGGAGACCGGTGAGGAAATGGGCGATGATAGTGATGAGGAGTGAGAAGGATAGGAAACGAAGGAAATATGAGGATAAAATCATCAGTATTAGGCAGATGTTAAAACTTCCGGAAGAGGTAAAAAGGAGGAAAATTTTTACCACTATGAGCAACGTGGTAAAAAATAAGGTAAAGGCAGTTTTACCGGTTTCTTCTGAAGCTTTTATGAATTTGTTTGAATCTTACACGAATGAAGTGAAAGGTGTTTCTAGTAAGAAAAAGACTAACATGAAGGATGTAGGTGTTTTTCGGACGTTATTTATGGCTGTTGTGAAGCATTATGAGGTACTAGTAGTGGATTGGCCATGGAAGGTTGATTATTTTGGTATCGGACAATAATCTGTATAGGAGCTCCATGTATAAATACGACACGAACCCCAAGTTTAACATGAAAGTTAAGCAGCTGTTAAACTGGGAAGATTCCAATAGGAAATTCCTTAACGTCACGTCATATGTAGACAGATTTTTGTGGACAGGCATGGAAAACTTAAAAGTCATGAGTCGGAGATTGGGATCGCGGTTACAGGAGGGCGATCCTACTTTCATGCATAATAATCAAAAAATCAATGGGTATTCATATATTTATGGGTCTATGAACTTAACTAATTTTATTTGGAATCATTAGTTTAAATTTTGGCATATAGACCTGAACTTCCATGTATTTGACATGTCAATTCATATACTGTTAATAATAAATGTTCAATCATAAATTGTGTAACAAGTCACAATTCATAACAGAACATTTGTAATTGCAAAAGATTGGATGAAACAATGTGTACCGTGAAAGTACCCATTTTTTTTTCACTTGTTTTTCATTGTGATTAACATTAAAAGTAGAGTGGTAGTTTGAAATGGGTTTCATATTTGTGTGCCAATAACATATATTGCAATTGCATATTTAAAAAAAAACATTAATGGGTAAACATTCAGATTAACCTGGCACTGTACAAATACCTTTGAAATTCTATTCGTATTGATATTCTATGTATCATATTCAATTGAAATATTGCAAAATTCAGTTTCTAAAAAGGGCCTCATCAGGGAGTTGGTACCCAGGGATCTGGTGAAATTAAAGGCCGTAAGGGACAAGTGCAATTGTTGTTGAAAAATGGGGTGATAGAGGTGTTCCTGGAGAGTCACACACCCGGTATATACAACAGGATTTTTGTGGTTCCCAAAAAAGATCCAAACATGTGGCGTGCGATCCTGGATCTGAGGTTTTTGAACACTTTGATAGTAAAAGAAAGGTTCAGGATGGAGTCCGCAGAAACAATAAGGAGTTATCTCAAACAAGGGGTTTGGGTGAAATCCATAGATCTAAGGATGCATATTATCATGTGCTTATTCAACCAGCTTTTCGGAAGTACATTCGACTGTGTGTAGATCAATGGGAAAAAATGAAGGCATTGTTATCAAGCATATTGGTAAGTCAAGTGGAAGCAGGTGTATGGCAGAGCATCATAGGATTACTGGTGTCAGTAGAAAAATTGGTACCCTTGGGTATGCTACCATTACTACCGATTCAACTGGGACTACAAGAGCAGGGTCGCAGTTCAGAGGAGTTCAGTCTGATATAGTGATAGTGTCACAGGAGGTACGGGGAAACCATTCGCTGGTGGCTCGAGATAAAAAATGCCATGGAAGGGATTCCTATAACTCAGGTTGGGATGCCATGGCATGAATCATGTGCAAATATTTACGGATGCCAGCTGTACCGTGTATTGGGTGACGGTAGATGGGATGACATTCAAAGGGACATGGAATGTCGCGGAAAGTTTTCTATGCATTAAGTTGTTAGAGATGCTAGCTATTCGGAGGGTGATTCAGCACTTCCAGGAGTATCTGACAGGGAAGAATGTCTTGTTTAGTACAGACAATATGACAACCCTATTTTATTTGAAAAAACAAGGCGGTACCGAGTCTCGAGAGCTGAATTCTCGAGCGGGTCAGATCATTCAGTGGCTGCACAATCACCAAATTGCTATTGTGAAAGAGGTGGAGATAAAATCCCTGGTAGAATCATTGGGTCCTGATATGGACAAAGATTATACTCAATGTCCAGTGAGATATTTGAGAATCTATGTTGAGAGAACAGATGAGATAGGGGGCCAGCAAAAGAAAGTGTGATTTCGGCTAAAAAGGGCCATAAGAATGGAATTTCAAAGAATGCAATTTCTTGTTGGATTAGGAAGTCTATTTTACAATGTTATGAAAGAAGTACACGGGAGACAGAGACTTTCGAGTAAAAGCTCATGATGTGAGGGATATAGCATCCTCGTGGGCTATTGTGAAATAGGTGGAGATAAAATCCCTGGTAGCATCATTGGGTCCTGATATGGACAAAGATTATACTCAATGTCCAGTGAGATGTTTGAGAATCTATGTTGAGAGAACAGATGAGATAGGGGGCCAGCAAAAGAAATTGTGATTTCGGCTAAAAAGGGCCATAAGAATGGAATTTCAAAGAATGCAATTTCTTCTTGGATTAGGAAGTCTATTTTACAATGTTATGAAAGAAGTACACTGGAGACAAAGAGACTTTCGAGTAAAAGCTCATGATGTGAGGGATATAGCATCCTCGTGGGTATTCCTCAAGAACAACTCCATAGAGCAGATTCTGCAAGCTTATAATTGGCGTTCACACAACACGTTCACAAGTTTTTATCTGAGAGACTGGTCAAGAATACAGAGACACAGGATGTGTCTAGGCCACTGGTGGTGGCACAACAGAGAGTTGAGTAATTGAAGGTTATGAATGATTAAATAATTGTGTTGAATGATTAACAGATTGAATGGGTAAAAGTGTGAACCGATATGGAGGCAGTCTCTTTTATGATATGTGAGCAAGGGCGTTCTAATGTTATCCGTTGGGTTATGATATCTTTAATCTCCACCCACATTACGTTTGCAAACAGCAATAGTATTCAGAGATGAGGACGTTTAAAGTAATTAAATGGAAACATTTAACTAATGTAAGTTTTGATAAATAAAATTACTCGCCTCTGAATACATTGATTATAAACCTGCCTCCCACCACTGCAGATTGCAGAGGTGTCGTGTTGTCGAGAAACAGATTGACAAGATGTTGTAGTTGCGTATGTGCGCAGACTGCTTCCGGTGCACAGGTAGATTTGTTGAAGATTAGTCGTCGATGGACTGTATAGCAATAGTATTCAGAGGTGAGTAGTTTTATTTATTAAAACTTGCATTGATTAAATGTTTCCAATTCATCATTGTTTGTTTGTTTATTTATCATTTTTTTAGCTCACCTGCTGTGAAACAGCATGTGAGCTTTTGTGATCACTTTTCGTTCGTCCGCCGTGCGTCTGTCCGTCAACAATTGTTAGTCATAATGCGAACTGCATTTGTTCATAATGCAAACTGCATAACCCCATACACAGAGGCCCATGCAATATTTGATAGTCATAATGCAAACAGTCTGTTTGTCATAATGCAAACTGCATCATAAATGAAACTGTTTCAACTTTAATAAAGCCATAAACTCTGGAATTTTTACTAAATGATTTCTTCATTTTTCATTTGATTTCATAAAACTTGTATGGCTGTATCGTCATCGTATAATATTGGAATCATGACCCTGGATGTAAAATTGACCCTTTCCAGGGGTGCATCTAAAACATTTTGTATAAATTGAACCTGTTTCATTATTCACCAGGGCACCTCTCACTTAATTTTAAAGACAAATTTACATATGCAGGTGAGCGGTATTAGGACCCTTATGGTCCTCTTGTTATTTATTTAGTCATACATTTATTTATTTATTTACTTTCCACAAGTACAAAGAAGATCAATAATATAAAATTCAGGCAATATACAATGATCTTAAAAACAACATTTAAAATCACATATAAGTAGTAACATAAATGGCATAATTACAGAGTTATCTACTAAAAATACTCGCATACATATGGTTTTTAAGTAATCATGTATGTGTTTTTTGCATTGAAATTTCAATAGTTGAAAAATATTTATCACTAGAAGATGCAACTTTTTGTAAGCACTGGCAATTCTATGAATGTTTCCATTGGATAAGTTATCCAACATATTTATAGATATGTAAAATAATGTTCATATCCTATAGTTGCTTTCCGTAAGGTTGGCCACGAAGGTTGTATGCTATTTTTTTCTATAGAAAGAGTCTTGTGGCATGGACTTCCACAAAAACGGAGAAGTGCAAAAGCAGTACTTTGGAAAATACTCAACTGAAATATTTAATGATGAGACCATAAAATTGATTAATTCACACGATACTGAAAAGGTTAGTAACATATAGATCTACATAAGATCGAAAGATAATGAAGTAAGCTTTGAAATTTTCTTCAGTCAAAATATGATAATAATGGTATTGTATATGCTCCTCAATAGATTAAGGGAGTTATATATGAATAATGGTTATGCTCTTCACCATTTTCTTGTGTGTAGAGTCAATTTCTAAGAAATATATGACCACGTGTATTTTCAGCCACTGTTCATGTATCTGCCATTTCAATCTGTGCATTCTGGCAACCCCATCACTCCCTTGGAAGCACCATACAAATACACCAGCAAGTTTGAGCACATTGCCAACAAAGCAAGAAGGAACTTTGCAGGTATAAAAAACAGTTCAATGCTGTGTTCATTTCATATTATATACAAATAGCAACTTTATGAAATTAGACACCTGTATTGTGGGAATACTTACTCTCTTCAGGATACATGCCGGTATACTAAGGACACATCCATAGCAGTGGTCAGCGATAAGTTCAATTAGAGCCAATGCTTTCTTTGTGTCTCTGACTCAATTTAAAAAAAATGTTTTTCCAATGTCATCCTTATATATTTCGACTTCTTTCTATTCACAAGTATTTTGAAAATGATATGAAAATCAAGCATGGTGTACAGTTGAAAAGAGACTCAGGTTAAAGGGCCAATAATGGATGATCTTAATCGATCGTGCAGTAGTAAAATTTGCTATTGATGCATAACTAGGGAATCACCAAATGTGACGTCACGAACGGGACAGTTCTATGTTTGTGTACAGTGGAAAGTACGTATGAGAAGAAATTTGTTGGGGAAATGTCATATTTTATGGATTAAGTTTGTGGCAATTGTGTTATTTAATTGATGTATCCACTAATTAATGGTTGCTTTATGAAAGGTCATTTACATTTAATTGATATATCCACTAATTAATGTTTTCTCTTTGAAAGGTCATTTAAATAGGAATGATAAGCCTTAGGAGAACAATTGATGGGAACAATGAAGCTAAACCACTTATAATTTATTAGCCACATAAACATTGAAGGTTATCCAACCATGTACCAGTTACCAGATATAGTGTTTATATTACTATCTACGCACATCCTCCAAAACCTGGGATGATAACCCTGTATTCTGCATGTGTCAGTCAGTGTGGGATAATTATGGTTTATTTGGTGGATTTCATGTCACTAATTAAATAATAAATACATTTATAATGGGACTGGCCCTCCACAATGTGACATTATTATCTATTGTGCGGACACCAATGACTTGAATAAAGTTTTTTCACACCATTTATACATGTGCTGCAAATAGAACACTTTAGATTAATGAAACACTGCACTGAATCACATTCTAAAAATGATAGAATTAATAAGAAAATCAATATTGTCACTTCTTTATTCACCCTCCTTTCTTTTGAAATCGTAAATATATTTCTTTTATTATTGCCCCTTCCGTATCACTGAGAAATGGAACATATCTTTTTACCCCTCCTAGCAAAAAAATTTAGCTTCAATTTTTTCGTCATGCAACTAATCAAGTTACTGCCGCCTAATTGTTTTAACTGAATAGTTTATTTTGACCATCAATCACATGCATCGCCATATTTGACATTCACCGTTCGGCTGAGTTTGTCAAATGAATAGGCGATTACTCGATATTGTCCAAATCAGGTTTGTTGCTGTATATGTCTTTATTTATTATGGTAAAAATAAGAAACTAGACTGTCTTCTGAATGTATACTGTAAATATGGAAATATTTTGATGAAAATTAAAAGAGCTACTAAGGATCATAGTTCTATGTCAACAATGGAAAACTGGTGTGACCTAGACACTCGATATGATTTTGTTAAACTCAACAATGACAGAGTGCCCACTTTTGACCCTCAAAGTTTAGTAATAAGATATGGAAATAAAATTTCATAATTGATATGATTGGAAATGCATACTTCTATAGACATACATAGTAATAACATATTTTTAGCTTTGGTAAGGGCTGGTCAACGAAGGAAAATCTGCTGACACTCACTCCATTTATTTGATAACTCCCGCGTTCTCATTTCACCTGTAAAATTTCATGATTCACAAGGTAAATTTAATGCTCAAAATAAACTATTTAGTTTAGACAATTATATAGACTTATACATATGGACAGAATTGCATATTACTACAGATTATTGCCATCAAAAGTATATATCGATACAACAACTAATAACTAATATATCATCTAATTTCTGTGTGGTGTTTTTGTCACTGAATGCGAGCGGAGGTGTTGTCTGTCAAATTGATCATTGAGAATATCCACATTTTGATTATCAAAGTTTGATAAAAAAAAATCTCTTACAACTGTTTCACAATTGGTATGGTTGGAGATGCATTCTTCTGTAGATTACACATAATGAAATATTTCTAGCAGAGGTATTGGGCTGGTTTATGAAACAGATTCCAAGCACTCTTTTACTCTTACCAATGCTCCGACAGCGCTAGACTATAATCATAGACCTCTTTCAGTGTTTGTAAACACGGGCACCTGTCGGAGGATGCGCATGCAACATGGACCCACAATATTTCCCGTGCCATAGTAAATAGAGAGAAATTGACAACTTTCATCACAGTATTTCTACTCTAAAAATGTACTATTTTTCTTACCTTTAAATGGGAATGTATGATATAACCTCTGGTCTACAACATATCACAAGTATTCCCATCAATTATTGAAATAAAAGATTTACAAGGACATATACTTTTCGTTCTTTTGTGCCATAGTACTACTCAAGAGCTCCGACTGGGAACGCTTGACGTTTCATTGTAAACATTGGTACCGTAGAGCAGGTAGTTGTTCGTTTTTCGAATTTTTCAAATAATTTTTACTCAAAAGAAATGTGAAACATAATAATAATACTACAGTGTGCAAAAGTACATACTTTATCAGAAAACAACAACACAAAAAGCTGTCATTATACTATTAGGAAATATTTAGAGATGTTTGGTTAGTCTATAGCTCTAGACTAAAATGGTCTCACTCGCTACACAATGACCGTGCGACAAGAGCAAGCCAACGTCATGAAAAGTCTATGGTACGTCAAATTTGCGTAAGTAAATCTAGTGCTTGGCTTGGGTTTGAGGCAAAAACACAAGTTATAAATCTGGTCAAAGCTGATGAAATAACATTCTAAATAAAATGTGAGTATCAAATATGAAAACTAGAGAAGTATGCGAACATTTCTGTACGCGTCATGATGCATAATTATGAACATAGAGCACAATAATACCATCTTCAAAATGTCTAATGTACACGATGTTTAGGGACAAGGGTATATTTTCTGGGTCCATGTTGCGCGCGCCGATCGCGTCTGATGTCACTTGAAATTGGTCAATAGTCTACACTACGATGGTCTTGTACTAGTATGTCCTGTGCAGCTGTTGAAAATAACCAAAAAATCTTATTACAGGACATCATGTGATGCATTTAATTATGATAGAACTAGCAGTCTAATACAAGACTGTGTAGTTTCTTGGTTTCATAATGTAAATAATACTGTCTTGATAGAAACTCGACAAGATAGGCCTATAGTCTAGGCCCTAGACTAAGCATATTGTTACACCTGTCAAATCCACCAACGATAACATGCTACTAAATTTTTATAATTAATATGTTGGGAAACACATACTTCTGTAGATTATATGGGTAGTAATAAAATCCTTTTATAATGGGTGTGGGTTGAGAATATAGAGGCTGGACTTATTGCTAGGGTTTCTAAGGGTTTGTACATGATCCTGTAGGGACTTTCCCAAAGTGATGTCAGAGGCTATTTTTAGAACATGACCAAGATCATAGAAAATCTAGCTGGCATGAATGATTCTTACTTTAAAGTCAAATTATTAATTAAATTCGGTTTTGTAACATAAAAGTGATTGACAGTTACATCAGAAATGACATATCATTTAATTTGATATAAAACATTATTAGATAACACGTTTTGTTAAAAAATATATAATAATTCCTTTATACCCCTGTTTATTCAATGATATTCCAATGTATACTGGAAATAATTTTGAATCTGAGATCAGGCCTGACGACCCAAATATACAGCCGTGTATCACGCATGCGTTGTATTATTGCAGGTATGGTGTCCGCCCTGGACGATGCTGTGGGGAACATCACGGCAGCGCTTCATGCCAAGGGTATGCTGAACAACACCATTATTGCCTTCTCCACCGACAACGGGGGGCCAGCTAATGGCTTCGACTACAACATGGCAAACAACTGGCCACTCAGGTGCTCGATTGTTCATAATGTCTTAAAAGATTTACTATGTTAGATCAAAATAACTATTATCCATAGTGTATAGTTTTATTTTTCAGCTGTACTCTTGATAAAATGAAATTTTGTTTTTGAAAACATAAACTTTGACTTTATTAATGTAATCGTTTTTAGAGCTCCTAAAGGCTCCATTCAAATTAAAACACCAACAATTAATTTAGTCAAAATTTCAGTTTTGAAAACAAAATTTCATTTTATCAGAAGTACAGGTGAAAAATAAAACTGCAATGTACACTATAGATAATGAGACCTAGTGCTGTAGGCCAAATATATAGGATATTTAATAATATGATTCTAATATGATCAATTTATATATATTGTCTAAATGTACACTGTAAGCCTAGTAGAAACTACAAGTAAAGCCTGATTGTTGTCACAGAGGGACGAAGGAAGGCCTGTGGGAAGGTGGTGTCCGTGGTACTGGTTTTTTGTGGAGCCCGCTACTGAAGAAATCTGGCTACATTTCCAAGCAAATGATGACAGTAAGTTTTTAGACTCTATGATTGAATGATTAGTGATGACATTGTTACATACACAAGTTTGTAACCATTCATGTGCTACTGATTTTGAACCTTCATTCATAGATATCCCAGAAGCAAAACACATCTATGTAAACCTTTGAGTAGCAAAATTACTCTCTACATTTTGTGCCTTTGTTTTCTGAAGTAGGACTTTACATTCTGATATGTGACCTGCTTAATTCATTGTACAAATATTGAAATATATGTTCTATCACATGCACATTTATGTACATATACCGTATTTGTTTTTTTAAGCACACTTGCCCCATTAAGCTCACCTCCCTGTTTACACATATTAAATTGATCAAATTTTGCTTTTTTCCCCAAATAGATTTCATGTTTAATTGTTTATCTCGTCATATTGTAAGGCTAACACGCTGGTATGCGCCGGGGTTGTGAAAAAAGTCTAACACGCCAGTCGCGTTGTGAAAAACACGCCGGTTGCATTGTGAAAGAATGTTTACGGTCAGCAATAAGAGAAAAAATGCAAGAACCGCGAAATATTGGCAGGGTGTGCTTATTACCAATATTCAACATTTGTTTTTGTTTGAAATTTGATTTTTGTAAGTGCACTGTGCACTTAAAAGAACAAATACGGTATACAATTTAAAAGAAATCCCACCATCAACAAGGACTTCATTAAACAGAAAATATTCCACATCTACCAATGTGCCATATTTTTGTGTTTGTGGCGTTTAATGCAAATTGACACTGATGGCTGCATCTTGCATTATGTTAATAAAATCAGAAAACAGTAGAACCTCTCTATTAGGACCACCATTGGGACCGGTGTTTATAGGTGGTCTCACTGGAGAAGTGGTCTATATACAGAGGTACATGTTGGTAGTGTTATGAAGGTTTGGGAACCATGATAAGTGGTCTTTTTATAGAGGGGGTCTTAATTGTAGGTTCTACTGTACACTATTCACACTATGCTGATTTTAACCTAAAATGTAGACCAAATTTGCTACACAGCCATAATTGTGTGAGCAATATTGTATGTAGTGGCAGTTGGCACTATATTTTAATTGTCTTTCCTTTATTTCAAAAAAAGCATTTCACCTCTAGGGACCTAAATTTTCATTATAATTTACAAAACATAAATTATCATGAAAAGTGAGAACTAGCGATGAAAAGTTTTTTTAAAGATAAAATAAAAGTAAAAGAATTTATTTTTTGTTCGAGTTGTGAGGAAAGACAATTCAAAATGATATACATGTACAGCGATAATTGGGATGTTCAGGTCCTATATGTGATCGTGCTTTAGGTAGAAGACTGGCTGCCGACCCTGCTGTCTGGCGCTGGCTACGACATGCCGTCCCTGCCGGACAGCCTGGATGGCATGGACATGTGGACAGTGCTCGGCACGGAGGGTTCAGACTCGCCGCGCACAGAGCTGCTACATAACATCGACGACCTGGAGCAGTCGTGGGCCGTGAGGACCGGAGAGTGGAAGCTCATTTATGGCAACGGAGGTGAGCGGCTGCTAATGTGTGTTTCTTTATGTACATATTTTGTCTTCTAATATTCACGTGGTTTTTCCCTATGAATACTAGCTATACGTATTTGTTATATATAGCTTTCTTATTTTGAAAGATACCTTATTATATTGGATCAATATATTTTCAAGGAAAAGGAGCCCGTTGGTTTGAAACGAGTTTCAAAGAAAAAATTTATTTCTAATATATAGAACTTTTTATTAAATAGGGTTTTATTAGCATGCTAAGAAAAAAAAATACTGTTTAATATGAGATCACGTGCGGTTTACCATTTAAACTCTGTATTAATTAATATAAATTCATTTTTTGGCTGGTGTTTATAGGTGCCACAAAAGGCTGGCAGAGCTGGTATCCTCCTGTAGGAGTAGACTTTGAGTTGCCGACCTATGAGGGGCAAGATTACAAAAATGCTGTGTTCAAGGACAGCCAATCAGCTGCCATGACACAACAGTATGACCACCTCAACTCTGACCTGTGGCATGAGGCCTTGAAAGAAGCAGCACCTGCTGAAATGTTTAAAAGTGACCTAAGAAATATTTTGAAATGTAAGTGTTGTTGTTTTTTCATCTGTGACTGTGAGTGTTTTGAATATGTGGCTGAGATGCAGGAGTTTGGCTGATTATTCAGTAGGCAGTAAACTGCATTTTAAGTTTTGTCTTCTTTCTGTTGCAAATATTACTCGAGTTTTAATGGACGTGTGAAAAAAAAATTATTTTTCAGAAATATGACTAAAGAACATGATAACATTGTATGGCGACTTTGTATGGCTGTTGATTCTTATCTAAACTATTTTGTAGCATAGTATCCATGTATATTGGTAATAGTAAAAGTAATAGCAAATCATCTATATTTTTTATATTTTTGTATTGGTTTTTTAAATGTTTCTTTTTTTTTAGAAATCATAATTCTAGCTCATTTTGAAATTAAATGTATTAAATGCAATATGAAAATGCAACCTGTATATAGCTCAATGACATATCTGTTGTAGCTATGGGCAGGCCGAGCCCAGAGGGGACACCCCTGGTGGTAGAGTGCGGCCCCATCCCCGCCAACGCCTCCTCCAACTGTCATGTGGACAAAGCTCCGTGCCTCTACAATGTAGTTATGGATCCATGTGAATTCCATAATCTCGCTGAGGTATGTTGGTCACATGTATCAAGATTGATTATAAAATTATCATTCTGTATCGTATTCTTAAATAATGAATTTTGAAATTGTGTATTTTTATATTTGAATTTCTTAAGCTTTAACTGTGATGGCTTTGACTCATTACCCCACACATTTTATTACATGATAGCCCTTGTATCCTCGCAAATATTTGCAGCGTAGCGCGTATAAAATCTTTCCATTTGTCGGAGCTGCCTTGCCAACTTTAAACTGCCATAATTTCCATAAAAATCATTTCTTCAATCATTTCTTCACCAAAATTTAAGGAAACCATTTTCGCTTACTCCATTCCCAATTTCACAAATGTTTTGAAACAAAGCATCACATTTCCAAAGGTAAAACGAAGCCTGGTTCGGTTTGGTTAGGACTGGGGTATTTTTCAGCATAGCGTTGGAGTAAATGCATCACAGTAATTTAGAAAATAATTAAAGATGTGTTTTTGGAACTGATTTATATATCATGATAAAGGTAAATTTGTTAGGAACACAAATATGTATTTCTCATTGGTGTTGGGAATCAGTTGGAATTTGACAACTGATCATCACTTAAAATCAATTGGCCCAATTGACCGATCATCAGAGTTAATCGTTTCATACGATATTTATATGTAATCACCCATATGAATATGGTCCGCATGTTGTAGGAGCTCTAATCGGCGCGACCACGTTACACAATAAGATGCATTAACTATGGGCGCGAACTTACTTTCGTTTTCTCGTTGCTCGACATTTGAACTACTGAGCATGCGCGCTGACGCCTGGAAACATGCGTGTGTATATTTTTCACATTGCAAAATATTAGTAAGTTATTTCTATTTTCTGGCAAGCATTTGTAATAGATTGATTGAATAACGTTACTAATAGATCATACACGAGTTTGAATCGTGTTAAAAAAAAAGCAATTATTTACACAATCGATTATGCCTCACGCTAATCCCAATTATAGTCGATCATCGTCCCAACACTATTTCTCATCAAGATTGAACTATTATAAGTATGTCTACAAGGCGATCAAACATTGAGCTTTTCCCATTCAGTGTGATATGCACAAACATGGCGAAATTCTAAGTGCAAATTAATGCTGTCAAAGGAAACTTCTTTATATTCTCTTAAAATAAAAACATTAAAATAAATAATGCACAATAATTCCTTATCCGGTTTTACATATAGTTATCTAGTTTTAATCACAATGACACCGCTGTTATACTCCAAACGAATGACTTGTACGACGAAGCTTTTAACACCCAAACACGTGAAATCATCTGGCCAGTTTAGGCCGATGTGAGGGAGAGGGCCGTCGGGCGGTTTAGGCTGTTTTGAGGGGTAAAGGGTTAATTAATGACATATGCTTCTGATGTCGTTTTTATAGTATAAAAATAGTGATATACACACATAAACATATAAAAATAATGAAACATTTTCAAGTTCACAATGTTATATATTTAAGAACATTTATATTATGCATGGTAAACCCCCAAAATATTGCAATTCTTTTTAATTTGTAACATAAAAGGATTGGAAAATTTTCTACCTTTACAGTGTTTATTACTTTTTCTAGGAACTGCCTGATGTGGTTCACCATCTCCTTTGGAGCCTCAACAATTACAATAAGACTGCTGTGCCACCTCTGGTCACCCCCGTGGATCCCAAAGGCTTACCCATCAACCACCATGGCCTGTGGGTGCCTTGGGTCAATCTGAAGAAGCCAGATGAGCAGTAGCGCCACCAACCACAATACAATGTTGATCAATATTGTTACCTACTCTGAAGAGCCTCCTAAATCCATCACATTCAAAAACACAATTGAGCCGATTTTTAGAATTCACTGAATCCTATGATTGTTAATTAGGTTATGAAATTTGAATTTATTGAATTATTTTGGGAACTTTTTCCTAAGAATTGGCTCATCATTTTAGATGGATTGTAAATAAATTTGTGATTATTGTTTAACTTTTTGTAGTAAAGGAAATGTTTATTTTTATTCTAAAGATTTTTTTAATCATAATGAGTTTGCATTTATTGCATGAATGCAAAATGAAATGATGTTTTGGAGTGACATTTGGATGTCAAATAAAGATCTAAAGTATACAGTTCCAGGGCAAAGTGCAATGACATTTTTATAACTGTGTAAAAGTGTAATTAAAAGTTGATTTTCACTTATCAAGTCACAATTCTATAGCAATGCTTTTGTTTGAAATATAATTTTAGCTCTATATGAATAACTCCATTATGAAATTTGAACATTCCATATATTCCTGATATACCCTAATAAGTGAGAATTGTTTATTGTTTTAATGCGGACTGCATTTATGTATCATAATCAAATTATTTTGAAATAAATTTATTTTGATTAATATTGTTCTTTGCATAATTTTGATCACCTATCTAAAGATTTCACCTTGTCACTAAAGTCTTGATATTTGGCATAAAGATGTCTTCATTTGTTCATGTTAATCAGTTTGATTAACGAGACTTTCTGGAGATTAAAAATTTCTCAAAATGTGCTTGTTTTTTATTTTAGTATAAAAGTACATTCATTTCCCTTTTTAAAAATGTATAACACTTTAGGGGTTTCGGGAATAGAATTTGGTTTATGGACCATACAAAAGATCATGTATACAATATTGGTACAGGAAAAATTAACATTGACTGAATTTTTTATTGTCTTTTGTATGATCTTTTGTATGGTCCATAAACCAAATTCTATTCCCGAAACCCTTAAAGTGTTACACATATTTAAAAAGGGAAATG
Source organism: Streblospio benedicti (assembly GCA_019095985.1). Classification (NCBI taxonomy): domain Eukaryota; kingdom Metazoa; phylum Annelida; class Polychaeta; order Spionida; family Spionidae; genus Streblospio; species Streblospio benedicti. The sequence continues at coordinate 23,489,581 of CM032665.1, forward strand.
AATGTACTTTTATACTAAATTAAAAAAGAACATTTTAAGAATTTTTTTATCTCAAAATTCTTTTATCTCCAGAAAGTCTCCTTAATTGAACATATGTACGAAAATTAAACATAGAAACATGCATAGTATACATTATATCAGGAATAAATGAGATTTATTCCTGATTATAGATGATATAAAATATATTAAAGAAAAATTACATTTAGATACTTTTAGTTTATACTCTACAATACCCATCGCTCCTTTGAAATCATTCCATAAATTATAAATCCGATGTCCCAAAATTATAACTACAATTGCTAAATCTAGCATATATGCATTAGTATTTTTTAATATGAAAATATTTTATATGGTTCGTTATTTTTCTCCAATTTAATGTTTTGTGTAAATGCTGTCAATATCAAACCCTTTTCTATACATAAGCTGGTTTACCATGTACACTATTCACCACATAAGGTTCATTTTCTACATACTCTCACATCTTTCTATCAAGTATATTTCTATCACCATAGACATAGCTGAAGACAGGTTTTACAACCCTAAGATTCCAATTAACTATATCAAGTGGCCCTGCATGATGAGATTCGAACCCACGACCTCTGGGTTGAGATAACTGATCAAGTATGTAGGCTTGTGGTTACATAGACAAGGGTTCGGCCGTGTAACCTTTTAACAGCTTGCTTCTTGGGATGATGATATTATTCTGGTTTCAAAACCTTGGGGCAGTGAGTTCGAGCATCACCAGGGTCTCTTGATAAAGTCAAATGGAAGCTTTGGGTTGTAAAACCTGTCTTTAGCTATGTCTGTCGTGGTAGAAATATGCTTGGTAGAAAGATGTGTGAGTATGTAGAAAATGAATTTCACAAGCATTGGGAAATACATGTATATCGACCATATATGGTGATCCTCATTTGACCAGATTCAATTTTAGAGGAGGGTGTCGATGCCCTTTAATATAAGTGGTTAGTGGGAAATGGCCTTAGAATTAAGTGGGATGTGGGAAATTGGCAAAAGTTAAGTGGTTAGTGGGAATTTGAGCAATTAAGTGGGAAGTGGGAAAATTACCAAAATTAAGTGGGAACAAATTCTAATTTTAGTGGGAAACTATACAAAAATGCGCGATGGGGGTCATGCACGTAAATTTACGACTATAATCAATCCTTAATCAATCAACCATTTATATCATGTAATTTCTTTGTAAAATTGAACAAAATGTTCATTAAAAGTACGCATTTTAGTAGGAAATGAAAATATTAAGTGGGAAGTGGGAAATGAGCTAAAATTTAAGTGGTAAGTGGGATATCAGGAACCCCCCCCCCCCCTATCTAGACCCTCTTAGAGGGTATGTAATTAAAAAACAACAACACGAAAATAACTGACAAAAAGTTATGCAGCCATCTCTTTTCACTTAATCTAGAATTAATTTTGAACAACATTATTTCAAACCATTAATTACAGGCTGTTTTTTCATACCCGGTAAAATAAAGCAGATAAAATCAATCGTTCTTGTTTACTGAGGTCATCGTATTGGGGAATACGTCTGCGCATAGTTACACGGTCTTGCTATTACAATGTACTGAGCAAAGTTCAAATTGTAAAGTGATAAGAATGTAATAAGTTATGTTGATTATATACTTGTCATCACCAATACAAGCTGCCAATAATGAAAACAGCAGCACAGCCATAGTGGAGGTGGCTCTTGCTAGATCTAAAACGTAATTGATGTACACGAGACGTAGAAGGTGGATTTGATTTTGCACCACCAAGAATATGGCCAACAATACTACCACTGCAATGGATGCTCTGAGCAACCGGGCATTTCTAGGCACCAGGGTGTTGTTCTATGCACTCAAGCCAGAAGAGACTTATTTCCGCAAGATAGAAGATGTACCCAACTATACCGCCATTGTAAGTACTGAAACAAATAATCACATAGATAACATAGATTAATTAAATCTATTGTTGAGGAGATCAAGTTGAACTTAAAAAATACTGCACCTACTCGGTGGACTTACATTTGTATGGAAACGGCTCTAATCGTATTTTGCCATGCCGAATCCTTTTTAATTTTTGAACTGAAATATGTTTAAACCAATAATACCACCAATTATAAAATTGTCATTGATTTACTATCCATAAACTTTAATGATGAAGTTAAGACTTTATTACACATTGAATAATTTGAAAACATACTTTTCCATGTGTTAATGAATAATCATATGTAAAATGGTAATTGTTCATACCAAGCACCCACAATATGTTTTTCTCGGCCAGCACGATACAACCGGATCATTAATGAGACGGTTCGATTCCCGGTCAGGTCGGATTGTGGGTGCTGAGGAAACCTAACTCACACTGCACACTGCTCCGTAGTGCTAATGTGAGTGATATGCACGTCTGTGCTACGGTAGCAATGGACTGTATACTTTCAGGTGATGCCCATCTTCTTCGTGTTCATCCTGCTGGAAATCGTGGTGAACGCGCTGTCTGGGGCCAAGAAGAGCTACATCCGCCACAACGACGCCATGTCCTCCATCTCGCAGGGACTCATCATGCAGCTCCCACTGTGTGTATACGTGCGGGGGTCTGGAGTTGTCTCGGTCAGAAAATGGGTACAGACGTGCCACAGACAGATTGAAAGAGGCACTCACCAATGTAGGCCTACCTATTTTTGAGAAAACGTAACCCACAATATACCAATACAATGCGACATGATATACCAATATCTGAGGAAAAAATGTGACTTAAATATACCAAAAATGTGAAAAAGACACCCAGCAATATACCAAAAATATAAAAAAACAAAAAAAAACAACAACAACAAAAAACAAACAAACAAAAAAGACACTCTGTTTCGGGACACGTCCGTACTCACCGCTCTATGTGTATACGTGCGTGGGACTCGGGAGCGGGCCATAGTGGAGTACGGGCCGGTTGAGTGGGTGGGTGAAGACCCGCGGCACTCCAGTGTTGGTCAAAATATTGGAATACAAATCTCAATCTAATCACGTTGCCAAGCCTTTTAACATCTAATTTCGCCCTGACAAAAAAATGACATACCCAAAATGGTCATGTTTTGTCAAGAACATTTATAAATGCGACTACATGGATAGAATATCGCGTCATCCTAAATTTGTATTGGGTGGGTAGTTAAAGCTGGCTAATCTACTTGAATTGGCAAGGTAGTCCTACTGACTAGCTGGTTAGTCGAAACTATAATAAAAATGTCATCGAGAAACTTACTAATCGAAAGTAAATCAAATTACTAAAATATAATATTTGGTTGTAGGTGGTTCGTGTCATGTTATGGCTACTGTTTTCCCCGCCATTTCCCCATTTAACTCGTCCATTCATCAGTCCATTGGCTACTTATTTGTATATTTTTCTCCTGATTTGTTTTTCTCAGAACACGAAAATATTTGAGAATAAAACAAACACTTAGTTTAGTTTAACTTTTCAATTTTGAACCTTGAATTTCGATGTAATTATGGAAAAAGACTGTAGCCACAACATGGAAAGTAAATCGCATTCACCTCATCCAAAAGAAAACAAATCAAACACAAGAAATTCCCTTGGAGTTCAATGACCCTTGTGATTTCCAGGATGGTGCACCGTAGCATCGAGCTGACGGCGTACACGTACGTGTACTCCCGCTGGCGCGTGGCCGAGCTGGCGTGGGACTCGCCACTCACGTGGCTCGTCACCATGCTCGGCACCGACCTGGGCTACTACTGGCTGCACCGCATGGCGCACGGTCAGTGGCAGGGGAGATCGCACGCTCTTTGTACCCTTCATCCCCACCAAAATGCTTCATTTTCATGTGGTTTTTGCCATGCTCACCATCGAATATGCACATGGAACCCATGAAACGCCTAGCTTAAGTATAACCCTCTTTCCCGACACACACACACACACACCAAAACAACTGGATCTGCCACTGACAAACACCTGCCGCGAACTTGTACATTTATAAATTAGATACAGAGGCAGTAGGTAGGCCATTTACTCTCACCACTTGTCACATGGAGGCGTGTAGCTCCAGATGCTCCCGGCTAGGGCAGTCGTGGATCGTGGGTAATTTGGCCTCACACATGGAGTTATGTGGCTGAATCGGTACTTCTTAGTGTAGTGGGAATGGGGGACAGTTGGCTGGTTCTGGCCGAAATGTTTAATCACCTCTTTTGAGAAGTGGTTTGTGTTTTTTGTTTGGCCTACGGTATCGGATTATGGATCTGCTATTCTGGATCATCTCTTTGCTTTTCTGGATTGTCTGGAGGGTTGTCTGGAGGATATGGGGCTCTGACGGCTTGTAACACTGGCACATTTGTACCCGTTCAAGCCACTATATATCAAAGTTGTTAACGATCCATTTCATCTGGAGCTACCATTCTCTATGATAAGAAATGTGTGTGGGGGGGGGTAGCACGGCACAAAATAAGAATTGCGTTCAATACTGTTTGTTAAACTCATCTAAAATGGTTTTCAAGAAGAGTTCAAATGTGGCAGAACTCGCACGGAACGCCGTAATTCAGTTTGTACCCAACCAACCTATCGAAGACATCCCCCCGCCCCCGAGGCAAACACGTACGTTATAAAATCCAATATATAAAGGAGTGATGGCATTATTAACTGATTGCAAAAGCGTCGCGCTAGAAAATATGGAAATCAACCGTTGATAGTGCTAGTCTACTTGTGAAGTTTCTTTGTAATTGCTACACACACGAGAACAAGTGAAGCAACATTCTTCAAGTTCCCAATTGCGCGGGACGTGGTGCGCAGTAGAATTAATCCAGACCAAACAGTCCATTGACTACTTCCGGTCGCTCGCGTCATTGTAAACTAACACGACTTTAAATATTCTAAGGTAATTTTCAGCTATCACTTATCCTATGTCATTCATGTAAAGTAAATAGAATGTTGGAGTTTATGAATCTGTAATCGGATTTTTAGTTAACATTGAAATTGACGAAGATATGGGCAAATACCAGTCTTCGTTGAGACGACCTGCGTAGTTTGTGCACGATACAAACGTTTTAACTTCACTATTATGGAGAATGCATGTCTCAAATAGTGTTTCTTTGTAGTATTTTTAATGAGGATTACGAATATGTAATCGATTTTAGTTAACAAGACGAAGTTATGAGCAAAAGCCGGTACTTGGTCAAATTTGCAGACAGCCAGTGAAGAAAAAAAAGTTGACAACTTCACCATATTGAAGAATGCACGCTTCAAATAGATGTACTTACTAATTTTCCAACGTCTATCAGTGTAACAGCCATCAATGTTGTGTAGAATACACACTTTGAATGATATAGCATTAAATGCGATTTTAAATGGGCTTATAACATATACCGGAAGTTGGACTTTGTGTCTCAAATGTTTAAAAAATATGTCGAGTGCCAATTGAGAACTGAAGAATTGCAGAGTAAAGAATACAATTCGATATATCATTTAAGCATATTTTGTACTCTATAAATTAGTTATTTTCCAACCAAAACACTCAAACATTGTACATGTAATATGTAAGTTTGATATGCAGGTCATGGTTTTGTAAATTGATATGTTTTGGTCATATTCCACTTCAGTTACAGTCAGAAGCGATCAGTTTGTTTGATGTTGGACAATGGATTATTGGGCAAGGTTGTTGATGGGTCAAGAGTGTTTGATAGCTGTTGAAATATTAGATCAAATATTGGCTCGTGTTATGTTGTTCCAGTTTGCCTTACCATGCAACAAAAATAATCATATGCAATTTAATCCAAACCCTAAAATCTATTGTGAAGACGGTTTTTGAGCACACAGGTTCCTTTTCAATCAACATAGAAAAAGATAAACACGTACACCTTAACTTGTAGTAATCGAAATCTAACATTTATATTTTAATGTGTTGTAATGGTTCGTGTTAATTCTCGGTCAGTTTCCGCACTACTCCCCACTTCGGGAAGGGGGCGTGGGTCTTGCATAGGTTGGGCGGGTACCAGAGCCTTACGCAGGGTTTAAGTTTGCACCCACCCCCACTCCGCAAGTTTAATGTGAAACCTGCAGCCATCCGCATGTTTAATAAAAATGTCCCACACCCACAGATATTAAAGGACAAACCGCACAAAACTCGCAAATGCCTGCATATTTTATAAGCATATTATGTACAGTTATATGTACAGTTCGTAAATACATTTATAACACATCTTAATGTTTCAGAACTTAACTTTATGTGGGCAGGCCATCAGGTACACCACAGTTCTCAAGACTTTAACCTGAGCACTGCGTTGAGACAGTCTTTATTGCAAAAATACAGTACATGGGTAAGTCAAATTAGCATATTTACACAATGTACAAAAAATAATAAAAAATGTAAATTCATTTCATATGATAAGCCATGGTAATTTATATATTAAGAGACAACTATCGGTCTGAGTTTTATTAGATAGAAGGATATCATTGCTTGCTTTTGTCGCAGCCCTTCTACATGCCGATGGCATTTTTCATCCCTCCTCAAGTGTTCTACGTTCACAAACAACTCAACCTGCTGTATCAGTTCTGGATTCACACTGAGGTAACATTTAGTTTAATTGAATATCATGATATTACATTGCTTGCTTTTGCCACAGCCCTTCTACGTTCCGATGGCATTTTTCATCCCTCCTCAAGTGTTCTACGTTCACAAACAGCTCAACTTTCTGTATCAGTTCTGGATTCACACGGAGGTAATATTTTCTCGTATTGAGTGTGGGAATTGACCACGAGATTGAAGTATCAATGGGAAAATTGAGCATGCTGACGTCTGATTTACCCGAACGAAGTGAAGTGATTTCTAGTGAGGGTAAATCAGACGTCAGCATGCTAATTTACCCATTGACATGACAATCCGAGTGGTCAAATACCATTCTATCATGACTAAAATCCACACTAAACGAGTGTCTGATTCGTTTTTATTTTAAAATAAATCATATCATAACGTTCTCATTGCAAGTCAATTTGTCCACCAGGGTGCTCAATTATACGATTGACTGCACGTGCGGAGACCACTACTACGGCAATAGTTTAAACTTTTGACCATGCGACGTCAGCGGCTGTATTGAAAATGTGACGAATTTAGACTAGTAGTGGTCTCTGGAGCGTTCAGTCAATCACATAATTGAGCACGCTGATTGACCAATCAGCGTGGGTTATTGGCGGTGATTTTTGCACGGAATGATAGAATGTCTAATTGAATATCTGCGATCAATTGAATCTTGGTAAAGACCCCCAAACTTCATCGTCTTCAAGAGCCTTCGGGCTCGCCGTGATACGCCAAAAGAACTCACCTGATAAAATAATTCATATACCAAACTCACCAAATTTTGTCTTGGCGCACATTCTTTTCTAAACAATCACAACACTGTTTTAATAAACGTGAAAAGTAGTGCTGCTGAGTACAAGCATGATACTCTTCGAAGAGGAGTGATAACCCTCTCCGGGTTATCGAATACTTCTGGATCATGACAACCAATGAAATTACATGAAAAAGGATGATAAAAATCGGTCTTTGCTGCTGATGGTGGTCTTTGCAGCGCGCATAAAGGCGCGAATAGGTATCTTTTGTGCCATGTGTAGACTTTTTAAAACAGTAAACTGTCATTTTTTACATGAATCCATAAAGCCTGGTACTGCGCAAAAACGGCCTATTATCGCCCAACTTCTGCATTTAACTTCCGTGTCCTTTTATTCGGGTCAATGTTTTGCTTTTATGTATATTGCATTTGTCAAATAAATTGTGTAATGTTCTTTTGCTACTGCTATTATCATAGTCAAAAAGGGTGTCCTAAATAAATCAGTAATTTGCTTTCAATTTGCTTTCTGGTAACTAATATTTAAAATTTAACATTTTCACAGTCAACTTCTTCACCAATTCAGACATTAGACTGCCAGTGTATCTTTCAAAAACCTTTTTGACTAATCTATAATTAACAGTAGCAAAGGACATGCATACAAATTATTTGAGATTGAAGGCTATTGTTAAGTTTAGGTAGTTGGTAAGCTGGGCCCACTGGAATGGATCCTAAACACCCCAAGTCACCACCGAGTGCATCACGGCAGAAACAGATACTGCATTGACAAAAACTATGCCGGTGTGCTCATCATATGGGACCGGATGTTTGGTGAGTTTCTCATTATATGATGCTTGATGCTTTGTGGGTTGTTCATTACATGGAACAGTGTTGATTAGTTAATGGGTGAGTCCCTCTCTAGTCCTTTGCAACCACATATGATTTTATTTAAAAAGATGAAAAAGGATTCAGCGTAGCAAAATGCGAGTTGAGCTGTCTCCATAGTCCAAAGTGATAGTGAATTGTAGAGTACAAAGGGAACAAGCACAGTGGGTGAACATGAATTTGCATTTCATATGCATGTATCATGTTTTTACATTTTAATTGGCATTATTCATAAGCTTTTAAGTCCTATTTTGTTGAAAATACTTGATTAGGTTATTCCTTGTTTTATTTGTCCTTAATTTTCCAGGCACATTTGCTGAAGAGGATGACAACGACACCATTGCATACGGTCTGGTGCACCCAGTCAACTCCTGGGACTCGATCTACATCCAAATGTGTCACTGGAAGTATCTTATCTCATCGATATACAACAAGCCCTCTCAAGCCTTCTCCATTCTGTTCAAGGGACCAGGCTGGGTGCCGGGCAAAGGCAGGTTGGGAGACATCACTGACATTCCTGACGTGAGTCCATGTCAATTGATAGGTATTTTGCACCAATGAAATAATAGCATGAATGGAGATTGATGGGTGTAGTGGGTGGCAGTGGGGTGTTTTGGTCACAGAGCATGATGTTTAAGCATTGATTCTCGGCATCAGCAGAGAATATCAAAATCACATTAATATTGCATATATAGGTTAGGTCTTATCAATGAGAAACTATTTACATGTGGTATGCAGACAAGTAAAAAAAACAACCACTGTTGCTCATAAAAGAATGTAATCTTATAGCATCCTGGGTTCCTTTATTCATTATATGTGGAATATTTTAAGATCCTATAGGAGCTGTACCTGTCATGTTGGCGAGACTTTCGTTTTATATAGTTGTTGTCTCAACAACTTCGTCGGGTCTAATGAAATCCTTATCGTATTTTAGAAATATGTATAATATTGTATGAGGCATTTTATATTAAATGTCAGTGACACATTTAGTCTTGAAAAACAAATAAACAGACACACTAAATTTTAGATCCACGGTCCTCAGCCCAAATACGACAAGACCGTGCCCTGGTTTCTGGCTCTGTACACCTGGACTCACTTCTTCATCTTTGTGGTGGAGCGATCTGTATTTGACGGACACAGACAGGTTACAACGCTTTTATTGATGTCCAGTTGATTTTTGATGTGTTTTGATTTTGAAGAGGAACCTGTGAGGTTCGAAATCGATTTCAAATGATATTCAAATTTGTAATTATATAGTATTGTTTTTGGAAGAAAATCAGACAGTAGTCATAGTAAATAAACCATGAGTTTTGACTAGTAGGCCTATTGATAAAAAAATTGAAACAAAAAACAAAAAACAACAACAACAGGAACACATGTCATGATGGCAAAATGTTAGGGCTCAGTCATTATTTAAGATGTGTGCGTGTGTGTGTGTGGGGGTGGGAAGTTTTTTCAGACATCGGTGTTTCTACCTTCTGACCCCCCACGGGTTTGCAAATCAAATATATGACCCCCCACGGGTTTGCAAATCAAACATATGACCCGTACCACGGGTTTGCAAATCAAACATAAGACCCCCCCCGGCCCCCCATCGAAATATATGCCTGAAATATGAACTTCCGACCCCCCTCCACTTTAATATATAACTTAGCTTGCATATGACACTCCCATTTCCACATGACCTGTGTATGTATTAGTATACGTAGCATTGTACTGTCATATCTGCTGTACAAATTTGCAAAAATATTTAGCTATATGAATGAAACTATGAATGAATGAAACTAGCTTTTCCCCGGTTTATTAAATGCAATAAACAAAATGCAATACAAACTGTATATATTATCTTGTCATGATATGAAAATATTGGTGCTATTTAATTGAATTTAGAGAAAGTTATTTAATCGTTAATCTGTTATTTTGAAAAAAAAGTAAAAGAATTTATATTGTATTTTTCGAAAATCAACGTTAGTGGTATCGAAAGACAATTAAACATAATGTAATTCAATCTTGATAAAAGGGTTTCATATTCCATTTCATAAGCTGCTTGCAGTGGCTCAGACAATTACTCTAATAAAAGAGCCAATGAGCTAATATAAAAAACTCTAAATTCAATTAATAGCACCAGTCCTTTCTTATCATGACAAGTTAAATTGATATATTTTAAGCAGTACAAATTCTTGGGGCACTTGTTACTTAAAGAAAAACTTTCCATCCAATCACTAAAATCCTCTGTCAAAAGCATTGTGGCAAATATTAGCAATGCAATTGCTTGTGTCGAATGTTGACATATGAAACCAGGCACAACATTACAAGATATTTTATACAACCAAATGATTGATCACATACCAAAAAATAGATCAGGACATTCTACCAACATTTATTAAGAAATATAAAAGCTTTCCACGGCCCCTTTCAGTAAATTTACAAAATTTGAACATTTGACCCCCCCCCCAAGTAAAATTTCAAGAATCAGAATATTTGACCCCCATATCCTTCCATTTTAAACTTCTGCCCCCCCCCCCAACTTCCCTTTTTGAAACTTCTGACCCCCTACAACATTCCAATTCAAACTTCTGACCCCCCACCACAATCAAATTCAAACATCTGACCCCCCCCCCCCCAGTTTTTTCCCGACCCCCACGGCTTAAATAATGACTCAGCTCTTACAAGTGTTATAAACGTCTTGTTTTAAAGAAAAATGTGACATCTTGAAGATTCCAAGTAACTTTATTCACCATTGTTTGCTTTTCAGAATTTCTCGATGTTTGATTCAACCCTGCTGATGTTTTATTTTCTGTGGACAGTGACAAATATCGGATACATTTATGAACAAAAGTATGTTCAATTCTATTTTATTGTATCTAAAATACAGTGTTGTTACACAATGAATCCATTGTAATTGATCCCAAGAGCGCCAACATACTTTCTTCTAGAGATGTCAAGATAGTTTGAAGTTTCGAAGGTTCAAGCTAGGGGCGGAAGCTTCGAATCATAAAACAACAGTTGATTAATTTGTATAAGCAATCGCCAATACCTTAATAAATATCAGGACTATTAGTCTGGGTAATTAGCTCCCGATTCCATCAAAATAGTGCAAATAGTGACAAAAGTATGATTTTTGGCATACGACTTCATTTTGACCCATAGAATCGACTTTGGCTAAGCTCCAAAAAATTTGACCTCATTTGACCCTCAAAATCCAAGATGGCCACCAACAAATTAGTAATGAGCTCCAAGATAGTGCAAATAGTGACAAAAGTATGATTTTTTGCATACGGCTTCATTTTTACCCATAGAATCGACTTTGGCCATGCTCCAAAAGATTTGACCTCATTTGACCCCTGAAATCCAAGATGGCCGCCAAAAAATTGGTAATGAGCTCCAAGATAGTGGAAATAGTGACAAAAGTATGATTTATGACATATAGCTTCATTTTGACCCATAGAATTGACTTTGGCTATGCTCCAAAACATTTGACATCATTTGACCTTCGAAATCCAAGATGGCCGCCAAAAAATTGGTAATTAGCACCAAGATAGTATATATAGTGACAAAAGTATGATTTTTTGGCATGCAGCTTCATTTTGATCTATAGAATCAACTTTGGCTAAGCTCAAAAAAATATCTGACCTCACTTGACCCCTGAAATCCAAGATGGCCACCGAAGAACAAAAGAGTTGATTTCTACCAATCATTACAAGTTTTTATTTCACAATCATGCTCAAAAAACTGTTTGGATCATTAACATAGTTTACAAAAATTGTTAGCAAATTAATATCTAGCTAATGTGTACAGGATATCTATCGATACATCTATATCTTTTACCAAACCCTCAGATTGTGCATGAAAATTAATTTTTTACCGCAACCCCATAAACACGATGCAGAAACTGAAAGACAATATAAAGCATTTGCAACAATTACAATGTAATATAAAACAAGATCAAAGATATTCAGGATGTAATACCACTTTATACCAACAGTTTAGAAGATACAATGTACATGTATGTACAAAATTAACAATCATGTGGAAGGAAGCCAAATTTAGGCTTTTCTAAAAAGTAAATTAGCATTTAATAGATGGACAGAATTCACTTAATAAGTGAATACACTGAATAAAATGTCAACATTCACAGCTGCAGCTGCACAGATTAGTGCATCTTAGACCAGATTTTGCACATTTACAGGTGGTACAGCCTCTGGACGACTTGCATCCACACTTGATAAGCTCTTTACAAGCTTTACTTGCTTCTGGAAATGTCATCCAAAGTGGGACTTATTTTACCTTTTCCATTCTCCACCCAAATGTTTGTGGATTAGGATAGATTGGTTCATTTTGGTAGCAAGTGGACCAGATCCCTACCTGGTAGATTGCCAGTTTAGCATGCTGTAAAAGAGCATCTTTGGTTGGTGGAATACTTTCAATACCAGTACTTTTTTTAGAAAACATTTCTCTTCTTGCATCATTGATGTCTACACTGGTGCTTCCCTTATCAGTGCTTATCATACATGGCGATAGTGAACTTTTCCAGTAGTGAGAAATTTTCTGCAGATTCACTGAGTTGCTGGAAAGGATTATGTCTTATGTCATAGTACACATCTGCGATACTTGCAAAGCATTTCCAAGCATTCCATGCAATCGTTTTACCTTTTCTGTAAAATGATGAGGTTGTGTCGCATCCAGTAAATGAGTGAAACACTGGCAAGGCTTCACACACTCTCTGACCTGACATTTCTGCAATTTTATTTATACTATACATAATAGTGTTCTTTTTTTTCCAAAGGCAAGCCATAGATTAATTTCTGGACATAATTGTTGCAAAAAAGAAAAGTGTCCAATGAGGATCACAAGGACGTCTGTGTCACCAGATTGAACTAAGATTTTATTACAGCCTTCTTTTATTGTGTGGGCAATATGAACGATCATTCTACTATCTGCCTCCTCCTGGGTGCATTTATCGATTGGCGTGTTATTTGTTATCACCTCTGTTCCCTTTGTAATATAGACAGCTTTGCCATCAAACCATCTACTTTCGTTCACTTTATCTGATAAATACTCAAACAGTTCTGTTGTGTTTTGATTTTGGAGAAGAAAGTCATTCCACTTAGATGGAATTTTGGCTTGTGGCCCTACTTTCACACGTATACCACTTCCTCTCTTTTCTCTCAGCTATTCTTTCAAGCTACCATCCAGATATTGGTCCAACACAACATCTATCCTTTTATCAGCTTGCTGTAATTTGTTTTTCAAAAATGGGATGAACTTGGTCTTTGCTTAATCATTAAATGTTACAGAAGATCCACTATTGAGGGAACGAATTAAGGCTCCTCCATCAAATATTTTGCAATCAAATGTGTCAGGAACTACAAACTGACCATTTTCTTCTACATCAAAACATTTCAAAAGTTCAGACTTAGTTCCGATTCTAAGTTTTCCGTAGTCTGATATGCTTGGTGGGTGTGCTTGATTTTCATGTGAAAAGAAGACACTGAGATCTCCACCTCTTTGCTGATTAGCTAAATATAGTCGTCCAAAGAGGTTGGCTTCATTTCTCAAACACATAAGCTGTTGAGACTTCACTTCACGTTTAGCTCTCGGTGTTTTCAACAGGGGTAGCTGATTTCTTTTGATGGGATCATGGATAGATTTGCTTCTACTCTGAATAACATCATTCTTGTAAGCTTCATATTGCTGTTTCCCAGTCTTTTCAATATTCCGTAAAGTGTTGATGACACCTTTTTCAGCACATTCTCTTGTATGGAGTATCAAAAGCTCATCGCAATCATCTAAGAATGGGTTTCCATAATCGTTAAAGGTTGTAATTAAGTTATTTACTTGTTTTTGGAATGTTTTATGGTCAGTTTCAGATTCCTCGTGATGTTGAAAATCTTGCAGCTCTTTAGGGAGGTATTCATCCTCAAACCCACTCGACAATCTTGTTTGCTCTGAACCTGCTATACCATCCATTTTGTAAAAGTCTCGGGATTCTCTGTTAGGCCAATGGCACCTCCTTTGCCTTTCACTTTTGCATTCTCTTGTTCATGACACTGATTAATGGGAATAGCAGAGAATCTCTTGTGAGTTTTTCTATTACCCAACCATTTTTAAAGTCATCACGCACATTTGCTGGCAGTGACATCATATCTCTGAGATGAATGCTCAACCACCTACTGTAGTTATAGTGATCCATTGAGAAAAACAGGAAAATCAAAGAATCTAAGGATTCGAGGTACAGATCAAAATTCTTTGTCCTCTCTGCTCTCACAAAAATCAGTATCAAGATTTCTAGCTTTTTTATCAAGTTCCAAAAGTAATAGGTTGGACTCTCTTTTGTCACACGATTTTCTCATGCATCAAACGTTTCAATTGATTCATCCGATTCATTGGAGGATAGTTGTTCAAAAGCTTGTTGTTGCAATTGATGTAGAGCAACAATTGCCACTTGATAAGCATGTCTTGTTTTCATTATATGGGTTGCTTTAAAAAACGAATCTGAATAAGAACTGGGCTAGATCTTTACAGAATTCCTCACTGAGGTCAGGGATTTTTATTTGTATTTACACAGGGGCAATTTATAAAGATATGTAGACGTTTTACTGGTGAGCAATTAAACCAAAACCGGTTTTGAAACCGTAGCAACATTTCTCTCTATAAATTGCTCCTGTGGGCAAATACTGCTATATTAACCCTTAAATGTACTCTGATAAAATGATTGAATTGAGTTTTTCACATAGATAAATACTCAAGCAAACAGAGTAAAAGATAAAACATTCAAATATTCACTTCATTGGTATTGATAACATTCATATAACTAAGGATTATAAAGTTTTCTATTTTTTGGGGCCATCTTGGATTTCTGGGTCAAATGAGGTCAAATGTTTTTGAGCATAGCCAAAGTCGATTTTATGGGTCAAAATGAAGCTGTATACCAAAAATCATGCTTTTGTCACTATTTGCACTATCTTGGAGCTCATTACCAATTTTTTGGCGGCCATCTTGGATTTCAGGGGTCAAATGAGGTCAAATTTTTTGGAGCTTAGCCAAAGTCGATTCTATGGGTAAAAATGAAGCTGTATGCCAAAAATTATACTTTTGTCACTATTTGCACTATTTTGGAGCTAATTACCCAAACTATATATTAATATCACTGCATCATCAAATCAATTTTATTGCATGATCAACATTTCCACTTTATTCCAGATGGTACGCTGCATACCTGGAACTGCTTCGATGCGTCGTCACACTTTTGGCAGAATCTTACATTTGTGGAGGAACACGTTCTTGTGGTCACGAGGCTGCTTTCACAGCTCTGAGAGGGCTGTATTTCGGTTCTACAGCCTTGTGGCTGCTACTTAGTGCTAAACAACTTGGTGGCGAAGGAGTAGAAAAGAAGCAGCAGTAGACATAAAACTTTTCACCATGTTGTAAATTATACACAGAGGTGAAATTAAAAAATAAAAGGTTCACAAATATGAAGTATTCACCCGTATATGATTTACTCGCAAATTATCTTTATTCAAACATATGCTAGTATTGACTACACAGTTGACTCATAAAATAAACTTAGAACTAAAACCATCAGTTTATGACATTTATTCATATAGATATTTCAAGGGAAAAATCAAATCATAAATTATACCAAACGTATAACCAGCCAATTTACAAAATATTAATTACTGCCCAAGTCGTGCTTTGCATTTTTGACTAATTGACCACTATTACTTTCCATGATGCCTATAAGGTTTACAATATCATTCGTATCCAGTCCAGTATTGCTATGAGTCCCTGCTGTATTTTTCTTCCGATCCTCATCATTACTTTCCATGGCACTAGCCTGCGCTGCATTTACAGCAATTTTAGGCACGCCATTTACATTACTAATATCAAAAACAGCACCAGGTTGGGGATTTTCAACCATGCTATAATACTTTGGATTTTCTATTAACTGTCCGTGATCAGTACCGTCCAAGTTCCTAACAGGAATATCAGTACTAAAAATCTCCGTCCAAGATGAGGCTATTTGATCATCAGGTATCATTTTAGGATTGCCAAGCTCTCTCTTGGGATCATCCTCTAACGACTTCTGTTTAACATTGGATGCCATCACGGTGCAATTTTCTGGCTCTTTCTTAAGGTCATCTGAGGCTTTTATATTGTATGACAGTTTTGTGTGATCATCTGGTACTTCCTTAGAAGGGTATACATGTACATTATTTGGAAGGTATACATGTACCGCGTCCTTATTATCATGACTTGTTAATTCTTTTGCTTTGCTTTCAGGCTCTGTAAAGGGTTTGTCATGGCTATTACGGGCCATTGAATGATGAGGAGTTTGATGGCTATCATTGTCATGAATGGTTATGGGTCTTCTGTCAAATGTGGGTGTTCCTGCACCACTACCACTGGCAACAGGTTTTCCCCAGAGCTTGATTACAGGCTTTTCTTCGACTTTATAAGCACCATCTTGAGGTTCATCTGCCACATCTTGAGCAGCTCCATCAAGATTTTTTGACCATATTGTTGGTGGTACTTCTGTGCTTGTCTTTGACCAATCAGTTGGTGGAATTTCTTTTTCAGTAGCCATATCAGCGGGTACAAACTCTTTAACTGTGTGGCTTTTGTTTACCGATCGATCATTGTCTTCACTTTTTTGAAAAGGATTGAAACGCGTTGTTGCATCAAACCTTGCTATTCCAGCAGGATTACTAGACGAACTAGAACCATATTCATGCGTACTTTCAGGTATAGTTGGATTATCTTCAACGGTCCCGGTTGCACGTATGCCTCCAGGTGGAGGCACAGACTCATTTGTTTCTGAACCTCCATGACTCATCCTTTTAAATGGATTGAAAAATCTTTGGAAATCTACAGCACTTGTGCCAGCAGTTGCTTTCTGCGTATCACTTTTTTCCTGCTGAGAAGTGATACCCACTGTCGACGCTACAGGTGTTTCCAACTCAATGTCATCAAACTCTTTGGTACCACTGTTGCCTAATTTAATGTCATTTTCTGACCTATATTTATACAACAAATCATTACTAGCCATAGAATCGAATGAATCTTTGTGCACTTGGTTCAGCACTTCAAAATTAATACCGCTCTCTTTAAAAATCAGTTCAGTCTCCTCTGCACACGACAACAGCTCTGTATTCCAATCAAAAGCCAATTCATCTGTTGGTCCTAAATTACCACCAAGTTCTTCTGGTAAGATAGATGGACTAAGTGTCTCATGGAGCAATTTGAAATTCTTCCCATGAATGTGAGTCCGAGAGTGCATCTTTTGCTTCAAGAATAGTTTTATGAAAGTCAAAACCGGGTCCCAGTAGAAGGGTTCATTGACCACGTGAGTTGATTTCAACCTCAATGGAAAAGCATCCTGTAAGACGTCAATCACCATATTGAAGGACGGCTTTGCATGTGTTATACGCTGCATCCCAACATCTTTGAAGTCCACTATCAACACCACGCCATTGACTTGTGTCTCTTCCTCCACCACAAGCTTCTCAAGTGAGATGATCATTACCTATTGAAGTAAGGCAGGAAAATAGATAGAAAGACTATTTGACAGTATTTGTTGTATTAGTACAGTATTTATTGCTCCATGTGTTGATTTCAGCATAGAAATGGAATGTAATAAACATGACATGATGCCATCTGAGTCCCCCCCCCCGCCTTCAAGATTTATACATTAATACGTGTATAGACTACCTATTAGAAGCTAATAATGTCCAAAAAATGAATAGCTGCTACCTACTAGTTAATGTGGCCATATATACACTAATGTTAATTACCAATTTAATTCTTAAATTTAATTTCTGGTACTCCACATAGTCACTAATTTGCAATATGTATATAGACTAATGCGACTTTAGCAATGCTTTGCGTCCTGTCACAAATATACTATATCTTCCTTGCGGTTAATTCAGCCAATGGTAAAAATGATGAGCTACCTTAATGATATCGTACACACTGTACACATCGTCCCGCCACCTGCCCGGCCGCAAATACAGGATCTTCCTGCCCTCGCCGTCCGGTATGGGCAGAACCACACTCACGTTGTCATGGACTGTAGCCGGGAGGTCATTCAGCGAGATACCTCTCAAGTGCTGCTCGTTCTTGGCCCTCACCAAGTAGTAGTTGGCGTACAGTTTGAATGCTTCATCTACATGGAATTTACGAGCTCGGAGGAAACGTATCAGGAACGAATCGTCTGTGCGTCCCTGCAACGCGCCATTGGCCAATATCTTGTCCTTCAAAATGTTCAAGAGAATGTGTCTTGAATTGATTTCTTCGTGCAGTTCTCTTCTTGCCTTCTCCTGTAGACTTTGGCTTAGTTTGGTTTCGAACGGCATTGTCATTTGAAAGAGGAATTCGGGCAGGGGATTTCAGTTTAACTTATGTCATCAAGGTATTTACTTACACAATGCCGACCTGTCATCACGACACTACATGATATTGGTTTGATTAAGTGGATGGAACAACAGGATGGGAAAATTGTCATAAATTATAGAACGTTAATTGTAATACGTTCGGCGTTCGAACGTAGCTATCGATGAACGTTATCACGTTTAATAGACAACGTTCGACGTTGCGTATGTTCGACCTAGCCCATACATAGTCTCACTCATCTGGACCATGTGGTGGCGTGCGCCCACCAAGTATGCAATACAGGTTTGGTTGAACGAGGCTACATAGCCCAGCGCATGATAGCCTCGGACACCCAGGGAGTAGGATGGTGGGACCCCAGTAACACCATTTTTGCTCCATCCGGAATTTAGATAAAGTCCAACGATACCATGGTGTAGAGTAACTATCGGGTTTTACAGAAAGTGAGTATGCCGAACTGAAAAGTGGTGCAGTTTTTTTTCTATGGGGTGGTTTCCATGGTAACGTAGCTAATTTGGGGGGTTAGAGGACCCATCATATAATTGTATGTAGCAACATAACTATACATGTATAGTAGTACTCATCTGATATACATGATCTTGACATTTAATGAAAGCTTGGATGAACCTCTTTCTTCACAAAAAGTACTGTATGCAAATGAGCTCATTAACATAATTCTAATTTGCATAAATTGTAAATTTTAACGGTTTTTCTAAATATTTGTTCATTTCAATTAATCTCATTCCTATAATATGTTAATTTGAGCAAATCTAAATACATCATGGTTTAACCATGCTACTTGGCAGTAACACTGATATAAATAATACTGCAAATAGTGTCCATAATTTAGCGTAGGTGCCAGTTTCTATGGTAACCATAAAATTATGAATATCCTTCAGTATAAACTAAAAATCAAATATCTCTGCAAGTCTATGTCATATATTCAAGTTATATACATCAAATCAAACCTTACGACATGCTTGTCGTGTTGCATCTTAACGATAATACAAATTAACTCAGTAACATAAATCTAATTTGCATAGTTTTTAGATTTTAACGGTTTTTCCTGAAATTTGTTCATCTTAACCAATCCCATTCCTATGATATAGCATTTTCAGTAAGCCTAAATACATCATGGTTTAGACATGCCACTTGGCTATAAAATGGATGGAAATAGTTTCTAAAATTTTAGCGTATGCACCAGTTTCTATGGCAACCATAAAATGGGCAATATCCTACAGAATAAACTAAAAATCAAATATCTCTGCAAGTATTGGACATATAATCACAATATATACATCAATCTAAAGCTTAAAGCATGCCCCTTATGTTGCATATAAATAATATGTAAATGAACTCATTGAAATAATTCTTATAGGCATAAATCATGAATTTACATTGTATTACGACAAAAAGATGCAGCTGTAAAATGTTGGATTACGAAATAATATGGAGTGCTTAAACCTGAGGCTTAACCTATTCATTTTGAATTACAACATAATAATGTATTTGTCTATCCAATGACCTAGTCATCAAATGTTCACTCATGCTATCATTCTATCATTCCGTGCAAAAATCACCGCCAATAACCCACGCTGATTGGTCAATAGATAGATGAAAACAAGGTGGAGTTGTTTGAAATTATGGCAACAAGGATTGCAACCACACAGACAGAGAAACAACTCATCAGCACACACCACAAAGATCTGCTTTGTACACAGCCCAAAGATGTTGCTGGTCTTGCCTCATGCACGCATGAGGAGGCAGACACTGGAATACTACTCCATGTTGAAGACGCGGTGAGGCAGGGCTGCACCAAGGAATTAATTCGTACAGTTGACACAGGTGTTGTTATTCTTGCTATAACAGCAGCTGAACATCTGCACATTAATGAGCTCTGGGCTGCTTTTGGCACAGGAAAGAACGTTAGGTTCTTGGTAGCCCATGAGATGGCTGTAGCAATAAGACCTAACAAGTGCAGAGGGTTGCCATTTTCCATGCCTTGACTGAATGCGACAATGTATCAAGCTTTAGTGGCAGGGGTAAAAAACAACATGGTAAACCTGGAAAGCCTGTGATGTAGTCACGAATGCTACGGCAGCATTCTGTGCATTGACTGCCACCCTGCCCTTCAATAATAGACGACTACATGGACGAATTGGAGCACTATGTTGTCCTGCTCTACGATTTTACCAGCAGTGAAGGCCATGTCAATGAGGCTCGCAAGCATCTGTTCACACAGAATGGCAGATCCATCTATAGAGGCATCCCACCAATTGAGAACCTCTTACTTTTAAACATCATATCAAGAGAGCTGCATATCAAGTTGGTTTCTGCTGGGGCCAGATGATTTTTTTCAGACCAGAGCCACCGTCACCAAGTGAATGGGTGTGGGTTCAAACTTAATAGTGATAATGGCTGAGATATACACTGGACAATCCTACCAGTGGCAACTGAAGCATGCCAACAACTGCTTTGATATTGCTGCAAGAAGAGCTGCAGAGGAGATTGCAAGTGTGTGAAGGCCGCACTCCAGTACATAGCTCTATGCTACTGCGGACACAAGAGGAGTACTAGACAGCAGAGAAACACTATCAATCGATGGGATGTATATATATATATATATATAAAGACTGCATTAATTTGATTTAATAAATACTACCTGTATTCATGGACTTCATATATACATATAGTAGAAATAGAAAAATGCATATTTTGTGGACTAAAAAGACAGAATAAGTACTTCATATGACCGTACACAAATATATATTTTTGTGGACTTAAAGACAGAATAAATATGTTATGCAAGTTTTTTTTATCTTAAATTACAAATTCTGAAATTAATTCCAGTCAAATATCACCATTACTATGTTTCTGAAATAAGTAAATTTAGTTATATCCATACCAATCCTAAGTCGCATATTGCATAAAAACGGCCATTTTGAAAATGGCTGCGATTTTGACTATAGGCAAAATTTAGAATGTCCCTATGTCCAAATGTCATTCCAAGGTGATGCTTTAGTATTGTGCCAAATTTCATGATTGTATCACTAGTTGCATGAAAATGTCAAATGTATGACCCAGAAACACAGAATTTTGAAAAACTATGACTCAAGAATATAATGGATGGGAAAATTATGACCCCAAAAATATAGTGGACTGTGCGAAAAGGTACCCCTATCCGGTTGGAACATCCATACGCACAGGTCCTATTGAAAATTCCCCTTCCCCCAGCTTCCCCCACCCCATCCATTCATATACGTCATGCATGTACTAGACGGTGGCGACGCCAAGCGGAGGTTCGGAAGCCTTAAAAGGCGTGTCCCGTATAGAGGAGAGCCACCCCTCTGCACGCAAAAGAACTCACCTAGTTTGAAAACAATAGCTAGTGTGATCCCCCACACACCCGAGGCTCAGTTGGCTACCTAGCCTGCCTCTGGAGGTCCATGTACCAACGTCAACTCCACGTGGCCTCCCACCCCTATACATTACTGATGATTTGTAGGTGCACTCATGCGCTTAGTTTCGATCATCCAGAATCTTGTATGGTTGCCACCTACCAAGAATATCATATCAGCCTTAGTAGGATGGCGAAATTTCAAAAGCCCTCTAATTAAGGATTTTGCTCCATCTGCAATTTAGATAAATTCCAACGATACCTAAAATGTAAAAAGATATTAGCTAAACGCATCAATATTTGCCTAGTTTGGATAAAGGACCTAAATTAACTTAATTACAATAGTAACTTTGTGAAGATTAGTCATCCAGGTTTGATTTAAGAAGTCATGTAAAGTCCACATATATTTGATTTTATCAACATCTACCATGCAGTAATAAAAAATTGAGAGAGTAGATTTTTGTGGGATTAAATAACTCTTCAAAATAAAAATAAAAGCGTGCTACATATTTATTACTTAACAATCTAACTTGACTTAACATACACAGCTGCTTCAAACTCATATCATCTCGAAAAAGAGAAGACTGAAAATATGAGTAAATCTGAACTACATCAAATCTATACGATTGGATAACAGTCTAGAGATTTCAATTTTCACAAATTTTAATATTCGACGCCACAGCTCGGGAGCGCCACAGTCACTTGGAGGGTCAAAGTTTCGAAGCATTGGCGGTTGTCACAAATCAGCCTGTGTGCGTGAGAACTAGAAACGTGGCTGATTCTATATGAAACGTCTGTGTAAGTGTCCTTTTGATCAAGTTGTTAGGATTTAATATTGTTCAGTAATATTCAGGGTATGAAGCATCATCCAATTAAAATACGAATGAATGTGTAATATTTGATTTTGTTCTATTTTGCCTCCAACTACATCTGAAATGTAAAAAGGTGGTGGCTAATAGCATCAACTTGTAGGAGCAGGAAAATATCATAGTTTGACTGTCCTGTGATATCAACACACTGGCCCCTTATCACTGCACTGACTGACTGAAGAAAAGTAGAACACACAACGCAAACCGACATCAGCATGCATGTACAGAGTAGAGAGCACACAGAACATGCAGAAGTAGACTTTTTACTTTTGGGGAGACATGTATAAAAAGCAAAGAACTTAAATAACTATGATAAAATCATAGCTAACTAAAATCAAGATGACAAAGATTGACTTGACCATTTTTAAATTTTACAGTAACTCAGTACTTATTTCAGGCCTTTTCTCAGGCCTATTGCTAGTAGATGGAATATATTTCATGTTACGATAATCAGAAATGACTTTTTGTTTCTTTAATTAATAGCTTTCGTATTCTGTCATAGTATTGAAAATTAACAAATCAAGTGTAATACAAGAACGTTTTCAACGGCGAGCATTAGCGATCTCAGAATTGCCAAATTAAAAGATCTTTGGACGAATTCAAAACAAGTGGGTCTGGCGTCTTTGTTGGTGTGTTGGTCTACCGGTGGTCTCCCTATAAAACTGTTAGTCTAAACCTGGCATCGTAATGCTTCTTTGTGCACGTTTTTATTAGATTCCTCTATCAGGGACTTCCGGTTCATATTAGTACCCAAATCTCTGGTCTTGCGTACCACATTATCACTGAATTATTACCAAAATGTCTGATGTTAAAACGTGGGTTGACACCAAGATTGGCGGAAAGAAGGTAAATAATATACTTATTTATAAGGGACTTCAAATCATTGCCTTGCTTAGTATTTATCTTATGTTAGAATGTAAAGCAGAGTTGTCATGACTGTCCTGTACATTATGAAGTTAAATTTTATATAACCGGGCTTGTTTCGGAGTAGAAAAGAGTAGTGATATTGATTGATCGCAGCATATCAAGTATTAGTGTGCATTAGTTCTAATTATATTTCAAATAAAGCTATAATTAAAAGTATCCATTGTATGTAAACTGCCTTGTCATTATGACTGGAAACTGCCATGTCATTTTGACAAGCAGAAAAGCAGAAAATCAATACGAGATTCATATGCATGTACCTATGGTCAGTAATCTATGACGGTTGTGAAAACCATGATTGACAATCTTGCTCCGGTCATCGTATTATAAATACTAGCTGGCCCGTCTCCTACGAAGACTATTTTCTGTTTGATGGAAATGAAAATGTGAAAAAAATGAAAAAAGATATTTTTTGCATGAAATATCAAATGACCCCCACCCACCCCCTCCTTGCACTGAACCCACCCCCTCCTTGCACTGACACCCCCCCCCCCGCGCACACACACTTTCCCCATAATGACAAAAGAACTCACCTAGTTTGAAGACTGTAGCTAGTGTGATCCCTTCACACACCCTTGGCTCAGTTGGTTACTTAACCTGCCAAAGAGATCCTTGTACCTTGTATATATACCTTCGAAAGAAGGCACCTTCGAAAGAAGGGTTCAGGTTAAAAAGTGTCTCACAATCACAAAAGGAGGCACCTTCGAAAGAAGGGGTTCGGGGACAAAATAGATTCGGATGCAAAGTCACAAATCACAAGGCTCAGTTGGTTACCTAACCTGCCAAAGATATATATACCTTCGAAAGAAGGGTTCGGTTAAAAAGTGTCTCGCATTCACGAATTAACCTTTGAAAGGAGGCACCTTCGAAAGAATGGATTCGGGGACGAAATAGATTCGGGTGCAAGTCACAAGAGCCGGGATTTACAACTACACATACACATACATGACAGCTCCCTAACCACAATGGCAGTCTCCGAGACCCGTTAAAATGATGTTTCTTCGTTTTGCCACTGAGCGGCGCTGCAGTTGTCAGGGGTAAGCTGAACAAAACAGCGCCTCAACATCCGTGTATAAGTCATTTTATGGTATTATTGTGCTCTATGTTCATAATTATGTTTTGTGACACACAGAGAAATGTTCACATACTTCTCTAGTTTTTATATATGATACTCACATTTTATTTGGAATTGTATTTAATGAGCTTTGTCCAGATTTCCAAGTTGTATTTTTGCCTCAAGCTCAAGCCAAGGCCGATTTTGACAGTCAGTGTGTTTGACAAGATTATCCATAAATGTTGCTTGTCCTTTCTAACTGTGTACGATGTGTATGTTATCCTTGATATATACATGTCTTTCACGTATATATTCCATTGATAAAGTCCATACTTTGCTACAATTTCAATGTATAAAACACTCTGTTCGAAATTAGATGTACAAGTCTAATTACTATATTTTTTTAAACGTCGAACGTCATAATAATGCGTCGCATTATAAATCTATCTAAAAGCCACACTGGCAGGTCAGATAAGTATGTTACTCAAACTAAATTATTCTAATTATGACACGTATTTGAGAAACAATGCTCAGATGCATAGATACTTAAGGGCTTTGTTATTGATACACGACGGTTTGGAATAACATGGATGAGTATTTCTTACAGAAAATACACCTCAAAAGTTGGACGTTCTGGGTCGGTTCCCGTACAACTATTAGGCGAATTGCGCAACATTTACCCCTGACGATTGTAGTGCCGCCTGGTAGCAGAGGCAGAACTACGGTTTCACAGAGTTTGCCATTATGTTCATTGAAGGACTGATTTTATTGATTATTTTTGCCTCTAGAAGCTGGCGCATGGCTGTGGCAACAATCGATTTAATATCCATCACACTCAAGAGTCAAAATGTGAAAAAACAAACAAACTGATGCATGATGCATGATTTCTATTCTGATATCTATTATTACTGAAAGTAGCATGCATCTATATATCCTAAGCAAAAAAGTACGGAAACCGAACCAGAAAGTCTGACTTTTGAAGTGTATTCTATGTAAGAAATACTCATCCATGTTATCCCAATCCGTGGTGTATCAATAACAAAGGCATAAAGTCTCTATCCATCTAAGCATTCTTTCTCAAATACATGTCATAAATGTAATAATTTAGTTTAAATAACAGACTTATATGACCTGCCAGTGGGTTTTTTAGATAGATTTATAACACCAACGACGAATATTACGTTTGACATTTGAAAAAAATATAGTACTTAGATCTAGATGATCTAGACTTGTACATCTAATTTTGAACTGAGTGTTTTTATACATCGAAGTTGTAGCAAAATATAGACTTTATCAATGAAATATATAAGTGAAAGACATGTATATATCAAGGATAACATACGCATCGTATACAGTTTGAAAGGACAAGCAACATTATGGATAATCTTGTCAAACACACTGACTGTCAAAATCGGCCTTGGCTTGAGCTTGAGGGCAGGCAAAAAGACATCTTAGAAATCTGGACAAAGCTCATTAAATACATAATCCAAATAAAATGCGAGTTTCATATATTAAAACTAGAGAAGTATGCGAACATTTCTGCGTAAGTCACAATATATAATTATGAACATGGAGCACAATAATACCATCTTCAAAATGACTAATATGCGCAAAGTTTTGTGACACTGGTATATTTTCTGGGTCCAGGCTGCTCGCGCATATAGTGTGTGACGTCTCTTGAAATTGGTCAATAGCGTGCCGGAAGTAGTCAGCCGCTATCAAACTAATCTTACTTGGTAACCACCAACTTTGAAACTGTCGTTTATCTAGACTGACATGTGTTAGGCTTTTAAGAGTTCGGATAAAAACTTTAAAACATCATTTTTAAAAGCAAATCAATTAATTTATCGTTATACACCAATAGAAAGAGCATCAATATATTGAACATACATTATCTAACCAAACGGCACCCGATCACGCAGCTAACGGCAGCAGAATTCATAGACTCAACAATATTGGCTCTTCCAACAATCAAGCGGCACGGCACACCATTTCACCCATGAAAACACCAAATGTCTAAAGCTATCCCCTCAAAAAAAAAAAAACTATATACGCACTTTATAACAGCATGTCATCCTTTCAAAATACCGTAGATGTTCAAAATAAGCTTTTGACAGGCCCATACCAGTGGAATCGGTGCCAAGAGGCCTAAAGGCACGGATTTGCCTCAGAATAAAAAAACAACCATGGGGGCCATGTCCACTTCACTGCGTTCGAGGTTTAATATAATAATATGCTATTTTGGTCACAAAAATATGTGATGATTTATGCCTACACAACTTTTATTAGGGTTTGTTTCATGATACTTAACGTGTTATCATTTTCTGAGTGAACCAAGCTTATACATAATATTAATTAAAATCACTGGCACTTGTCACGAAAAACGACGGACGAAATATTAGTTCCTTATTTATTTACTTGATTTATTTTCTTAGTCTATAAGATAAAATTCACTTTTATTTCACGTATAGACTATAGTAATATATGAATAAATAAATAAATAATAAATAAATTAGGAATTAATATTTTATCAGTTGTTTTTCGTGACAAGTGCCAATAATTAAAATGACACAAAACCTCACTGATAGCATCATTAATACATTTATGTGATTTTATTCCTACAGGTAGTGGTTTTCAGTAAAAGCTACTGTCCTTATTGCACAAAGGCAAAATCTGCACTAAAGCCTTACAATTTAACTCCTGAAGAACTTGAGGTAGGTGTTGGTAACAAAATAAGTAAAAATAAACAATATTCATTGCTATAAGTGTGGCAGAAAATGATGGGTCACTGCAATTATTTTTATATTTCTCAATTATCTTTATATTTCTCATTTGTTTTTGTCACGTTTTAATAAAGATGAACATTTAAGTAGAAAATAAGGTTTTACCAATCACATTTGACACATACAATTACATTTGGTTTGTTCCAGATTATTGAGATTGAGAATGATCCCAATTGCAACAAAATTCAGGATTATCTTCAAAAGATAACCAAAGGCAGATCTGTACGTAATAGATTGGAGATTTAATTTTTTTAGTAAAAGTTTGGTATTTCAACTCTCCTCACAGAATTATGATTTATATTCAAGAAGGCATAAAAAGAAAAATATAAGTTGTTTTCACTGCATAAAAATGATAAATCACTTGTTATTATTTTCTAAGTTTATTTTATTGTAATTTCTACAATTTTCTATCTTTATAGTTTCATTCGTATGTTTGCTTTGTGATAATTATATTTATAATGTAGGTTCCTCGAGTTTTCGTCAATGGCAAGTTTCTGGGAGGTGGAGATGAAACTGCTGCTGCACACAAGAGTGGACAGCTCAAAAAGATGCTAGGAAAATAAAGCTCTGACATGTTAAATCAATGGACATGTTCGCTATTCTCAAAATGGCTCTCAGAATAGTCACGTTTTAACTGTGGGTGTACATCACACTTGCAGATTTGAAACTCATTACCTCCAATACACTGTATATGTTCCTTATTGGTATATTTCCTAAACAGCATATGTTTTATATATTTGCATGTGCAGAAATATCTACTTTTGTTGGTTCGGTTTTGATACCAGTATTACTTACTATGTAATTTTGAAAGTTCATTTATAATTTTTTGCTATAATCTGTGAGCAGATATATGCATTTTTTGTATGATTAACAATATGATCGGACAAAATTGAGGGTATTCTCTCTGTGATAAATCTATACAAAACTTTATGACTTTCTTAGCACATTTTTCTAGAGGTAGTCTTAGTTGATGATTGCTATTCTATATTTCTGCTATGATTGTATTAAACTAAAAATAACATTTTATATTTCATTAAAGAATAAAGTTTACAAAAATTGATTTACTTACTTGTTTATCTATTAGTACTATAAGTTGTAACAGTTACTAACATGTCCTTTTTAAGAATTGAAAATTGTCATTACTGTCCATAGTAAAGGCTGCATTAAAAAGGTAACCCTTCCAGATTTGTCCCCACTTGCATGACTTTATACACGTTCACCTTTTCAGTATAGTACTAGGTTTATTCAAATTGACTGTCCTAATAAGACAATATTTGAAAGAAATATATGTATAGACTGATTTTATGATAAACCGGAGCTTTTAAACACACAACTTTGAAATTTTCGGTCCAGTCATCTGTAGACCATCCTCAATATAAACATTAGAAAGAGACTACTTTTGTCAAGAGTGCTTGTTTATTTTCCCCATTCAAGAATATTGTCACCATAGTGTACAGGGACTCTGAAATTATCAATAAGTCATCCAGATTTAGCTATCACAAAGTGTTCTTACACATGGATCAACCTTGCATGCTATTGATTGTCTGGGTATTTCCACTAAACCATGTGCGGGCTTGTCGGGTAAATATACAGACGACAGTATGTGGTCTCCACTCCAATAACACCAGCTGACAAACTAGGATCATTATCTTAACAGGACCGGATTATCATTCTATGAAATAGGTATAGCACTGTTACATTTGTGTTAAACTAAACGAATGTAGCTATCGTTCGTGATGATGCCATCCCCGTGTTCTTAGTGTTATTTTGATACGCAAGCATCCTTATAAAGCTACTGCAAATGCCATTTCATTGCATTTGGCATAACCCTTTTCGTATAGCACATATTAGATTTAACATGCAGGGAATTTCACTCATGCATAATAGTCTCACTAAGAATGCGAAGTTATTTAGAATACACATATAGTCTATGATCCAATTATAGATCTACAATGATTTATTTTTATTCAATTTTAAGTTAAATTGAATGCATTGTAACTTCTCGCATTCGAGTTAAGTTTATAAGACATTTTGATTATGGGTAGCACTTTCAAGGTCTGTAATACTTTTTAATATTATCATTGAAATAAAGAAACAAATCAACCAAGTTTTGTCGAAATGTAAAATATTGTGTATTAACTATAGGTAGCGTTGCCTGGTGCAACTTGTTCATAATTAATGCACCACCAACACCCGTTTACCTGCATATAAAAACTACACACGGTATATTAATGCCAGAATGTTTAATATTGATCGTATCCGAAGTGGCTTATTACAAGTTTTTTTTCTTTTATTTTGTGTAATGATTATTGAGCCATGCATCTTTCTCTAAACGAAATGCTTTTCGTAGCAGGCAAAGTGTTTCCAATTTTAAATAGTTTGATAAAACTGTTTATAAGTGCATAGTAGATAGGCAGATTCACTGAGGCGGCCACACCCCCCCGCTACACTTCTGCCAAAATACCCTATTTTCATAGGGCTTTTGGCATATTCTATCGCTATATGAAGAGCTTGTCGTGTTTGTGATTAAATTAAGTGCATTATATATAATTGACGCATACAGTATTTATGAAAATCAGCACTGAACATATAATAGATCATAGGTTTTCGTATGTACTATGAATGTAAACGATCCATATTTGGCTTTTATTCAGAACAACGTGACGCTGGTGACCCAAAGATGAGTTCTAAAAAGTCATCAGCCAATCCACGAGCTGATCCAAGCACGTAGGTTACCGTTCGGTGTGTGTGTGTGTGTGGGGGTGTCAGATTATTGTGGTGAGTACGGACGTGCCCCGAAAGCGGGTGTCTTTTTTCACATTTTTGGTATATTCTAGGTGTCGTTTTCACATATTCAGTTTATTTTTGTCACAGTTTTTTTTCTTCAGATATTGGTATCATGATATTGTCACATTTTTCTCAGATATCGGTACATTATGTCACATTTTCTCAGATATTAGTAGATATTGTCACAGTTTTTCTCACAGATATTGGTATATTGTGGGGCACGGTTTCTAAAAAAAAATAATAATAAATAAATAAAAAAAGATATACTGATTGGTGCCATTTTTTCAACCTGTCCGTAGCACATCTGTACCCTTTTTCTGATCAAGACCCCGCCCCACCCTACCCCCCGAGTACCGTTACTGACAAAAACATATGTGTGAGGTTCGTAGGGCCTATGATGTTTTGATCACTGAAATTACATGTAAATGGTGTTGAGTTAGACATCCAAACCTTTCTACCCGTGAGTTTACAGTGACGGGGATAAAAAGCATAACGCAATATTAAACCAAGGAAGTATTGATACATGCATGCGTAATGTTAACTCACTGCACACACTCAACGAGTGTCTGCTTCGTTTTTTATAATAAATAAGTTATATCATAACGTTCTCATGTAGTGATCAATCCTCCAGATCAGTCGGAACAAGCATCCCCCAGAAAAAAAAATTCATTGTAGTATAACTAATATACATTACATCCACCAAAATAAATTATAAAATACAATCATACAAAGTATTATTCGCACAAATAAATCTAAACAAAAAAAGTCGACCTATCGTAGAGAGTGCTCACTGCACCAATGATCGAAGTCAAATCACATATTATAAAAACTTGTAATACATTAACTTGTAACCGTGTGGAAGGGGTTGTGGAGAGGAATAGGCGGAAGCTATTGTATTAATAAAGTTATCATCGAGCAACTTTATCTCATCAAAATGTACTGTTGGAAAATCCTGGATCCTATGGATAACACTTCGCTTCAACATAGAACTGAAAATACTTGTCATTAACCACTTGCATTGCTTCTCCATGTAAGGCTGACACTTTATTTTTTTTGACACTTTATTTGGCCAACAGACCCGGCTACGTGCACATGTACGAGATGTAAATATTTATGTGGTCATAATCTTACACACTGTCAAAACGAATTTGTCAATAAAACCACTAAAATTTATGAAAGTACGGTTGTAAGCATTGAAATGTCCCAAGACCTTCAAAAACTTGGGGAGAAAAAAACCGCTCAAAGAACGTACACAAAGCTTTTTAACATTAGTACCACTTACATGCGTTGATAGTTTAACGCCCATTTCACCTCACAAAATAAAGTTAGAACTCACTGAATGCGGATAATGTTTCCATTAATATAGAACCGACAGAAGCAGCAGGCCTCAGACTGAAAATGATGCTCTTAATGGCAAAGTTGATACGGATTACCCAGTCACAGCCAAAACGGTCCGGATTTTCACTAGTTCCACGTTTACTGGTACGTGACATTATGCACTCACTTGTGTTATTGTTGTCTATAACATGTACAGTAGAACCTCTATCTTAGGACCACCTTTGGGACCAATGTTAGGTGGTCCCAATAGAGAGTTGGCCTCTATACAAGGTTTGGGACCATGAAAAGTGGCTTTATTATTGAGGGTGGTCTTAATTGGAGGTTCTACTGTATACGTTGAAGTGTGGTTGTCTTGTAATGACTATTCTATCAAAAAGGACAAAATGCAAGGAGTAGTTTATTACTTTCAGACACCAAGGTAGAGCGCAATGCTCTCATGGAGAGAGTGTATCCTCGACTGAAGGAGTTTTGTCAAGGACTTGGCTATGAGTTTCAGGTTAGTAAAAAGAAAACTAATATGCATACATAAGCAGTTCCTTGAGGCCCCAACCCCTAATAGTTATGTCCAGTTTATGTCCAAAAATTTAAGGAAGAGGAAATATTATGAATAATTCTTTATTATGATAAATGAATACGAAAGATGGTCATAAAGTATACAAAATATTGGTATGAGGACACACACAAGTAGGATAGAGAGACCTCTTTACAGTTATAGACTCTATAAGCATAAATAGTGGCTGCCTCCAAGAATATCTTCTTTTTATTACGCACTTGTATAATATAGACTATAACTATAACAAATAAAACAAAGGGATAATCCGAAATAACCACTTTGCTGAAAAGGTGAGTGTATATAGTGACTCAATATTTAAAAGAATGATAATCTTTCCAGCTGAACCTTTATGCATAATAATGTTATTTTTTGTTAAAGTAGATATAATGTCAATTATTTCAAATCCACGATAAAGATGTTTATATTCTCAGAAAAAAGATGAAACACATCCATTCCACCGTCGCGACCAGTACCGAAACTAGATAGAGACATGATGGTCGCCACCATGTCTCTACCATGTCTTTACCATGTCTTCATCTAGTCTCCAAGGTCGGGAGCTACTCGTTATCTAGTTTCCGAAAAAAAGTCGCCGGCACACCGGCGACAGCTCGCGACTTTTTTAGTTGCACAGACATGCAGCTCAACTAAAAAGTCGCGGGTGTTTGGTTACGACTAAAAAAATCAATAAAAGATCGCCACCAAGTCGTAACCAACTCGAAACCTTGTATTTATCTACTCGAGACCATGTCCTCATCAAGTCTCTACCATGTCGTTATCAAGTCTCCCTGGTCGGGAGCAGATCGCCACTTCAACGTAGGTAACGAGTAGATAAAGATTAGATGGAGACTAGATAAAGACATGATGAGGACTTGGTGGTGAGTTGGTGGCGATTAAATAAAAACCTGGTCAAGACCAGGTCTTAACCAGGTCTTTATAAGGTCGTAACCACATCGCCATGATGACGGACATGTCGCTACTAAGTCTCTACCTTGTCTCTACCTACTCTTTACCATGTCGAGATCTGATTTTCACGGTCGCCGGGGATTTAGTCTCCACCAAGTCGTAACCTTTGGCGACGGTGGAATGGGACACCATTTTTGGGGCCAAAATCAGCATTTTGTCGTAACCTAGTCTCTGATACCCGCGACTTCTTCAGGTTGCGACTAGCTAGCGACGGTGGAATGGAGGCCAATGGTCACTTGTACAAACAAAACACCTCTCGTGCATAGCTTGTGTCATCTTCACACTAAACTGGACCATTACTCGTCAAGAAAAGCAACATAGTTCCAAAATGGATTCCAACGTAGCGTGGATTTGACAGCTAGAGCCTATCGCTCAGCTTCCGGGAAAAGTATGACAAGCCATGGTTTTGTCCATGCAAAGAGCTATGATTGTCTGTAATTCAAGGAAAAATCATTGACTATCAAATGCTTAATAGTCAGGTAGCCAGACCATCTACCCTTTTTTGTGAGTATAAGAATTTTTGTCACATTGATTTGGTTAGAAGGATGCCTAATAATGAATTTTAGCTCTGATAAAATTTTTATATCCCCCAGCGTTTTTGAGAAATCCAAGATGGCCGCCTGGGATGTGGGGTGGGGGGGTGGGGTGGGGGAGGGATTTTGTACATATCTTTCTTG
>CM032665.1:23539912-23624912 GCA_019095985.1 Streblospio benedicti
GTATTTGTGATAGAGTCATGATTTTAGTGTCTAGGGGTAGGTTGTAGAGGTCAAGGAATCCAAATATATTCAATAGAATAAAATTGATCATCTCCATATATGCACACTCCAAGAGGGCCACAGTTATTGGCCGCCACACAAGTGTTCGAAATCTGAGATTATTTGTAACTTTTTAACTATCAATGATAGAAACATGATTTTGGTATCTAGATGTAGGTTTGTATGGTGATAGAATCCAAATATCCTAATGGAAACAAACTTGACCAACTAGACATAGACAAAATCCAAGATGGCCGCCTCAGGTGTGGTACAAATTTGAGATTATCTTTAATGCGCTAACTATTAATGATAAAATCATGATTTGGTATCTCGATGTAGGTTTGTTGAGAAACAATCAAAATTACTCATTAATTACTCACTAATTTGATGTAAGCGAATTAAAAATGGCCGCCACTACGAGGGTAGGATGATCGAGTTTAAATCACTTTTAACGATTTGAGAGTGAATGATTTTGGTATCAAACGTACAGGTTTACTGAGACATAAAGTTCGAATGTTACCATAAAAATACAAAACTGACTATCAAAATAAATTTAGCCACCAAATTATTATATATATATGTCTCATGGATTTACAGAATAATCTTTAAAATTGAGACATTGTGAAAGAGTTTACCAATATCTAACAGAAGGCATAAGAAGTGGAAGTGCAGACATGTAACTCTGGACCCCAACCTTGATCTCTGGGAAGACATTGTTGTGTTATGTGGTAACTCTGTATGTCAATAAGATATGCCAAACAGCATAATGAGATGCCTCAAGAAGCTGTTGCATATTATTTTCTACAAAGAACTTCCAAAAGCTGAAGATGGATACATGATATATTACCGGTATCACCTCATATTTACCATATGAAAAACTATTACATACTTACACTAGTATGAGCTTATTATGATCAGCCTCTTCCAGCTACATGTACAGATAAGAATTAGTTCATTTCGAAAGACACTTGAAAAGCTTGAAAAGAAAAAAAGTAGCTATTATATAACACAAATGGCAACAATGGACTTCAAACTCATAATGGTATTGTACTGGAGCACAAGGATGACTTCAAACCGTTTGGCACGTGGATCGTTGAATCTCAAAAATACATCTGTGTCAAAAAGATACTTGCTTAGAAAGCCGTCAACAGCATTAACAAAGTCTAGAAATCCTACTTTATTGCTGAGAAAGTTACCCCTGGATAAAAATAGTGGAAAGTTCTTGCAATGCTACAGACATCTCTCTACACATATGCTGCAAACGATCCTGAACATACACTGGAGCTCCCATACTACAAATGAGCAACTCTGTGGTGAATTCCCAGCAGTCACTGATGATATTGCTAATAGAATTCTCAAGTTAGAAGGATACTGCTACTACCACACTGTGATAG
This sequence comes from Streblospio benedicti, assembly GCA_019095985.1. NCBI lineage: Eukaryota > Metazoa > Annelida > Polychaeta > Spionida > Spionidae > Streblospio > Streblospio benedicti. Next base: position 23,541,346 of record CM032665.1, read on the forward strand.
AGCTTTCGGAAACGTATGCGTTTGGAAACAACACATGGGAATCAGAGACGCGGGAGGCCTCTGGGGAAGTGAGAGGCCTGGGGGGGGGGGGATTTTCTGTGTTTCCTAAAACGTGATGCAGGAGCTGCTAGTGCTATCAAAATGGCCACATTATTGCAGGATAGGGAGATTTGAAGATGTCATGTTCTGTGCTTGAGGTTTTTAGCCTAACTACAATACAGCATCTTAAATAGTTAATCTGAAACTTTGCTTAATCAGATGGTCAGTTAATAAGTATATAAGGATATCAGGACTGACTCGAAATATAGCATATCTTTGACCTGGGCTAATATTCAAAACCAATGAGTGGAGCTAGCCTTACACTGTCTCTCTAAGGAAAGATCAGTATATCAGGTGTCTGTAATATATAATATAATAGATTTGATGACTGTCTCAATCACAATGATGCATTATTATAGACACTCATTTTTCAATCTGGTCATCTTGTATTTTACTCATTAGTGAATAACAAATGGTAGATCAGATGTTTTATGTTATTTTAGATAGTGCAAAACCAAATTACATAAAACTAAATAAGCAAATCATGATTCAATCACTAACAGTGCACATGCTAATTACAATCATTCAAACATTGTAGTGGCGGCCATCTTGAATTTGGCTAATATCCAAATGAGGAATCTTTTTTATGAGTATTGTTAGATTTTTTAGCCTATAAACCTATATCAAGACACCAAACTCAAGATTCTATCACATAGTAGTTGAAATGTTATAAACATTCTCATATTTTGAGAACTCCTGTGGTGGCCATCTTGGATTTCGTTTACATCCGAATGTTGAATGTTGTTTTCACGAATATATGCGGATTACTTGACTTCATAGATTTTGAATACCCATGTGGCAGCCATCTTGGAGTTTACATATATGGAGATGGTCAATATTGTTCCAATGGCCATATTTGGATTCTATGACGAAGAAAACCTACCCCAAGACACCAAAATCATGAACAGTGCACATGCTAATTACAATCATTCAAACATTGTAGTGGCGGCCATCTTGAATTTGGCTAATATCCAAATGAGGAATCTTTTTTATGAGTATTGTTAGATTTTTTAGCCTATAAACCTATATCAAGACACCAAACTCAAGATTCTATCACATAGTAGTTGAAATGTTATGCAACAACTAGATCTACATAGTCATAATACAGTTGAAACTCAATAAATATACTAGTATAAATCATTGAAATGAGGAGTCATATATACAAGCATAATTATGCAGACAGAGCGATGGTGTCATCTTTTGATATCCTAACCCCCATTCATACGCATAGAAATATAATACCATAATGATTAAAAACACCACACTAGTTCACAGTATTTAATGTTATGTTTTTCTAAACACCATCTATACATTAATACGCCAATGTTTGTGCTTTATCCGGTGAGCTCCTCTTTAACCTGACTAGGTAGCCACCATCTGTGGTCCTCGTTAGTTCAGTGGTTAGAGCACTACTGTCCAACAAATCAGGATTTGCCTGCGGAAGGTTAAGTTCCCCTTGTACAGGACAATCACCCCTCTGCAGACTTGCTTGTCACCAATATGACTGAAGACTTAATAGATATTTGGAGAATTTACTAAAGCTTTATTTCATCCCACATGATATCTACTCTTCGTATATAGCTAAACAAAAGAGATCTACAATAGATGGACTATATATTGAACTAAGTCACTTAGAGAAAAATCTCAATAACACTGAGAATATTGATAGTTATAACGATGTCAAACATCAACTAGAAGCCCTCTTACAAGAAAAGACAAATGGCCTCCATATAAGATCTCGAGCAATACATATTGACCAGAATGAAAAATCAAACAAATATTTCTTGAAACAAGAAATAAAAAATAGTAAAGCTAAACATATTAAATGTCTTAAAACCGATGACAATAGAACCATTAGTACTCATAAAGAAATATTGAATGAACAAAAGAGGTTTTATCAAAATTTATATACACAGCGTAATAAAAGTCAACTAGATGACAACTGTGAATTTTTGAGAGATTTAGCTAAGTTAAATGAAACAGATAAAGATTACTGTGAAAATATGATAACGATAGATGAATGCAGTAAAGCGCTCAAAGAACTATCGAACGGGAAATCTCCAGGATCTGATGGTTTTACCACTGAATTCTACAAATTTTTCTGGATAAACATCAAAGATATTGTCTATAATAGTTTCATATATGCGTATGAAAATGGTGTTTTATCTATCGAACAGCGCAGAGCAGTACTGACATTGCTACCTAAAATAGGAAAAGATCATAGATATCTAAAGAATTGGAGACCTTTATCTCTTTTAAATACCGACTATAAAATCCTTGCTAAAGTCCTAGCCTCGCGTATGCAAAGAGTCATTAAAAGTTTAGTTAAAGATGATCAAGTAGCATACATAAAAGGCAGATATATAGGTGAAAATATTCGAAAAATTTCTGATATTTTTGAATACTGTAGCAACAAAATCGACCCTGGCATTGCACTCTTCCTAGACTTTGAAAAAGCCTTTGACACTATAAATTGGCAGTATCTTGTCAAATGTTTGGATTGTTTCAATTTTGGAGAATATTTTACCAATTGGATAAAGATTCTATACAAAAATCCAATGTGCACAGTTATTAATTATGGTCATGCCACTGAATTCTTTCAATTATCTAGAGGTATTCGCCAAGGATGCCCCATCTCTGCGCTTTTGTTTCTACTTGTAGCAGAAACCATGGCAAATAGAATTCGAAATAAGAAAGGAATTAATCCAGTTAATATTAATGGGTGTACTGTTGGCATTACACAAATGGCAGATGACACTACACTCTTCCTAAAGGATCTATTGTCAGTTAGCAATGCGTTAAATCTACTTGAAAGATTCTCAAAAGTCTCTGGGCTGAATCTAAATAAAGATAAAACCGAGGCTGTGTTTTTGGGATTGTCAACCAAGAAAATAAGCGATAACTATGGCATAAAATGGGTGAGAGGACCAATTAAGGTGCTGGGAATCTGGGTTGGCGATGATAGAGAGGTTCTATATGAAAAAAATATCATCAATAAAATTCAAAAAGTGAAGTCTCTTTTTTAGGAATATGGAACTCTCGCAATCTTTCAATAAAAGGAAAAATTACAGTTTTAAAATCACTAGTCATGCCAATTCTAATATACCCCTTTTCATTATTTAGAGTTAAACCAAATACGTTGAATATTGTTGATAGAATGTTTTTTAATTTTGTTTGGCCTTCAGGTAAACATCACGTTAAAAAATGTGTACTCATCCAAAACATAGAGGAAGGGGGATTGAAGATGCCTGATATTTTTTCCATGATTAAAGCCAACAGATTATCTTGGATTAATCGTTTCATGAAAGCAAATTCTTTCTCCAAACTTGTTGGCGCTATTATGGGAATAGGAAATATGTCACTATATATAAAAAGTAAACAAAAATTCTCTTTACAGGATGAAAATTTTGCTCCAGGTTTTTATAAGGAAATCCTGTGCCTATGGTCAGATGTTTATTGCAAGGAGCCTAGTTCCTCCATTGAAATAGCCAACGAATACTTATGGGATAATGAATTTATAAAAATAAACAATGCACCTATACATTTTAAGGTTTGGGAAACTAATGGCATTTCCCATATAAAAGATATACTAACTAAGGACTGTGCTATTATAACCAGGCAAGATCTACAGCGCCTGACTGGTCTAATAATTCCAGACATGCAGTATAACTCCTTCATTAGCGCTATACCAAAGTCTTGGATAAGAATCATTGACAAGAATGATCTCTTAAATGATAGCAAAAGAAACAGCATCTTTGTCAAATTAGGCGACGCAATTAAGTCATTAGAAAAGCTTTGTTCTAAAGATTTCTACACCTATTTTATCTCACTAAAAACCCAAATTCCCACTGCAGTTCATAAATGGGAGTCCCTATATCCTGAATACAGTTTTGACTGGAAACTAATCTATCAAAATCCCTACCAAACTACTTCCGATACGAATCTTCAAAGCTTCCAATATAAGATAATTAACAGATTTATGGCTTGTAATAGCCTACTATCGATATGGAAGAAAAGAGAACACAGTAATTGTAACCACTGCAACGAGATAGATACTATTGAACATCATTTGTATCAATGCATTGAGCTACAGCATTTTTGGACCTCTTTCTTAACCTGGTGGAAAAATATTAGCAATGTAAACATCAAGTTACATATATGTGATATAATATTCTGTATTCCTAACTTTAATGATGACCCAACTCTAAACTGCATGAACACATTGATTCTTTTTGCAAAGAAATACATCTATGATATGAAACTTAATGAAAATGTGATATCATTCACACACTTTAAGAATTTATTAAAAAAGAAACTAGATATCCTCAGGACACTCTCCCGTATTAATGATAACTATGACACATTTATCACTACTTGGCATGTAACATTAGATTACTTTGAAAGTTAATAATCTATATATTATCTGTCAATCTTTTCGCTAACTTCTCTTTCATTCACTAATTTTTATTGACTACTTTTCAAATTTTATTATGAAAATATATCCCTATTTTGTATACTTGAGCAAAATCAAAATATAAATTGGTGTACAAGCTGCAGAGAGTTTGCCATATAGAACCTATTTGTAATTATGATTTGTTTATTTCGTATTTGTGATACAATAAAATTATTAAGTTTAACTAATATTTTCCTATGAGAGAATTTTGTTTGCATTACCATAGACACTAATGTTTCCTCCATTAGCTTTTGCATATTGGATGCCAAGTCAGTTGAAGTCATCAATGACTTGGTTGAGATCTGTTTCAACTTGGAGTCACTCTATGTGCTCCTCAGTCTGCTCCAAGTATACCGTGTGAAACACCTGTATAGTTATTTGATAATAGACTGGGTAACAAACAACTAAGGCCAGAAACCCGTAGCTCGTTCTAAATGTAAAACAAACATTCATTTTGAAACGTGGGCGTAATAGAATATGACTACTCTCTGCATTGCATGTGATGTAATTACAGGTTGTGGACATGCGCTGGGGTGTTCGGGATGAGGCAACTGATGATCACATGACGTCACAGCTGTGTATGAAGGAGATTAAAGACTGTCAGAAATACTCCACTGGTCCCAATTTTATTGTAAGTCAACTCGTAGATGTGTACTACTAGCTAGATTTATTGTAAGGGAAATAACTTGTCCAATAAACAATATTTTAATGCACTATACATTCGAAATGCATGTACTCATGCTACTGTATGATGAATCTATGTTGCAGTATTTATCTCACTGAATATGGATTTTTGGTAATCCACAGGTAATTCGTGGTGAACCAATGCTGCAAGACACCGTAGCAATAGGCCATAGATTTGTTTTGAAAATATAGCACAGACATAGCCCATTCTAATACACAGATAATGTCCCAGTTCACACTCCATTTTGGGCAACTATAATTCCAGACTTTTCTAGCTCAAAAGTATGGCTACCGACCTTTCCCGCCAGTAATTGAAGCTGAGGAATTTGAAACAATGATGGACTCTATAGAAAGCAATGAAGACCGCGATATTTTGAAAGAATGGTTTTTATTGGATGAAAATGCAGTGCCCTCCGCGTACAAACTACAACCTATTAGAGACAAGCTTCCACATTATGCAGATAACTCAATCCAGATGAAAAAGAAAAAGGTAGGATTTTTTGTGAGATGACATTATCACAAGCATTTCAAACCTGAAAAAGTAAACTGCCTACCACAAGATTATCCATGGCATTCGGTACGACACTGCAGGCGAATGTCTACACGCAAACGTATTCCGGTATGGGGTGTACACGGAATAAGCGTTGTGTAAGGAGATTACGATATTTCTCACTGCCATATATGGAAACACTGGGTCCTTGTAGAATTGGCCTCGCGTGGTCACTATTTTCCTATTTGACAAACCAAATTTGAGCCCCCAAGCTCAAACAATGATATCTGTGAAATGGTAACAAAAAGGGACTGATAGAATTGTGGGTGGAATGATGGCATGACACAATGGTCTATAGGCCAGAGTGTACAACACTAAATTTAAAACGTTCGCCCGATTTTAGTTCTAAAATGCTATAAAATCAAAGCTATTATAGAACTAATGCAAACACTCTGATGAAGGCTCGCGGTGATTGGTGGACTGCCTTTGAGAGGATGCAGATTATTTTGAGGCAAGCTGCCAGCAAGGCGCTGAAGAAGCACGATGCAGTACACAAGTACTTTTGGTCAGGTATTTCACATTTTTAGGTATTCTTATAAAAGTGATTCTTGTTATCTATAAACCATATTTTCATATAACTGCAGCCATAATAGTACTGAATATTTCTGGCAAGATGATGCATTTACCCACCATTAATAGGGAAATGTCCATTGTTGTATCATTTATGGAATACATTGCATTCAGCATTGATCCCCAACATACACTTACATGATATTGTTTTTACAGTGACTGAAGAAGAGATCTATAATGGTATCATTCACTCCAGCAAACCAGATATAGAATGTTTTTGGTTCAAGCGTCACATCAGAGATTTGAATGACCACATCGACCAGAAGATGGCAGCTAGGTTCATGGACATTGCCGGGGGAAGCATCGATCAAGAGGCTTTGGATTTACTCACCAAACTTAAGTCATGACAGTTTTTTTATCTGCATTCTTCAATTCCCAATTGCGCAGAAACGATGCGCACTTGTCTTTATTATTTGATTTTGAGACGCAAAAGTCCATGGCTACTTCCGGTGTATGTTATAAGCCCATTTAAAATAGCATTTACTGGTATATCATTCAAAATGTGTGTTCTACATAAAATTGATGGCTGTCACGCTGATAGACGTTGGAAAATTAAGTAAATACATCTATTTGAGGCGTGCATTCTTCATAATAGTGAAGTTCTCAACTTTGCTCCACTCACGGCCGTCTACAAATTTGACCAAGGGCTGGCTTTTGCCCATAACTTCGTCAATTTTCGAGCTAACTAAAATCCGATTACAGATTCGTAATCCTCATTCGAAATTCTATGAAGAATCCTATTTGAGGCGTGCATTCTTCATAATATTGAGATGCAGGTATGTATTAATCGCAGCCTACACAGGTCGTCAGTAAAGTCCGGTCTTTTGCCCATATCTTCGTCAATTTCAATGCCAACGAAACTCCGATTACAGATTCATAATCCTCACTCAAAATTCTATTAGAATAGTACTTTTAAAGAATGATATAGGATAAATGATACGCGAAAATTACCTTAGAATATCTAAAGTCGTGTGAGTCTACATGACGCCGGAAATAGTAATGGGACTATTGATATTGATTAATTCTACTGCGCATCACGTCCCGCGCTTCTGGGAAGTGAAGAATGGAATACAATGACTTCATTTCAGGACATATTAATGAATGTAAAGCTACAAAGCACAATTAGCGGTCTGATATGTTTCTTTAGACCTTTAATTAAAATGTTCTGCACATATATTATATCAATTTTGTTACTGTAGTGTCACCTAAGTTTCACATTAGGTTTGGCCATTTCAGAGATGTCCAGATTCCAAAAAAGCTGCCCACTAAGAACATCATTAAGTATGATGTAGGCTGGACAGAGAATGCTATAGATCCTGACAAATCTACTGGTGAGCATTTTTTTTTTTAGTTTAGTCTGCATGTAATTAAAACGTTCAGTTCATAAAATTACGCTTAAGAAGTTTACAAATAGTCCATGTAAGAACGATATATGCTGACAAGTGAATTTGGTGATTGTTTTCTGTGACAATATTGCAGGATTAACCCATCATTGACTTGCATTTATAACAACATTTAATGTGTCTGTTTATGTGTATTTGTTTCAAATTATGCTTTAATTTAACAGCCAGTTAGTTTGTATATCAGAAATACACACATTGTAGTGCAACAATAGGTATATTATGAGAAATGTGATATTAGCAGTTTCTAGTGCATCCTATGCTTCAATAATGAAAGAACATGTACGTGTATTTGCTTAAACAAAGTATTGTGAATTTCTAGAACACAAGGATTACTTAGAACGATTCCTGCAAGATTTTAAGAAGATACTTAAGCAAATGATTGAGAAGGGAATAGCGTCGAAAGCAGGGAATGCCATTACTGACACCATTGCTCTAGAGTGCATAGAGCACTTAAAGTTTGCACAGTCCAAGATCTCTGGCTTCCATGGCCATGAGAAGTTTCTGTCAGAGGTCAAGGATTTTGTCACAGAAAATGGCAAAGGGTAGGTAGAAGGAAATTGACTATGAATTCACATAAATAACAAGAGATAGTCAAACAAAATCGAATGTCAAATCCTTTGCAATGTGCAGTAGGATCAATTATTGGTAAGTTGATAAAATTCAAGCCCCTCTTCACGCTGGAATACAGCTAATGCAATATCAACTAGATCAAAAGTGTTCAAAGAACACAGCGTCGCTAGAACAACGTTGACTTATGGGCAATTAAGATGTACAATGTATAATGAAACAATGTATACTCGCTAGAACAACGTTGACTTATGGACAATAAAGTTGTTTACTAAAATGTTTTGAAAATCATGATTAAAAGTACACAACTGGATCAAAAGTGTTCAAAGAACATGGCGTCGCTAGAACAACGTTGACTTATGGGCAATCTATATATAATTACGAAGACATGGGTGTGGCCATGTTTTTTTTTGATTTTTGGAAATTCGCCTGCAACACTTTCCTGGGGCGCTTTCACGCATTTTGAGTGTACCACTTTATTGGAAATCACCTTTTACGGGTTTGCTTGTTCTTCGTGCGGTTGCTTTCATAAGCATTGACGAGAAAACTGACTAACCATCAAAACTAGCATACAATTTTTTTTTGCGTTATGTTTCCACCGTTGCTGCGTGGGTCTGTCTCACGGGTTTGAAAATGCTGCGTGCGTCATGTTTGTCTGTTGCTACGTGCGACTTTAGCCACCGTTGTTGCTGCGTGCGTTGCTGCATGCGTTTGTCTCTGTTGCTGCATGCGTTATGTCTCCTTAGGAGATGGGAAAGGCTAGTTAAGATTTATACTGAAACGATGTATACTCGCTAGAACAACGTTGACATATGGACAATAAAGCTGTTTACTAAAATGGTTTGGAAATCAAGATTAAAAGTACACAACTACAATGTATACAAGCCACAAATAATATGCCACTGTATATTTATTGATCCTACATGTATAGCAGCAAACGGCACCAACTGGTCTATTTTGCAGCTAATAGAATATTGATCTGTAATTGTCCATTCAATAGTAATAAGAATTTTGTAAATGGACCATAATTGCCCTGTGGAAAGCGCAGTTTGATAGGCAGATTGCCCAAAACTAAATCACTTTGGTGTCACCTCAAACCTCATAGTTGTGTTAAGTTTGAAGGAAATCGGTTCATCAGTACGCCCACTAGCTTGTCCAGAGAGATACATACATACATAGTTAGTTAGTGACATAGTTAGTTAGTTACAAACGAACGAAACACAATGCTTGCTTCAGCAGCTGAGCTGAAGCGACGCAATTACAATATACCAGCCACAAATAATATGCCACTGTCTATTTATTGATCCAAATAACAAACAGCAGCAACTAGTCTATTTTGCAGCTAATGGAATATTGATCGGTAATTGTCCATTCAATAGTAATAAGAATGTGTGGACCATAATTGCCATGTGGAAAGCACAGTTTGATTGGCAGATTACCCAAAATTATTACGTAAAGTTTGAACGAAATCGGTTTGTTGGTACATACATACATACATACATACATACATACATACATACACACACACACACACACACACACACACACACACACACACACACACACACACACACACACACACACACACACACACACACACACACACACACACGCACGCACGCACGCACGCACGCAGGTACGCACGCACACACGCACGCACGCACGCACGCACGCACGCACACACATACATGCATACATACATACTTACATAGAGTTAGTTACATAGTTAGTTGCATAGTTAGTTACATAGTTAGTTACATAGTTAGTTACAAACGAACGAAACACCATGCTTGCTTCAGCAGCTGAGCTGAAGCGACGCAAGAATGTGCTTGCATAAATGTTATGAGGTAAATGAATTGAATTCAATTAATTTGATGTATTCTGAAATACTGTAGTATTTTTACAGTGTAGTATTAGCCCTATTTCGTATGTCAATTTGCAAATTTGTAGTGGTAAAACAGTTTGACTAAAGAGAGTGCGAAAATGGAAACAATAGAGTGCAATTTTGAAACAATAGTGTGTAAATGTGGAGTGGATCAAGCATGGAAACATTACATAATCTTTAGGGATCATGCACCAAATTAGTTCCAAATGTGACAAATCTTTGAATGTTTAGTGAACAACTGGACAATTATGTCTTCTATATTGACAATCCACAATGTTCATTTCTCAAGAGGTCTAATTGTTAATCCATTGTTACAATTTTCTGCTTCATTTCCTCTACATTTGACATTTGGGTGAAAAAAGGTTTGTCTAAATTCTAAAACTGCCATGAAAGATTTGGTGAAAGTATTCTTCTGAAGCTCTTACATGTATATGGAGATTTAATTCGTCAGCTTAGAGATATATATTTGGTCTCATTTACACAAGATCAAAGTTTCATTTTGCAACATTCAAATTCAACATTGAGCAGTCACTCTTGGTGTTACTTCCAAGCTACGTTTTCAGCCTCTTAATCTCTTGATAGGGGACTATGATAATTTTTGATAGCCTTCTCGCCCGCAACTTGTTTTTCACAACTTGTCTACTTTATAGCTAACTTTTAAATGTCTACAGTTTTTGGATCAACTTTCTCAACAGCAATTCTTTGGGCAGAGTTTCTGGCAACATAGACAAGATGCTGTGCATTGCGATCAAAGGGCAATCATGATAAACTAAAATGTGAACGACGAACAAAGGTGTGATATTCTCTTTGAAATTAATATTTTATAACTTTGATGTAAACTATTGACTAAATTTTGAGTTCGTTTGCCACTAGTTGATCGAATCTTATGCCACATAAAGATGAGACCAACTGTATTTATGCTGATCAATGAAATGTCCGTATAAGACAGGTATTGCCTGTAAAGTGTCCAGAATAAGAGGTTTCACCCGTTTGGTTTACTTTCCATGGATCACTGACCAACTTGCAATCAGTGGTATTTATTCAACAAATCCTTCATGGTTCAGTGATCAATTAGACAAATCCTACAAAATTCTCCATCGTTCAGTGGCCAATTTGACAAATCATTCACACGGTTCAATGAGCAATGCGACATTTATTTGCACTGCAGACAATGTGTCAAATATGATGACAAAAGAATTCATTGGAAGTTGCTTTCCAAAATTGCATATTCGCACTTTTTAAGCATACGAAATAGGGCTATTGGAAGTTGCATACCAAACTTGCACATTCGCACTTTTTTAAACATACGAAATAGGGCTAATTAGATGCAAAATCATACAAGAGAACTTTGTTTAGCAAGAGAGTATAACAGTATGTAGACGTATGAAATGTATAGAAAGTGTATTTAATGGATAATGTATGGTTAACATGGGACTATCCATTAACAGGAAACCCTTAGTGATTTTGGGTGAGCCAGGCTCTGGAAAGACAACATTTCTTGCAAAGCTGGCTGCTGAGTTACCTAGTTGGATGGGTACAGAGACCCCAGCCATCATTCGCTTTATAGGGACAACACCTAAGTCATCCTCAACAAGAGAACTCATGGCATCAGTTATCGAGCAGAAAATCAAATTGTTTGGGGAAGATGCAGAAGTACCAACAGTAAGACTGTGTTTAGCACTCTTGAAACTTTAAGTTAGATGCGTGCTTATAGATTCCAATAAGTAAAATACAAGCTGGTTTAAAAAAACAGTCACGACTGTTATTCCCTCGAAGTTACCCCCCCCCCCTTCCCTACTTACTGTTTACAGTACCGCGGTTAAGGATTTGGCGGGTAACAGATTACTATGCCCCAACGTTTGCAAAAGACATAATGGCAATGTCTGACCTTATGATAACTGAATAAACAAGAGATAGAGTATTAAAGAGTGTTCAAAAGTGAAACGTTTTATGCCATTTCAGGACATGAAAGAACTGAAAACTGCATTTCAAGAGTTCCTCAAATCATGTTCTATGCCATTGATTGTGGTTTTGGATTCTCTTGACCAATTGAGAGATGGGGCAACGCAATTCAGAATTCCTGCCAACATTTCAGATGAAGTAAGTTTACTCTGAATATCAACAACGGTGATTCATCTTATGGGCGACATTGTCAAATGATCACAAGCCGAGAACGGCTACTTCAAACTTGCAGGTCTAACAGTCATAAGTTCACGTTCAATATTTAGCTTACTGATATGAACTATAAATGCATGTCTATTTTATATACAAGGTGACTTTCTAATATCACATGTATATCTAATATTCATGAACACGTTGATATTTATATCTGAACCGTATTTATTTCAGGTTACACTTGTTCTTTCCACCATCCCTGGTGAAACGTATGAAATTGAACCACAACTTCGGGTTAGTTTTAGATGTTGCATGCTCCATAGGTATGTCTATCCTCGCTATCTTCATTTCCATTTTTGCATAGTTACGTCACAATGATCGATTTCCTTCAGAGCGTGCTCACAGATGAATGTTTTAAGGAGATTCCTCAGTTTACAAGTCAAGAAATCCATAACGTCATCACAAAAGCTCTGGAAGCCGGTGGAAGAACACTTCAGGATAGTCAACTTACGGTAGATGGCATGCTTTTATTTCGTCAAGTGCTCCACTTTTATCTGGATCTAATGAATATCTACTATATAACCTTACTATAGACACACTAAAATATGTTGAAATTTTTCATTTTCATGAGCATCACCATTAAATGAGCTACTTTTATTATGTTTATGATGATAGGAAATGTTTGAAAGTTATGTTGAAAATATAAAAAATACACACACACGCACGCACGCACGCACGCACGCACACACACACACACAACACTTGATGGACGCAATAAAATAAATATTTTAACATTAAGTTTTGTGTTAACTTAGAAACAATAAGTGAAACAAAGGTAGATATGAAATATGGTAAAGAAAGAAGGATTTTGATTAGTGAATATGGTTTTCACATTCTTACAAAAAGCAGATTAAAGGTTACAGTGTACAGTACCTGCATTTGACTGCTTTGCATGAAGGCATGGCTGGAGGTATGGACATGCACAAAATGTATGCAGAGAGAGCCTGACTGATTTCCCGAAGCCGGATTACTTTCAGGCTCAAATATAACACGTATTTACTCAAATAAGAATTTGTTTTATGTATTTTTTTTTCTTAAGAAACAAATTGTCTTAGGCGTGGAAAAGCAACCTTTTCGTTCAGTGTCTGTAAAATTTATGAGGAGGGGGGGTGACACAGAATAGTGGAACATGGAACATAGGGGTGAAAAAATAGTGGAACATGGAACATAGGAAATCATAGTGGAACGTGGAACATGGCAATTCCCTCAATTGCTTTTGCAATTTTTTCGCGATTTCATAGTGTTTTGACCAAATTTTACACGTCGTTTGACGCTATAAAGAATTGCTGATAAATTGTGTTTAAAACTGCTTGATTGGGCTCATTTTCATAGTGCAACATGGAACATGAGAAATTATAGTGGAACATGGATATTAGGTGTCAAAATATAGCCCCTCGCCTCAACTATATGTTTCCAGTGTTTACACACACAATTGCAAGTCAATGCATGTAAATTATCATAACCAGTTTTACAAGCAAGTAAACAGACTAGCTCAGTTTGTAACATGTAAACACAAATACTTTAGACCACCACTGTACATTTCCAGGTATTGAAATCTGCCTGCGAGGGCTGCGTTCTGCCGCTCTACATCAAGATTGCGGTGGATGAGGCAAAGCGCTGGAAGTCCCACACTGCTGTCAGTGCCGACGCCCTGGGCGCCTCCATCCACCTGCTCATCAATGATCTGTTTGCGAGAGTAGAGAAGTACCACGGTGCCGTTCTTGTATCACACGCCCTGGGATATGTGACTGCTGCTAAAGCGGGCTTAAGGTACTTTTTTGATACATATATATAATTATATTTCGGAAGAAAAGCAGGTATAGTAATAGTAATTGAATCATGCAACTGAGATTGATGAATAGCAGTTCTTTCTCTCCCCCCTCATTGTTTACTAGAAATAAAAATGAAGGGGAAAAGGAAAGAATGGCCTTTCATCAATCTCAGGTCCTGCCCTCTACTATACACGTGTCCATGTAATAGACATACACACAAACAGAGCCATTATTGCATTCAGATACATGTAAATGTATTTCCTTTATCACTACAGCTCTGCTGAAATAGAAGATGTGCTGTCGTGCGATGATATAGTACTGAAGGACGTACTGCAGTACCACCAGCCACCCCAAAGGCGCCTGCCTCCCTTGCTGTGGGTTCGCATCCACGCAGACATTAGCGAATACCTCGTGACAGGAGGAGCAGACGGCATACAAGTAGGTGGCAGCTTAGCAATTACTATTGTCACATATAAGCGCTCTGTACTCATTATGAAGCCATGATTAAACGCCCTTGATATTCGTGGAAGCTCATGTCAATCGCACCCCAGCATGCTAAATGCATGCTAAAATTTTACGATTGACACTCCAATATCATGGTCAAATGCTACAATCTATTATATATATATATATGTATGTGTGTGTGTGTGTGTGTGTGTGTGTGTGTGTGTGTGTGTGTGTGTGTGTGTGTGTGTGTGTGTGTGTGTGTGTGTGTGTGTGTGTGTGTGTGTGTGTGTGTGTGTGTGTGTGTGTGTGTGTGTGTGTGTGTGTGTGTGTGTTCATATTGAAGGTTCCTGAATTTTGTTTACTAAACACAGAGTGCTGGTGTTTTAGGTGTACCGCTGGTACCACCGTCACTTCCGCCAGGTGGCTGAGGAAAGGTACCTCAAAGACGAGGAGCACAGGTAAGGCACTGGGTACACTGGTGAGACCTTGCTGTACATATACATGTACGCATGATATACTATATAATTGCTCCAATAAATTGTATATATATGAGTAGTGAATCACTATGGCAGATCCAGAGTGTGCAGGAGCCCCCCACACCCACTTTCAAAGTTTTTAACAAGAATATAAATCTGCCAGTGGACGTTGAGGCAAAATGGAAACATTATAGATTTGAGTGGGACATTGTGTATGTGATGGAAACTATATTATGCTGTTACAATGCTAATTGTACGATGATATTGTGGAATGCTAATTGACTACATAAATAAGTCTATTAAAGGAAGAGTTGCTTTCTAAATATCCTTGGAAAGATTTAGATCTACATCATTATTGGAAGTTTTATGTATAGCAAATGAGAACATTACTCATGTTAATGCATGTAACTATACATCTCCTCCACACTGACTATAGTCTGTCTCTTTATTATTTACACTATATAAATAGCAGTTTTCAAGAACATGTGAATTTGTAATCTGTGGGCCAAGACATCTATGGCATATGACAATCAATTGTCTGGACCCTTTCAGAAAATATTTCGTAAGTGAGACATATCAAGAACATACATATGACGTACCGATAAATGCGTAAAATATTGCAATTTGTAAACGGTAATGAAAATGAGGGGAAATTTGATTTTGACACTTTACTACTCTTGCCAATTCAGCACCAAAGGATGTCACTTTTATACAGATCCGTTTTGGTTAAAGGTTAGGTGACAAAAGGTGAGTTTGGTTGATTAGGGTAGATCTATAAATCATGTACAATGTATAGTTTTCTTGTCTTATAGGAAATTTATTCATCTATCGTTAGCTGAATATTTTATGGGCAAGTGGGGAAATGGAGCTAAGAAATCCTACGTGGACCACAAGACTGGCAAGCCTTCAGAGGCTGACAGGTACTTGCATGGATTCTAGTTATTCAACATATAAACACTTATCTTTAAATTTTCACAATCTAATGGATATCTATCCTACTGAAGCTTAAAATCGAGAAAAATCCCAGACTTGCTCTTGTCGTTTAGGATTTCTAAATATTGTGATAGTTTGAAATTATATGTACAACAAATAGATATCATATGTTAATTAAAACGACAATTGGAAATTAATAATTTTTATTGCAGATTTGTATCAAAACAGCCATATGTCTTTTCGAAGGGAAACTACAATTTGAGAAAGTTAAATGAACTGCCATTCCATCTGGTCAAGGTAACATACTTGTTTTAACATGCAGATTTAATTAAAGCAGTGATAGTTTATTAGTTCTAATGCAAATTTTTTAAAGTTAGTTAAAATCTAAATTAATAAAACTTTTTGTTTTTCAAATTATTTATAGGCTCAGGAACCGGATCAGCTGAAAGAACTTACATTGTGCAATTTTGAGTTTTTGTTTGAAAAATTACGGGCAAATGGCATTGACAGGTTTGTTGTTTTAGACATTGGCATTTTTTCACACTTCTGAGACAGTAACTTTGATGTGCATTGATGGAAACATTTACGTATTTGAAACATACAATGTAAGTACGTCTTACTTTTACTCATTTTTACTCATTTAAAATTACTGTCAACTGAATACTGAATCTTCATAGGTTTTTCTTTCATTTTTCATGATCCTCTAGCGTGCAGGATGACTTTGACTTGGCTAAGGCAGAAGGACTGGCCGATGAGGATATACAGGTGAAGGATATTCCTACCATTATGCTGGTCATTGTTTTAAATGTATGGACAAATATGCGTTGTTTAGAATATTGTATCGTGTGTAGTACAAATGCAACTTTACGTGAATGTTCTAATATTTTATGAGTGAGTTTTAGGGCAGATCATAGAAACAATTGTCACACAAGTTGTATTGAGTAATCAATCATACACCTACACATGTAATACAAAATGTAAAATAAACGTATCATCTTGAAGATATTTAGAATAACCCAATAATCTCTCTCAATACAACATGGAAAATTGACAACGGAGACGTGTCACAAGATGATGTTTTACATGATTGATTGATTGATTGATTGATTGATTTTTATTTATTATAGTGACATATACTATATGCAAATCATAAAACTGTTAATTATGTATAAAGTATACCCAGCCCTTCAGGGCTTATTAGTCACTTACAAAGAAAAAAAGATAAATAATGGATACCTCTTATCATAATTTGAATTTCAAACAGTGTAATGAGATCTTTTAACGTATTAGGCCTAGAAAAAAATGATTGTTTGGTTCCGGTAACATGATTTTGAAAAATAGGTTAGTAAGGTAGGTAATTTTATTTTTTTTCTTCATATTTTTTACCGCAAAAAATTAGGTTAGGTAGGGGCCACTTCTTTTTTTTTACTCCACATAGAAAATGAAAGTGACTGCACACGCAACGTGATGGTAAAATTAAACAAAAATGATGAATTACATTTGATTTTTTTTATTGGATTGCTAAAATTAGTATATTATTTTATGTCTGAATCCATAGGTTCGAAGTTTTTATAAAAAAACTCAATAAAAAGATTAGGTTTGGGGGGTTAAAATGGGTTAGCTAGGGTTACCGGAACCACAGGATCATTTTTTATAGGCCTTAGCATAGTAATAAACATAGGATACAGGTTATGTATGGGCTATTATTCCATTAATCATGAGTATAATCTTGCTTTACATACATATTCCAGGTATCTACAATATAATTTATAATTTCTCTCCATCCAGTAGTAACCAGAAATTTAAATATTTTCTCACACCATGCAGCGTCATTTTACACACACAATGTGTTTAAAAGAAATTTCTATGCTGTAGGCTGTGTCTCGGTGCCTCCAGCAGTCACGGGACGGTCTAATGATGGACCCGCTTCACCTCGCGGTACAAATTGTAGGTAGGAGCCGCTACAAGTCATTCTATTTTAAGTCATGACATGCAAATTATGCTCTGTATATTTGTGTGAATTGTAGGATGCATGTGTGGCCATCCGTACTTAAAGTACATTTTTAGGATCAGTCAAAGATTGCCAATAAGCAAACGTTATTGAATAAGAATAGTCGTGTTAAGATATAACAACTGATGCAATGCATGAAAAGCATAATAATGATTACACACATTAACAGCAAAATTACCTAACTAAAAGAATGATTGTGAATCACGACCACTGAGTCTCAATGATCAAATGGAGATTAAAGGGGGTATAAAGGAATTATTATTATGTTGTTGTTGTTTTTTTAACAAAACGTGTTATCTAATAATGTTTCATATCAAATTAAATGATATGTCATTTCATGATGTAACGGTCACTCATTTGGTTGTCTCAAAACAGAATTTAATGAATAATTTGACTTTAAAATAAGAACCTTTCATGCCAGCTCGATTTTCCATGATTTGGATCGTGTTCTAAAAATAGCCTCTGTGACGTCATGAACGGGACACTTTGGGAAAGTCCCTACAGATGATGTACAAAACCTTAGAAAACCTTGCAATAAGTTCAGCCTCTATTCTCAGCCCACACCCCCGATAAAAATATTTTATTACTACATATATAATCTACAGACGTATGCATTTCCAACCATATTAATTATAAAAAAATGAGTAGTATGTTTTATTACTAAACGTTGAGGGTCAAAAATGGGCATTCTATTGTTCGTGGATTTGACAGGTGTAACAAGATGCTAGTCTAGTACATGTATCTTGCCGAGTTTCTATCAAGACAGTATTATTCATATTATATGAAACCAAGAAACTACACACTGTCTTGTATTAGAATGTTAATTAAATGCACTATATAATGTCCCGAAATATTATTTTTGTCATCTTCAACACGACACACAAGACATACTCTGACAAGACATACAAGGCCACATTTATCGTAGTGTAGACTATATAGTCTAGAGCTGTCGTAGCATTAGTAAGAGTAAAAGTTTCCTTAGAATTTGCTTCGTAAAACAGCCCAATATATCTGCTAGAAATGTTTTATCATTATATGTGTAATCTACAGAAGTATGCGACTCCACATACCAATTGTGAAACAGTTGTAAGATATTTTATTATCAAACTTTGATAATCAAAATGTGGATATTCTCGATGGTCTATTTAACAGACAACGTCTCAGCTCACATTCAGTTACAAAAACACCACACATAAATTGGATGATATATCAGTTATTAGTCGTTGTATTGATAAATACTTTTGATGGCAATAATCTGCAGTAATATGCGATTCTATCCATATGTATAAGTCTATATAATATTCTAAACTAAATAGTTTATTTTGAGCATTTATCTTGTGCATAGTGAAATTTGACAGGTGAAATGAGACCGCGGGAGTTGTCACGTGAATGGAGTGAACGTGTCAGTAGATTTTGCTTGTTGCACAGCCTTTACCCAAGCTAAAAATATGTTATTACTATGCGTATAATCTACAGAAGTATGCGTTTCCAACCATATCAATTATGAAAATTTAGTAGCATATTTTATTACTAAACTTTGAGGGTCAAAAGTGGGCATTCTATCGCTGTCTATTTTGACAGCCTCGGCAGATTCCATATCATCGCATAAATATTTTGCTATATGTCACATATTAATCATCAATCAGCACAGCACATCAAGGCTTCCTTGATGTGATGAAATATGTATCATTGTTTTACAAGCTACTATAAACTCACAAATTGATATGAAACTGTCTGATTCCTCAAATCGCCATCGGAAAATGCACTTCAAAATGTCCCTTGTAATTTTGTGTAGACTAATCACACATCCAATACACTTTTCCTGCGTAATCTATATTGCATCAGGTAAACACTGGAAACTTGTAAATGCTTTCATTTCTACATAATCCATGAAATTATTATATTTCCCCAACAAATTTCTTCGTGTCACTGTGTACAAACACAGAGCCGTTCCGGCCATGACGTCACTAACAGGGGAGTCCCTACGAGCTAGTCCTTTTAACACCAATGTAATTACCTTTTTCTCACACGTACATGGTCTCGTTAAAGTTTAATAAATCACATTAATCATGATTTAAACGTATTTTGACCAACAGTGGCGTATGTCTACATGATAAGTCACTAGGACAATTAAGTTATGCTGCTATTTTTAGACCATAAAGGTCAAGGCTATGTTGAAAAGTACAAAGATGCACTATAGCTTTTATCAAATAGAGTGTTGTGTTGCTGCATGCACTGAAAAACCAATAAAGCGTGGACGACAAAGGCTAACTAAACTATTGTTTGCAGCCATGGTTCGGTTATATGAGACAATCAACATAAGTGGACCGATAGTCTAGTTCAGTCAAGTGCATAAGTCACAATTTTCACGGCAATTTTATTATCAGTGCTGCCATCTGGTGTTTTAAAACAATAACTTACAACTTTATCAATCAGTTTATAATAAAAAATAGTTACTTTGTAGTAAAATTATGCAAATAGAGGGGTAATTAATTTCAGAGATATCAGGTAATATCATCCACTCAATTCATTCATAAAGATTGCCAGAAGCGGAAGAAGGAAAACTATACACCAACCTACTGCTCCTTACCTACTGCAGGGCCATGTAGTTTTCCATCTCCATGTAAACATTGGGACTCAGTGTTTCTGTTGTGAATGAACATTGGAACCAAAATGGCTAAGTTTGTGGAATTAAGCATGTATTCGACAATTTATTACACGTGAAGCTGGGTTGATTGCAGGCCGTCTGTCAGGTGGGAATGGGGAAGGTGCTGTGGGGAAACTTGTAACCGTCGCACGGCAACCACACGTGGACTGCTACGTCACCAACCAAGGTAAACAAATCACAAAGGTTTCAAGTTGTCATGTGGCTTTTAATCAGAATTTTTTTTTCATTTTTCAAGGTCTCAATGGCAGATCCAGGTTTTTGGAAAAGTGGGGGGGGGGCACACTTAAAGAGTCACTAAGGCCATTTTAATAACTGTTTTTTGGGTTTCCTCAAGGTTTTGACATGTTAAAACACATGCAGATTTTTGTCCACATTGAAGTTGTGTTCTTACCATTGAAGTTGCACATTTCCAATACTAAAAATGTCCATTTATTGATTAGATTAAGTATTATTCTTGATAGAATACAAAAATATAAGTACACAAGATTGATCAAATTTCATGGGGGCTGACATCTTGGAAAAATAATCAATAAAAGCAAGTAATGTCAGCTAAAAAAGTCATCTCTCATATATCTACTTACAACAATAGACAATACATTGTTGCGTTGCTTCAGCTCAGCTGCTGAAGCAAGCATTGTGTTTCGTTCCTTTGTAACTAACTAACTAACTAACTAACTGACCGACCGACCGACCGACCGACCGACCGACCGACCGCCCGACCGACCGACCGACCGACCGCCCGACCGACCGACCGACCGACCGCCCGACCGACCGACCGACCGACCGACCGACCGACCGACCGAGTATGTATGTATGTATGTATGTATGTATGTATGTATGTATGTGTATGTATGTATGTATGTATGTATGTATGTATGTATGTATGTATGTATGTATGTATGTATGTATGTATGTATGTATGTATGTATGTATGTATGTATGTATGTATATATGTATGTATGTATGTATATCTCCGGACAAGCTAGCGGGCGTACCCGTGAACCAATT
Source organism: Streblospio benedicti (assembly GCA_019095985.1). Lineage (NCBI taxonomy): Eukaryota > Metazoa > Annelida > Polychaeta > Spionida > Spionidae > Streblospio > Streblospio benedicti. The sequence continues at coordinate 23,563,047 of CM032665.1, forward strand.
TTGTTCAAGCTTTACACAACTATGAGGTTTGAGGCGACACCAAAGTGATTCGATTTTGGCCAGTCTGCCAATTAAGGTGTTCACATCTCTAAAGAGCTTCACTCATACCGCTGATCTCGGGTCTTCGCGGCATTTGTCGTATGTTTCCGCAAATAGTCAATTGACTATTGAAACGCTTCCCCACAGTTGTCTACATGCAGCGAGCGAAATTTCCCGCAGTGTTTAGGCTGCCAGAAATCACTGTATGACGTCATACTTTGTGTGGGCTATTCTAAAATGCCTCCTAATAAAAGCATGCTAAAAACCCTCTAAAACTAAGAATAGACAAAGAAAGAACATTTTATTAGATCACAATTATGTTGGATAATGCAGAAAATTGCGAAGAGTCTGTGTACCTCAAAAGCAGGCCCGAGAAAGCAGGCCATCATTTAATTACAAAGCTATCAACACTGATTATGCAAGGCAGAAAGCTAGTTAGTCCGATACACGAACCTCAAAAAGGGGGTAGTCTTAAAAAAATTCCCAACAAAGCTTTTTTTTGTTGCAAACTGCTCCTAAGCATCTCTACATTGAAACAAAAAACGTTTTGCCACTTTTCGCCTTGGGAAACAACTTCCAAAATGGCTGTCAAAATGGCCCCCCTCGTAACAACAAAATTTACACATTTTCATTGATGCTGATGCATTATGATATGTTTAAGCCATTTTAATCATTTAGAATGTTTTAATATACATATAAGTAACATTTATGAATTTCATTAATATAATTTAAATTCGAAATGGCCGCCATTGACCAGATCAAATGGTGTGGGAGCCAGTATAGTATGAGCTATCAGATATTCATTCTTATCTAAGAATGAATATATTTATTTCATAGCTTAATATACAGTACATGTACATTACAAAGTCATCACAAACCTAATTAAAAATAACATAGTAATAATATAACAGTCTATGATATGTTACCTAATCTCTGAAAAAGGAGCATCAGAAAGATTCACTCAAGTGATAATGTACTTGATTCCATGAAATGATGGACCTTGAAATAACACCTAAGCTGAAAACAGTCGTCTCAAAAAGATAGTGCTCATGCTGGAAGGATTCCACACTCAAATGAGTTTTCTGAGTACTGTAAGAAGTCTCATGGCTGGAACACTCTTAAACCCAAGCAGCAGCAGCTGCAGCAGCAGCAGCAGCAGCAGCAGCAGCAGCAGGAAGGGGGTGGTGAAGATGCATTTAGTCTGTTCTGGACCTGTTTAGAGGGGATAAGGTAGAGAGGGATGGGGGAGAAGAGGGGAGTGAAGCCGGAAGGAATGTAGGGAAGGGTGGAACAATTGATCTATTCTGCACGTGTTTACCAAGGGTAACAGTAGATGGTGGGAGGGATGTTAGAGTGATCAATCATTGCCATATATATGTAGTGTGTAAATGGCTGTCACATGAGAGGAAGGCAATGGAGGTGTGTTTAATCTGTTCCAGGCCTGTTTACTAACGGGAGCTGTTGTACGGGATGGGGACAGAGGGAAGGATGAGGAGGGATGTGTTCATCTGTTTCAACCCGAGCAGCGCCGGGTAGACAGCTAGTTGTTAAATAAACACAAATGAATAGGAATATTTCATAGTAAATCTTCAGTAAATAGCGCAATTCACATTGTTACAAAATCGCAATAATAAGAATCCTTAACCACTAGCCCACAGCTGTACACATGTAATATTTCATGTTTTTAAATGATTCATAATGTCTGTAGACCCAGCAAACCCTATGTTTCGACAGTTAAATCATTACAATAGCATGTTTAGTATAGAAATTAGAGCAATATAACGTATTTTCTGTATTGGCCATACTTATTAGCTTATGTCGGCCATTTGGAATTTTAATTGAATTTAATTGCATTGTAAAATTTTACTTACGTGCACAGTAACTAATTAGTAAGTCATTTGCAAACAACCTAATGGCTAAGCTTACCCAAATGCATCAGAATCAATAGTAATATGTGTAATATTTGGTTACGAGGGTAGCCATATTGACGGCCATTTTGGAAATAGTTTCCCAAGGCAAAAAGTGGTAAAAAGTTTCTTATTTCAATTTGGAGATGTCTATGAGTAGTTTGAAACAAAAAAAGCTTTGTTGAGAATTTTTTAAAGTCTAAACATATTCGTGTACAGATCCGGTTGTCAAGCCTACCTTCACAGGAGTGAAAATGAAAGCTGAAAATGTCAACATTCTAGTCCTTGATCTCGAAACGACTGGGCTACGGGACAAACCTTCTGGACAAACCACACATTACGCAGTTTGCAGTCACACACATGTCTAAAGGATCTTCATTCTCAGTTTGTCAAGCCATTTTTGTAAAAGCCCAGTGAGGAAGAAGCTGAGAGAGTGACAAAAATATTTGTGCATGACTCTGGAGGCAATAGATAATACTTGACATCGCATGTTCTTTATAGTTGTTCTATATATATCTATATTAGTTCTATATTGTTTGTTCTCTTAGACTTAGTTTAGGCTGTGAAATGACTAAATGATTACTTTAATTTGTGTGAACAGAATTTAAAAGTGATGTAGTAGATTTCTTTTACAATTTGCAAGTAACATGATATGATTCATTGTCTATACCTGCACAAAGGTACATCACCAGCCGTTTTGAATGTCATTTGATTGAACATTAAAATATTGTCCGTCAATGAAAAGTTTTATTTATTTTTAGATTTTTCTTGTTATCCATGAATTGCAGAAGAGTTTGTACACTACCAAATAACTTAGAACAAACTTGAAACCTTTTTTCAGAAGTCCTGGTTATGTCAATTTCTATGATAGGATTATATACTTTATTTCTACTACTTGGGTATACGTTACATAAACACATATTTTGTGTGAATTACATGGTTAAGTCATTTGACAATCTTATATGTATTGACATTATAGGTCAGGTACCTTAATCAAAAGACCGGAGGCTGATATCTGCGCTCAAAAAATTTCTAGCGTTAATTTTGTATGGATACTTTAATTTTTTATTGATTTTCTACTACTTGGGTATATGTTACATAAAGTCATATTTTGTGTGAATTTCACGGTGAACTCATTTGAAAATCTTCTGTGCATTAGAATTATAGTTAAGGTACGTAAATCAATAGACAGGAGGCTAATATCTATGCTCATAAAATTTCTAGGATCGATTTTGTATGGATACATGAATTCTTATTGATTTTTTAACGAGATGATTCCTTATTTTTGTCAAATATCTGAAAAATAATTAAAAAAAAATCAAATGTCATTAGTGATTATTCATGCACCAATATTCCTATTGTAGAATACTAAAATACAGTGTGGCTGATTCATTATTAAGAAAAAATAAATAAAAGCTTTTGTAAGATTTTACGCATTTTGTTTGAAAACCTTCAAAATCTCAGGACCCCTGTCATGTTCAAGTGTGTGTCAAAAAATTATCGAGTGGTTAATGTGATAAAAATTATTAAACTGAGTGACCATAATATTATTTTCTGTACTCGTAAATGTAGTAAAGTTGTTTTTCAAAAACATAATGTCATAAAAATGAGGTGTATGAAAAATTATAATCAAGATTGTTTTCTGAAATGTCTTTCTGAAGTAGACTGGATAAAAGTTATAAATGAATCTAATGTTAATATTGCTTGGGATACTTTTAAACATATGTTTGTCAATGTTGTTGATGCTATTGCACCTGTAAAAACTGTTAGAATTAAGAACAATAGTAAACCATGGTTTTCGGCTGATATTTTACATCTGATTAGTGAGCGTGATAAAATGTGGATAAAATTTCGAAAACATAACTGTAGTGAGTTATTTCTAAAATATAAGGAGCTAAGAAATAAAGTTCAAATGTCAATAGGAAAGGCAAAGAAAGATTACATCAAGAATGAAATTGAAGAAAATCAAGGTAATCCTAAAAAGTTGTGGAAAACTATTAAGGGTCTAGGCATATCCTCTAAGGCTAAAAATAACCCTAAAAGTACTGGATTAAGGAATGAAATGAATGAAGTGGTATTTGATTCAGATTTTGTGGCTAATAGGTTTAATTATTTCTTTTGTACTGTGGCTAATAAATTATTGGAAAAATTGCCTTTTAGAAAGTTTAACGAAGACAATATTTTTCAGTTTTATGAAAGTAGAAATGTAATTTTGTCCAGTTTTAGTTTTCAGAATGTTAGCATTAATGAAATTGAAAAGATGTTATGTAAGCTGAACATTTCTAAAGCAGTAGGATGTGATAACATCTCAGCCAGGTTTCTTAAAGATGCTGCCAGTGTCATTTCGTCACCATTAACTCATATTGTAAATTTGTCTTTAAGAACTGCTACTGTCCCAAATGACTTTAAAACAGCCAAGGTAATCCCATTGTTTAAAAAGGCGACTCAAACTTTGAAGGCAACTATAGACCTGTATCAATATTACCTGTGATTTCTAAAATATTTGAAAAAATTGTACATAAACAACTGGTTGCTTATTTGAATTCTAATAATCTGTTATATGAGTTTCAATCTGGATTTCGTCAAGCTTTTTCTACTGACACTGCATTGACTAGTCTCTCTGACAGGGTGAGACTGAATATGGATTATGGCCTCTATACTGGGGTAGTTCTCATTGATCTTCAAAAGGCATTTGATACAGTAAACCATTTTGACCACTAAATTAAAATCCATTGGTATGAATAACACAGTAGTTTCATGGTTTCAGTCTTACATGTCAGACAGGCAGCAATTTGTTTGTGTCAATGGCAGGGTCTCAGCATACGGGAGGGTCACGTGTGGTGTTCCACAAGGATCAATATTGGGTCCACTTTTGTTTACACTGTATGTAAATGATATGATTCAGGCAGTCACATGTGATCTTTTTCTGTATGCTGATGACTCTGCTTTAGTTGTCAGTGGGACGGACCCAAGGCAGATTGAAATAACATTGGCAGAAAATTTAAAATCACTTAGCTATTGGTTGGAAGAAAATAAACTATCTTTACATTTGGGGAAAACGGAAAGTATTTTGTTTACTACTTAAAAGAAATTGAGTAAATGCAATAGATTGAATATAATGTGCAACGACAAAGAAATTGAGTCAAAAAACAGTATAAAATATTTAGGTGTTACTTTTGATCAGGATTTTAGTGGTTTGTCTATGGCTAGCTTAATGTTGAAAAAATCAATGCTAAATTGAAATTTTTGTATAGAAATAACATGTATTTTGGGTTTAAAGAGAGAAAACTATTAGTTTCTACTTTAGTACAATCTAATTTTGATTATGGCGTCAACAGCTGGTTTAGAGGGTTGCCCCAAAAAGTGAAAACAAGATTTCAAACAACACAAAATAGGCTAATTAGATACATTTTAAACTATGATGGAAGGCACCACCTTTGTGCTGGGGATTTTAAATTAGTTGGATGGTTAAATGTAAATGATCAAATTGAATACTTGTCTTTATGTTTAATGTATAAAATACATATCAAAAAGGCTCCTGCATATTTATGTGATGTTAAACTTGTGAGTCATTCATACAATACTAGGAAGAAAGAGCTGTCGTACATTGTACCGAAAGTTAAGTCCCATGGACAGAAAACATTTAAATATTGTAGCATTAAATATTGGAATAGTCTGCCTCTACCAATACGAAAGTCAAACTGTTTGCTGTCTTTTAAATCAAAATGTAAGAAATATTATATGGAGCATTTTGTAAAAGAGTAATAAGAATATATTTGTTAAAAGGTTAATCATTAGTAATGTAATTATTATGTTCTATGGCACCAATTCTAGTCAGTTTGTTTTTCCATGTTTTTCACCGAGGTCCACTATGGAAATAAGACTCTCCATTTTAAATGGATATCTTTTTAGTGCTCCTTGTTTGTCACATGGTTCTTTTTTTTATTATATTTGTATATCTCTATTCAATTTTACTTCTATTTGTATATTTTTTTTACTTATTTGTAATCTTTTATTTACTTTGTAATAAATATGCCTGTGATAAACGAAATAAATCAAAAAATCAAAAAAATGTCTGGTCAATTTAGCTTGGACATAGCATGTCCCTACTAATCCTTTCATACCATAATCTTGTTTCTCTTATATGCAGAATACCTTCGCGCCTGTGGTAATGCGTTGGTCAAAAAGTACCTTGTGGGCGGCACTCAAATTATGTCTCTAGCTGTGAATGAAGCAAGCACTGAAATCGCAGCATGTGAGTGAAAACAAATTTCATATCTATGCATGTTATCTAGATCTGTTTAATCCTGCTTTACATGTAAGCGAATTCGCCACTATGGCATGTTACCAAGTTGTATGCATTAGCAAACGGGGCTATAAAAATAACTTTTGATATCTATTATTATTTCAAAAACATCACATTTCTATTGGCAAATTTGTTCAAAATTGCCTGAATTTACATATGTACTCAAAACGCATGAATGCATTTTACAGATTATGTGTATGGCGACTTCTAACCCTCTATAGTAAGATGCAGCTGAGCGTAATATCATGTATCAATTTTCATTTGGTATACATTGACCAAATTTTGATTTAAACATGCTTCAATCAAAAATATACATATACATGTTATCTGTTTCAATACACATGAAATGATAAATACTCGAGTTCTTGTAAATGTAAGACAAAGTAAAAATATCAAAGGGGAATTTTTGTAACTTAATCATTAGTTGTGGTGTATGCACTGTATGGTGAACAGTACTGAACACATATGAAAGTAGTGGTACTGGGGTGCTTTGTTAAATATATATAGAAAGAATTAGTGTAATGGAAGTATGTTCCTTATTAGTAGATAATTAAACATATTGAACTTAAGAAGTCAACTTTATTGTTTGCAGTTTCTGGTAGCATTCTTCATATTTATGATCTTGAAGATGGTTCTGAGACCCAGGCCATTGAATTCGGCCCAGAAAACATTGGTGATCCTGAAGTTGCAATGATCATGGCCAATACTCTCAAGTTTTACGACAACGACACCAAAATATTGGTTATCTCCCTGGGCCGTATACACGTTATTGATAGGAAGAAGGAGGCCGGAATCCAAAGCATTGAGCTTCCTGCCTCTGACAATCATATGTCCCCTAGTATGTAACTTCGTATATCGAAACTCTATAAATTTCAATGACTATTTCAAATTATGTCTATGCGCCTTTTAAAATAAAAAAAATTATTCTGATCAAAATGATGATTTAATTAAGCTTACCAATTATTAGAGGTACTTAACAAAATCATTTATATAATTATTTCATGCAACAATATTGTGTCGTTGTTCATATGTAACTGCAATTTTAGGTTGCTTGCATTTCATTCCGCAAAAGAAAATATTAGTTGTAATGAACGATGCCCCTGAAATTGCATGGTTCAAGTAAGTTTCTTGAGAGATAGCTGTTGAAATTTGCTTAATCAGGTGCTCAATGTTAGTTTATTTAGTATACAAGTGAACTGTTGATTATCAATAAAGTATTAATTGTATGATATGACTTAATATAGTTTTCCTGGAAACGGAAAAAAGATTGACTCAATAAAGGTGGAACATAATAAGGAGATTTTGTACACGCAGAAGAGCTTCATGGATGGTATGTACAGTACCGGGTAACACCTGATAGTGATTGCTTGCAAAACTGATAATGCTCCTTTTTTTAAATACACTTGAAAGTAATGAATTATCATTCTGTCATTTTATTTGTATAGAACATGACTTATATTGATGTTTATACATTAATTACACTTATTCATTCACCATCTCTATGCCATCACAGCCAAATATTTGTTCTCAAAATGTATTATTTGTATATTGTAGGGCTGGGTGAAGAGATAGTCTACCATCGAGCAGGATCAAATAAGCTGCATATGTTCAACTTTGCAAATTACACCAAAACCCACAAGGAATTTGTACTATTTCCTGATAAAGTAAAGAGTAAAATGGTTGCCCGGTAGGTACATATAGCATGTTCAGGTAACATTATAACTCAAGGTGCAGTTATCTTGATTAATGTTAGTTAGAGGAAATGAGGGAAAGGGTTATTTGCTCCATTTAATCATGACTACTGATCAGTTTAGAAGCGATTGGTTAAACTTTTTTCCCACTCATCATTGTCAGATTCAGGGGGTGCAGGAAATACAACCCCCTCCCCCTTCCTCCTCCCCTGCAAAATGTTACTTTCATAGGATTTCGGCATGTCTACAACCGTTTATGCATACAAACGCCACAAAGTTCATTATGATTAGTTGGATTTACCCTTTTCCGATAATCTGCAACTACATGTGCACATATTCATGTTATCATTTTCATGCAAAAATCCGAGATGTATGAATATGACACTTGCAGATCCATGTTTTTGAAAAAGCTGGGCCGCACTTAAGGGATTTCATGGGTTTTGTAGGCGTGATCGATGGCAGACATACCGAAAACCCTATGAAAATGAAGGTTTTTGGTAAGAAAAGGGGAGGGGGTGGGTGGTCGCGCCCCCTTCGCCACTCCTCCTGGATCTATCTATGCAGTAAAGTAGTTAGAACATTCAATTTATTAAAACTTCATGTATTTTACCATATCTCTTCTTCCAAGGGTCGCATTGACTAGTGGAGGCCTGGTAGGTGTGTATATCTACGAGCCCCCAGACTCCACCCAGGATGTGGTGCCAAAATTAGAGGATTGCAAGGCCAGTGTAAAGGTGTATGATCTAAAGCAAAAGGTTCCCGCTGGTGTAATATGTGACATCCCTGGGGGATGGTTCTTAGGTAAAAATTGGGGATTTTTTAATTTATGGTATTGCTGATTAAAAACAATCTCATGGTACATTCTCATTCCCACCATCATCAGCGTAATATCTTACCATTATATACAGAGTCGTTATATTCATAGATTTTGATTGAGCATGTTCAATATAATGATTTAGGTTATTTTGAGTTTTTATCACAAAATTGTTTTAGTTCCCTATATATTGATCATATCAAGAATACCGGTAGATGGAAAACGATCTAGATTAGAAATCTTGACATAGTTTGATAATAAATGTATACACAAAATTTATATATAATGTTTTTTAGGGATGGAAACTTTGCTTGCATTAGATGAAACAAATGTCATTTTAAACTCTTATCAAGGGTTTGAGATATTTTACCAGAAGTTTGATCTAAAGAATTGCACGTTCAGTGTTTCCTTGAAGATTAGTACCATGCTGACAATGATGGTAGGTTTATATTGAAGAAATATACCATGTTTGGCAGTGGTATATTGGTTAATTCACGGCCCGAATTTGTGCAATATTCCACGAGCTTGTGAGAAAGAATATTTTAAGAAAATATCTCACCTTGTGGACTTGTCACAGCTCTCGTTCGCTTCTCTCACTCAAGCTGTGACAACCCCACTCATTGAGATATTTTCTCATCTCCCATTCAAACCCATGCAACACCCTATTAATTTCAAGGCCTTTAAATCATCTGACATGAAGGCCTATTCTAAAAGCCTCTGTATGACGTCAATTTTGCAAAGAGTCTTGCAAAAGTGACGTCATTTACTAAAAGCACATGGCTTCTATTTTAGAAACAGCAGTCCAGCTGTAGTTGGTTATTTTCCTGTTGAAGCACGTGACACTGTTTATTTGTAATGTGGTTTTGGTTCATTAATTCACATGTAAGCCAGCCCCAGTTAGTAACGGGAAGCTTTAGCATGTGGTACTGTTTATTCATATTGGGGAATGTTTGATGAAGTTCTGTTTTGTAATATTTTGTTTATTTGATACTCTATTGTTATCCGATCATGGATAATGAAGCTGACAATCCTTATTCGCTTTTATTGGTGTACTGTAGTTAACTTTTGGGGGACTATTATTTGGAGGTGTATCCATTTTGTTAAAAAGAAACTAAGTCATGCATGTACAAGTAACTGAGAAACACATCAAGATCAAATACTTAATATCTTGGCTGATCCTTACCTGATCACCAATGCATAGATGTTCTGCTGCTTCTGCAGCTGTTTGCTAGTGATTATTCTGGTTTTAAAGTAGTCTTTCAAAAGACCTTATATTTAATAGTGGTTTCCTCTGTTATAACAAAAAACACTGCTCATATAAACCATATAACAAGCGCAAAGAAGAATAGCAAGTGTAATTGCCACAACCTCTAGCTCTAATAGATATAAGGTCTTTTACAAAACCCTAGGAATCCCACTGATATTATATATACAGCCTCAAACATTCTGACTAGTTATAGCCTTTAAAACCAGTGTTCAGTAGCAGCAGCTGTAGAAGCAGCAGCATGCATGGGGGATTTATCAGGTAAGGATTAGCAAAGACATTAAGTATTCTAGTAACTTGGTATACAGCATATGGATTCATGTTATTTTGTCTTTTTCATTCTTTTGCTGTTCACTATTAAAAAAAAAGATCAAACCTTTTCATTTACATATCTTTATTATATTAACATGTTTCATTCAAGTCAACAGACTCCTTTTCAAATTTGTTGATGTTTACATTTACCATGATAGTACTATATAGACCACGATATACAAAATATTAAGAACTATTCAGAAATATGACAACATTATTACTCCAAAGTATCACATTTGAATAAAATACAACAATATCAAAACCTCTACCATGTTCTTCATAAAGGATCATCAATTTTGCATTAATATATTATATCACAATAAAAAAACACTAATAGGTTACATGTTATTAGATTGTGCCATAATGCACCCATTATCCATATTAGAGCAATAATTTCCATTACTCCCATTATAAATCTAATTCAAATTTAATTCCAATTCTTCTAAAATGTCTGTAAACATCACCCTTCTTATTGCTGATTTATAGTGATCTAGTTTAGAGTTCATCACTACATCTGCTTTCTTTCCAAGTATCTTACCCTCCCGGACTTGTCTCTAATGGTTTTGTAAAATTTTTAACTATTTTGAATCCGAATTTGACCTCTTCCCCATCCCAATGTTTCTCAATAGTGTGCTTTGCAAAAGCGTTTTTGTTCTTGTTCTGGACAGGTTTTTTTTATGGCCTTGAGGTGCTGTTGACCTCTGACATATGTTGACGTACTTGTTTCACCAATATATATGCTTTTGATCCCTTTCTCTGCACATGTCTTACACTCACCTTGGTATACAGCCCCTTCTTTATTACAGTTCCCTTTTCCTCAAAAAGCATGTATAACACAGTCTCTTCTCTCACAGTAAGTCTCTTCCTTTAACTCTGGGAGTAAGTGACATAGTTTTTGACCCGCTCTTTCTATCACTTGTATATCAACTGTCCCTTTACCCACTTCCTGGACAACACTTTTAATTTTGCGTTTCAGCTCCCCTTTGGGCGTTGGTGGTACGAAGAGCACAGTATCAAATGGCTTGTGCCATTCAGCTTTGGCCCTTGCCTTCTTCTCTGCCCTTTCTCTCTTCTGGTAACCCTTTGGTCGGTACAATGGTACCGTGCCATTGTTGTCCCTTTCTACCTGGCTTTCATATGCTTTCATTCCAGATTTTATAATGTCTAATCTTGCCTTTGGTCCATATCCACTAACTTTGAGCCTTACGCTGAATTCATTCAGATGTTTTAATTGCTCTTGTTTTCCTAACGTCTTTGATGTGTTCTTAGTAGTGAGAATACTAATATGATAAAGATATGTAAATGAAAAGGTTTGATCGTTTTTTGGAATAGTGAACAGCAAAAGAATGAAAAAGACAAAATAACATTGACTATGTCATCTCGATCAAAGCTTCTCTATTACAAATGAACAGTACCACATGCTTAAACGGAAAAATACCCAGCTACAGCTGCTCTGAAAATAGATTGCTGCTCTAAAATTAGAAGCCATGTGCTTTTAGTTAATGACGTCACGTTTGCAAAACTTTCAGCAAGATTGACGTCATACAGAAGCTTTTAGAATAGGCCTTCATGTCAGATCATTTAAAGGCCGTTTGATAGGCTAGTTTTAAAGGCTATAACAGGGCAGGGTGTTTGAGGCTGCATATTTAATATCAGTGGAATTCCTAGTGTTTCGTAAAATACCTTATATCTATTAGAGCTAGAGGCTGTCATAACTGTACTTGCTCTTTATCTTTGCACTTAATTTATGGTTGACACGAGTGGTTTATGTAATAATAGAAATAAAAAACTATTAGATATAAGGTCTTTTGAAACACTTCATGTTAGATCATTTAAATGCCTTTAGATAGGCTATGGCTCCCTGAAAAAAATAACAGCACACGGATGAATCCAGATTTGGCTAGATAGACACAAATAAAAGCATAGTGCGCTGGCCTTCCAATTCCCTATTCAATTGATGTGATTAATGTGATTAACATAATAGTAACATTTGCTTATCTAGTTGTGTAATGTTTGTTAGGTGAAGACAGCAGCTAATCATGTGATTGGCCCAAGCATGACTGATCAGCTAGTTCTAGAACAGTATGACCTATCAGCTGGAGAATCACCCGTATCCAGTGCCTCTGGTATGCATGCTATCATATCATTCCGTACATATGACACATGCACACATATACACATAAACATGTACAGTATTCAATCATCTGTTTTATGAATCTGTGATCAACATTGTGCCGGGAATCCCTTTAAGTGTGTGCCCATAAAATAATGTTCACCTTTTTACTGCTACCTACATGTATTACATTTGTGGCGGGTTTATAAGGACGTGGCATATTGGGGGAAAAGGCCAAAAACGACGGATGTGGAATTTCAAGGAAGTATGATGATGGGAAAAGTCATAAAACTTGAGGGATGTGAGAAGAAAGGAAAAAAGATCTAGGGATGTGGGATTTCGTGACCCCTTTTGTATGTGTTTCCACTTCAAAGATGTTTAATTTTCTCTATTTTTCCAGAGCCAGACTGGTATGAAGAGGGCAACAAGATTCTGGGGATGGTGCCAGGCAGCCGGCGCTTTGTCGCCCTGTCCACTCTGTCTGAGGGCTGGTGCATCTGGGACACGGCGACACAGACCATCGTTCGCAGCATCAGCCAAAGTCAGTGTCTTCCAAATCAGGCTTATCGTGCATGTACATTTTGTCACGCCCGACAAAAGTGGAATATTGTTCCACTTGGGGGAGTTTCGTTTTAGTTAAGTTTCGGATATTCCACTTATTTTGTGGGTACAACAAATGTATAGGATTTTATAGTGCGCGCTAAAACTTTTCATATCAGAATACCATTATTTATTATTAATTGTCCATAGCAGAGTTCACACTTTCATATTATGATTTACATTCCTCATATATAATACATATTATTTTATGGCATCCGTTTCAACCTGAGCAGTAGGAAGGATGTGATGGAATTCATTTACTCTGTCTCTGTTCTGGACCTGTTTGTATGGGGATGGGGAGAGAGGCCGGGATGGGTAGGAAACAGGGGGGCAAAGGCGGAAGGGAAACCCGGCCGCTGGATTTTGCCAACGCACTGCCCGGCGCTCTGGGGTTGGCACCGGGTCAGCCACTCGAAGGTCACGTGTCTAGGAGACCAGCGGGGGTGGTCGCGGGTCTAGAAAACTCGGCGCTTTGGCTATTGAGCAGTCAGGATGCCGAGTAGGGGAAAAACCCCTATGTCGCATCAAAATTAAATGATAACAAGGATCTCTTTGGATGTCGTACTTGGAGGTTGAGTCGTTTTAACAACTCAGCTCGTTAGCCTCCACCTTGGATAGAGCTTGCAGGGACGCTATACTATATAAGTGTGCTGCTTTTGGAGAAGATGGTTTTGGGCATTCGGAGGAAGCCAACAGCTGAAGAGGATGAGAATGTGATGGATGAGGCCCACGAGGTGAAAACCCTTAAGTGATGGCTAAAAACTATTGCTGGAAGACGGATGAACTGTGCTCCAAATGAATGAAAGTAGCCGGCTGAGATGATATGGAGACTGCTGTCGGTGAACCCCCAGCTACGCTACAGTGGGAATTATGTAAGGGCGAAGTGTCGATGGGGCGGTACTGGTGTGTAGCTCCCGGCTAATGTGGCAACCTCGTAGGTACGACTACGAACCACTGCTACAGTACCTGGGGGTGATGAAATAATGGGGGATTGACAGCAATAGGGGTCTGTTCAAAACACACAACATACCCTGGAAGGGTCCTGAAACCCGGAAGTTAGTCAGTCAAGAGATTATGGAGCAGTCACACCTGTATGGTCTATGGTTCGGACTACCATACAACCGAGGAGAGGCCCCACGGCTGATGAAAAATTACGCGCGGGTACCTTGGGTCCCGAGATCCCACAGTGACTGACCTAGCAGTTGCCGCAGGACAACGATCCACCTTACGCCATGTTCACTGGCCCACGCGGACTTCGCGCGGGTCCTATAGGCTAGCTTTATTACTAACCTGGCGGACTGGACAGAATTGACAAAATACTGATACGTCATGATTTGCTGTGCAAAGGGCTGGCTTTGACTCATAGCCAGATTGCCCAAGACCACTTTATCTGCATGGTCCAGTGTTGCCAAGACAACTAAGAAAACCGCCCATCGCGGTAGCCCCTATCGGATTGGACATCTGGAAAATATCAACGGGCAAGCCCACACAAGAAGGGCAAAGGTCCCTCATAGCCGTAGCTAGAATTTGACAACGCTAAACTGTGCTGATTCGGGTCACTTCAGCTGTACTTCATGTAGACAGATTACATTATCTGTCAAGCTTTATGACCGACGCACATTTTTGTCATCAATTACTACCAGCGGCAGGGTGATTACATGGCAATTTACATAATTTAGAAATTGTGTTTTGAGACATGCCAAAGGAGCAAAAGGTATAATAAATTCGCCCGACCGGTAATGTCACTACAGCGGTCCATTAATTAGAGTAGCAAAATTAAAAAGGTACCTTGGGTACAGCGGTCCAGTAATTAGAGTAGCAAAATTAAAAAGGGAAAACTAAGTATCAGATGTCATGGCGATTTACCATTCGGCACTTAACAATAAACTTTTGAGGTGGCTCGCGAGCCGCAAGCAAGAAAGTCCTGGAAAGGCTTTTAACTGGACGATTATACATTAATATTCACATTAAATTCATAATTATCTTTCCTGGTTTTCGCTAATTGAGATGCCAACCAAGTTACCATTAATTCCATTGCATAGATTAATAATTTTTAAATGCAGCAGCTATTTGTTCCCCCAAACCTCATGACACATTTCAAAACTTCAACCCTATTTACTACATACAACACAATCATAATGGAAACCAAACCATTCATGATTAACCTGAGTTTCTATAAACAACAGTAAACAAAGCATTCACGATATACTCAAGCAATTTAGTCAAATTTAATAGCAACCCCACAAAAATAGAAGTTCCAACATGGCAACCGTTTTTTTACAAAATAACACAAAACCCCTAGAGCACTGCACACCCATTTTACTAAATAAAATCAGGCCCTCTTCAGAGCACGAACTTGACCAGCGGCCGCATGTGAATATTAAAAACAGTTTTAAGAAATTTTGTCTTAGGCTAATGAACGTGCCTGCCCGCCTACCAGAACACAGTTCCCTCCCCATATGACTGTGTATCGGACTCATCTGCGGGCATATCAGACTCGCCTAAAGGCTCGTCTGATACCCCCGCAGATTCGTCTGATACACAACAATCATATGGGGAGGGAACCACGTTCTCTCTATATGTAACACATCTGATATTCCACTTTTGGGGCTTTGCTGGTAGGTCAAGAAATAAAACAATGTTCCACTTTTGCGGAGTGTGACAAAATGTACATCATCCCTTACATAGAGTTTGTAAGTCAGTGTGTCCACAGATTTATAGGACCAATGTTCTATTGCATACTGTAAGTACACTGTAAGCAGTATTAGAGATTGCGTTATGAGTCTTCAATAGGTTCAGGGTTTGCATTGTAAATTAATCTGATTAGATCATTATCAGACCCTGATTATGGATTGTTAGTAACATTGGACTAGAGACATTATTCGTTTAATTCAAGATCCTCGGATTATTCAATACTTCCCGTGCTTGTCAAGTAGAGTTGAATTGACATAGGAGAATGAAGAAATTACATTGAATGCAGAGTGCAATTTTAGATTCATCAGGGCTTAACGTTAACTTTAAAAAGTAGGTGCCCATTCGGGCATGTGGGTGCTTGCTACTGGGTGCCTGAATGAAATATTTAGGTGCCCAAATGAAAAACCTGTGTTAGACGAGAAATAAGTTTTATGTGTCCTTTGAAAAGCTTTTAGGCGCCTTACCATAATTATACATTACTTATAATAACCGTGTAACTGTTGGACATCAAATGCTTTTGTTTTTAAAGACAATTTGCCCTATAATTTCTGTCTTGTACATATGAGTGTTTATTCAAATCTGACTTTTCAATTGCAGATAACATTAAAAAGAAAAACTAAAGACATTGTTGATCAGATGTTTAGTCACATTTTCCCGGCTTATAATTTAGCAGCGCCCATCACTCTCAAAGGGAAATATTCAATAAATCAATTAGAAAGATGAAATAAATCGCAGTGTTCTCTTGTCGCATAAGATTTCCACTGAGAGAAGAAATCTACATGTCCATAAGAATGATATTATATAATAATTATATTATAAAGTTATCCTTTGTGTAATAATTTCTTTAATTAGAGATTGCAAATAGTAGGATGTAAATATTATTTTATCTACATTTTGGTCTTAAACTTACAAGTCAACCTGTCATATGAATGATGAAATATTGCCAGAAATATCTGGGTGCCCAGTCGGGCATGTGATCATGGCCGACTACATGCCCGGCTGAGCCTTTGGCATGGCCGGGCATGGGGGCATCCACTAACGTTAGGCCCTATTCATATCGATAAGTGATTAACTTTATTTACCATACATAATTATTTGCTCCATACCAGGAATACCGGATAACCTATTAAACTGCGTTTTGCCCCATTAGGGTAGACTAGGGCCTAGTCAGTCCCCAGTTCACCTGCGGACTACTCATCAAGATCAAGAAACATCAGTACAGAGAGCACTTGAGAAGGTGTGTGGTCCTGATAGAGAGGTTATACTGTATTATATATATTGATTAATTACAGAGGGCTATGGATCCACTGCTCAGTGGATGGACAAGGACCATATCGTATTCGCGAACGAGTCTCTGAAGGGCCTAGTGGCTGTGGATGTGAACACCATGAAGATCAAACACAACCTCCCCGGCGTGTTTGCAGATAGTAACGATCCTCCATACATGTGAGTTTGTTAAAGTTTTTAAAATCTTTTTTGTCTATGTCAGAATAATACATGAAGTAAATTCCATATAAAAAATATAAATTAATATTTACAATTAAAAAGGTAAAAGAAAAACAAAACAAAAAACAGCAGAAGCATCACATGTGTAACACAGAAAATAGTAATACTCAATTTTTTCTAATGTGTCAAATACAGTGGTAGGAATTTGCTTACGATAGAAAATAGAGAAAAAGAAGGGCCCAATGGGTGATTGCTATATTTCTGTACCATTACTGATGGCATTATTCACCACTGACATTCAAGATTGCTGCTGGTAATGTCATTGCTTATCTCCAAGACTCTAGCTTGGTGGTAATGCGATTTATAGAACTCTACGACTGCAAGTTATTACTGGTATATTGACACTTCCTAGCAAAATAGAGTTTGATAAATGCCATTTTGCCCTGTTTAGGTTTGGTATGCTGCAGGACGGCGTGGCACTGTTAGTGGGCCCAGAAAGTAACCAAGTCAGCTTTATCAAGCTCAGCACAGGTAAATCAATATGTGGTGGTTTGCAGCAGTCGTAGTGCATCCACAGATTAGTCAAACTGTTTGACTAATCTGTGGTGCATCCATAGGAAACAGAACCGACTTTTAATTAGTAGTTATGGTAATATTTTGTGTAATCATATATCTATGTTGCTGTTATCGAGTTCTCAAATGTTTGCCAAATGTAATTGTACTTTTATTTTAATAATTTATTTATTTAATTTCAAAAATATTTTCAATTCTTCAGAATCCTCATCAGTCAAAATGTAAATATCAAATGACAATTACTTGTAATATTTTGCATGCATTAGCAGTGATTAGTACTAAATATTAAAGATTCTACTGCCATTAAAGGTAAATCTCTTGCCAAGTTGACCATGGATAAAGACGTGGAGCTGGGTGGCCTGCTTGTTAGTGCCAACAAGGAGACCGCTATTGTTAGCACAAGGCAGTTTGTCCCCGGCCGGGCAGCTAATGTGCCCCCTACAGATGGCATTTCCAAGCTCTATGTCATAGACCTGAAGGTATGTCTTTGGATAGCAAATCACTGTTAAAATGCTTCTTTAGATGATAAACTGCATTTGGTCTCATTGTAAATATATCGTTTTCTTCTTACCATGTAATATCGAAGAGTCCAAGATTCTAGATTTTAAAATTTTCTAAAGTATTTATTGGCCTACTTGGAAAATTTAAAAATATTTACAACTGTAAAAATAGAAAAAAATATGAGCTATTAGATGCATGATGGCAGCATGATGGTTAAAGACTTTAATAAACCGGCACATATATGTTATTTGCAGACTAAAAAGAAACTTCCTGACGTGGTATGTCGGGGCTGTAAGCTCGCTATGTACGTGAGCGCCGCGGGATCCGCCGTGAACCAAGCGGCCCTCACTCGTGACGGCAAAATCTACCTCTCTATCAAACACACGGACAAGGAACAGGAGGTGTGGTTCTGGAACACGCGCACAGGTACAGTCCTACATTAAAGAGATACAATAGAACATCTAATTAAGACCACCTCTCTATTGAGACCACTCTATAATATGGCCACTTTTCACGGTCGTAAACCTTCAGAAAGCTACGAAGAACAAACTTCTGTAAGTTTGATGATGGTTAGATTCTGTGACAGTGTTGAAGTTTGAAAGAGTTGCTATAATGCAGATTATGATTCTTAGCCATATACCTGTAAGCGTGACCTATTTTCAATGCTACATTTACATGTATTGAATTTGTACATGTATGTATTTCCAGGAAAAGGAGAGCAGATCCCGCAAGTAGTGGGCCAATTTGTGAACCTTGTGCAGATCTCAGAACCCCTTAAGTGCTTTGTTTTGTATATCTTTGGACGAAAACTCATTTTATGGAATTATGAACGCAAAAAAGAGATGAAGGCTATTCCAATAGATCCAAGTAAGAACGCACTTAGTCTATAAGCACTGTTGTACCAGCTGTAATCATCATATCAGATGTTCATTCCAGACATCACAGATCATTTACATACAAAAGTCTATAATATATTTGATTTATAAAAACCCATAGAATTATACCTTCTGCAGTGTTTCAACTAGAATACCATGTGAAACTGTCATGTGAAACTACGATAGATAACAGAAATGAGGAATGACCTAATAGTCCAGTACCTTGAAATATTGTCTTCATTACTCCTTACAATTTTGTACATGTGTGACTCCAGATGCAAGCTTGGCCA
Organism: Streblospio benedicti; assembly: GCA_019095985.1. Classification (NCBI taxonomy): domain Eukaryota; kingdom Metazoa; phylum Annelida; class Polychaeta; order Spionida; family Spionidae; genus Streblospio; species Streblospio benedicti. The sequence goes on from CM032665.1 coordinate 23,582,472, forward strand.
GGGTGTCAATATCAGAAGATGGACTGAAAATGGCCATGATGTATAAGCTCACTCTGATAAGAGTTCTTGACCTCCAAACCGGAACATTGTAAGCTATTTGCTTTGCTTGTTCATAGTACCAACATACCATAGGCAGATCCAGGGGGAGGGGCACAGGGGGAACATGCCCTACCCCTTTTACCACTAAAATGCCTTCTTTTCATAGGGTTCGTAGCGTGTTTGCCATCCATCACACGTATAAAACCCATGAGACCCCTTAAGTACGCCTCCCCTATTCTGAAAATCTGGATCTGTCTGTGCGTACTAAGTAAATTGTCAAATGTCTTGCTGGAAAGGTAATCGGTATAATAATAGTTTTAATCTTTCTCATTCATTTGTATTATTGCTTACATTTTACTGATGCTGTTAGTATTGGTGATGTGTTCCCTGGTAACACCATCCTGGAGCTGGGAATGCCCGGCTCCGGAAACTTCCTCTTCGTCACCATGAGAGCGGTGAAGGCCACGGTGCAGTTCTACATGCATAAGGTAACTAGATGTACGAAAATAGAAAAAGAAGCCTTTTTAAGCAACAGTGAGATATTTGAATTACTTAAAGGTATGCGCTGAGCCCGAACATCTCAAATCCCAGCATCCAAAGAACAAAACATGTACATGTAGTTAAGCATGCCCTATCAAATTGTCTTCGTTGCCCACAGGTATTATTTTTTATATTACAATGAGAAATAAAAGTTTATTGCACCGATAATAATTTAATTACATTTCAATATAAAGTAACAATGTTAGATATATCTAGATCCTGAATACATGTAGTTGAATTTTCCACTTTCTCTCACTCACGCATATCTAATTATTATCTATATATGTAAATAGTGGAAAATTCATAATATTTTGATTGTAGTGACGGAAGGATGTGGGGATTTTTTGTTTGTTATAAAACCTTCCATTGAAAATTATCCTTTCTACTTTCTACAGGTTGATGGCAAGACAATGAGCTTAGAAGAAGCTTGCAAACAGATGCTCAAAGAAAAGGACCGCTTCGGCAAACTGAAGATCATGAACAAGTAGCTTGAATACACTGGAACATAAACATAGGATGCACGGAAATTTATGTTTAACTATCATCTGTTATCTATATTGCAAAGTTGTGGTAGTACCAGTACATATGATGTACGTATATTAGAAAATAGTTGCAACGTTTCAAAGAGAGGCGGATCTGCTTAACTTAAAATATTTACATACATGTATATTTTTGTAGTCTGCACTCTGATCTTAAGCTTGGCCAAATAAATCTATATATGAATGGCCCAATGTTATATATGAGAAATCATATAAGTTTTTATTAACAAATAAGCTAATGTACTGCAAGCAACTCTATGAATCCAATTAATGTTTATGTTTTATCATCCATATTAGGATATTTCTTGTGCGGATATTTTTTTTTAAGTCGAGAAGAGACTGGATATTTTTCTAAGAAATTATAATTGATGTTATGCCTTTAGAACAGGAAGGTTTGTTCTGAATAGAAAGTCTTTGTACATACAAACAAAATAAATTGTTTCATGCATTGCAATCGTCAGAACAAGAATGAATATACAGCCATAGGATTGCCAGAAACAATAGTCAGTACACAAATATTACAGCAAGTATGGTTTAGGAACAATGGGGGATTACATACATAGTGCTAAAGGTTATTTTATAGTCAGCTGATTGGTGGTGGTATGAAGTTACAGAGGAGATGTTTTTTTCCTGTGTCTGCATTCACTTGGTAATTCGTTTCTTGTATTGAGTGTGGCCAGGTGTGGTTTACATATGATAAAATATTTTTCTCTCAAACACAGTTTACATGATTTGGTAGATGTTGTGTATGGATCTGCCTTTGCTAACACTTTCCAATTTATGGTGTGTGGTATGTTTTGGTCTTTCAATGTCCAAATATATTGGCTAAGTGCGGTGCTGTTTTTTTTTGTTTTTGTCTCTGAAGGAGCTTTTGTGGTTATTATATCTGGTTTTAAAAAGGTTTTCTGTTATGCCTACATATTGTTCTGTTTTGTTATTGTCCTGTCTCTTAACTGTTGCTTGGTATACTATTCCGTTTGCGAGGCAGTTGCCATTCAATGGGCATGTGTTTTTATTTCTGCAGTTGCAGTTATTGATACTGTTGTTGCTGTTGCTTGTGTTCTTTTTTCTAATTATTGCTTTATTATGGTTTGAGATGATCTGGTTCATGTTTGGCATGCATTTATAGCTTATCCTGATGGTCAGATATAATAACCAGATATAATAACCACAAAAGCTCCTTCAGAGACAAAAACAAAAAAAAACAGCACCGCACTTAGCCAATATATTTGGACATTGAAAGACCAAAACATACCACACACCATAAATTGGAAAGTGTTAGCAAAGGCAGATCCATACACAACATCTACCAAATCATGTAAACTGTGTTTGAGAGAAAAATATTTTATCATATGTAAACCACACCTGGCCACACTCAATACAAGAAACGAATTACCAAGTGAATGCAGACACAGGAAAAAACATCTCCTCTGTAACTTCATACCACCACCAATCAGCTGACTATAAAATAACCTTTAGCACTATGTATGTAATCCCCCATTGTTCCTAAACCATACTTGCTGTAATATTTGTGTACTGACTATTGTTTCTGGCAATCCTATAGCTGTATATTCATTCTTGTTCTGACGATTGCAATGCATGAAACTCGAGTAAACAAAATAAACTAAATTGACTTAATTTCTTCATGATATACAGCTCCCTCTACGGTCGAGCCCTCTTCATGGACACTCCCTTCCAAACTGGAAATCAGTGAAATATATATATATATATATATATATATATATATATATATATATATATATATATATATATATATATATATATATATATATATATATATATATATATATATATATATATATATATATATATATATATATATATATATATATATATATATATATATATATATATATATATATATATATATATATATATATATATATACTATAAAGTTACTTGTAATTTCATCATCTAATTAGGTATGCTGAAACGTATATTGTCTTCAATATTGTTTTCGTATTGTTCATTTTCCTTGGTGCTTATTGCTTATCTGCAAGTTTTTTTTTTATTTTATAATGATTTTCACACATTTTCAATGTAATGGTTACACAACTGAAAATTTAAAATGTGCATTGTGTATCAAAAAGGTTCAGAAAAATTATATATTTTTACATGTTGTACATTCTTTATAAATTGTCAATCACCAATTTCATTGTGATATTTTTGCTTTGCAAACTATGAGCTATTGTGCAATAAATGTTTTCTATAATCACAGTATATGTTTGAACAGTAAGCAACTTACACCATATAAGAATGTTGGGCATAAAACTAGTATTAATTATAACCTTTGGCGCTCTATGCTAAGTATTCAGTGGACTCATTTCTCAAACATTGTTGGTTCACAATGCAAATTCCAAATTATTCACATTCAAACACAATGCAAACTCCAAATCATTCTGAATTAGATTTCAAAATTACCGTGTAAAAGGATTTCGGACATATATATCAATATTCAGTTAACGAAACTACAACTGACTATAATTTTCTTCCAAACTATTTATTGCCCCTATATGACGTTCTCGGTTTCATTAAGCTCGTTATATTATTACAGGTTCTTTCTAGAACTTCGAAGTTACATAAATCTGAATGTGGAAAACAATTACCCCATGCGTTGTTTCAAATTCTATTGCCAATGTGTTCTGATGGCCTGATAAGTTCTAGGATCTAAATATTTTTACATTAACTGCTACATATCTTAGAGTCTGTAATTAGTTGTAGGCCAGGATAATTACCCCTGTCTCATCCTAGATATTTCCACAACCCCTTCCATTATCACATAGGCGGCCTTCGGTTGTAGATCGCCTCTTATCCCAGGGACCTGAGCCACCCATGATCTGTCCGAATCCACCGTCGGTTCTACGGTAATCTCTTTTATATAATCTGCAGTGTTTAAATATTAGTTTTCTCAGTAGCTTTCTAATTGAACAATAAGCATGAACTATATAAGAGTAACTCTTTGAAGTAGACACGATAACAACCGGCAGTCAATTTACAATTCATCAATAACACATTCATACAAATCCAGTGCTACCAATTATTGTAACTTGTTATCATCATGCGCAAAAACAGTAAATCACCAGTGCGGAAAAAATCCTTCACAATGGGGACAACAGCTACGCTGACAATGATGCAAACTATAAAACTCAACACAGTCGTTGAGACCAATTACCCCATCAATAATTCGTCCGTCGACGCAAACAAAAATCCGTCCCCAGAGCGAGCCGGATATTGCGTACATCATGGTGGGGACAACTCATGCAAATGCCAGACATCTGCGCTGACATATATTATCATTTGTACGGCTTAATGCGACCACCTTGCATAATTTGGAACAATGGCTGCGAGGGAGATAATGATGGTCGCCTCCCTGGGGGTAGTGTCCCGTTGCGTGCGCGCGCAGCATTTTGGCGTTTGTTTTAAGGCGCGGCTAACACTTAACCCGAGCCTTTATCAACGGTTGTTTCGATTGTTCGAGGGGGTGATTTTGAGAGTTTAAAACGTTATGCATGTTTTGGATAGAGTAGCAAAAACACGAACATGTCATCCTGCTTGTATGAATAATGTTTTTTGTTTATTTAACTATATTGTGTTTCATTTTTATGTTCTTTAAAGCAAGGACTCTAGCAAAGTTTGTACAGGATAGCTATATCGAATATAATCAATATATATTGTCTTTCATATAATATAGTCCATACTATCAGTTTATAATGAAGGATATGATCATTGAATACAAAGTATGTACGTGTACACAACCCAGTATACTGCACCAAATTTAGATACACGTCCCACACCACATACACAACGTATGAAACTACTAGACCTACAGCTGACATCACGATCAACGCTTGAAGGTGAAAAGAACGCAGGATGATAGATGCTACCCGCCCCCTCTTGCCCTCTACCTGTCCCGCAAACAAAGGGGGCACGTGTGACCTGTGTCAGGGGCGGGTAGCTTCTCCTAAACGACGTCTTGATTGCCCCTAATATCGCCGGTAATGACGGTCCCCTGAGGCAAGTCTAGGTAGGCACGAGTGTGGGGCAACAGATGATGTATGGTCGTAAACTTTGGTCAACTAAGTCCTTTGTTTCCTCATTATGGGTCATGATGGCGGCAAAAGACTGGTGATAGTTGGGCGGTATTTTTATATCCAGACAAAATGATGGGAAAAGGGAAATATGGTGTTGTTTCATGAAGTCAACTCATAAAACGTCGATAAGGTCATTCGACGTCACGTGTCTTAATTATTTTATAATCGTAGTAGTAGAGATTGTGCCGTTCATTGTCAGATGAAAACCACAGTGTTATTTGGTATAATAGGCACCTGGATCAGTTGTCGTAAATTACAGTTTGAAGAGAAATACGCGTTTCTTAATATTACCACAGAGCGCCGCCGCCGCCCGCACCCACCACACGGCCTCCTGAACACTCTGAGTATCAGATGTCAATATACCTCAGAAGCATAACTACTGCTCATTAAAAATGTGACCAACCACATGCTTTTAGTCCCAGAATTGGAATGGGGTCAAGTGATCATTCCGCGGAATTCATCCAATCAGCTTGCAGTATTTCAACAGGTCACATAAAGTGATACATTATGATAATCCACTCCGAGGCGTAACATTTCAGAGGTCAATTCTCTTCACATCTCATGCTCAGAGTGCCTAAACACCCCCACCCAGCACCAAGCTCCGCGAGTCTCCCTCCGAGCCGCCGTCGCCGCGCTGTAGCCATTGATCCAGCGCGCCGGCGTAGGTCCCGCTATCTGTACACACAATCTGCGTCAATTATAGAGAAATATTCGCCTTAATAGCAATGTTATCGTGCCTGCCACAGACACACCATAAATAATGATATTCCAAATTGCCTCTAAAGTGGGCGCCGCGATAGCATCGCAGTTCATTTGGGCAGTGGATAGAGTTTTATTAGGAACACGCCGCTTGATCTGCCATCGCACAATTCGCGCCAAATGCGCCCAATTTGGCGGCCGTTCCCGGGGGAGGGAGCGGGGGACGGGTGGGGGGCGGCGTGATTTGAGATGAGCGACTCAGGACGATTACCGTAGCTCTTCGTTTTGGAGCCGTGAGCAATCACTGGGGTAGTAGTAGACTTAGTTTGCTGCCTGCCTGCCTGCCTGCCTGCCTGCCTGCCTGCCTGCCTGCCTGCCTGCCTGCCTGCCTGCCTGCCTGCCTGCCTGCCTGCCTGCCTGCCTGCCTGCCTGCCTGCCAGACTCAGATTTTGATTCCGTTGTCTGATGAAATTAAACATGATGTTAGGCTCCCCTCGAAATGTCTTTAGTAGGCGACTCATCCCACTATTTAGTCAGAACTACCTACTGTAGTTTCTTTCCCAAGCCATAACAGCAGTTACAGACAACGAAGCAGCCACTATGCAAACACCAGAACGCACACCAGCTCAACCTGCACCTGTCCACCGCACAGGCCACGGCAGCAAGCGATGCCAATTACACGGCAAAGCCTCTTAGCATTCATGATCAGTGGGCAAGGAAATGTAAAAGTCGCATCAGCGCCAGAAACAAGCCAATTAAGGAACGATGAGTTCGGCCTCCGCCGTATATTCCATTCACACACTGGCCCCCACCACCACACCCTCATCTAGCACGCAATTTGCCAGGGTGCGATTTCCATGACAGACCAATCACCGCTGGTACCCATGAGCGCTCCACGCTATCAGCATAGCACTTTACTCCTGTGCTTTGCAAGCCATGAAAAATCACCCCCTCACCGCCTGCTGCTGCCCGCTCAGACCACGCGGCCAAATGGAAACAGCTTGGCTGCCGAGGACCACGTGTGGCGCAGTGAATCACGGTTGTTTTCCGTTGTTCCGGAGAGAGCCGAACGCTCCCCGAACTGCCATTACCCGACATGATGAGTAGCAGACGTGAAATAAAGCAAAACGCGTCCACTTCCCACAAGATGCTGTCTATCAATTTAGCCGCCGCGGGTCGCGAGGGATAGACGGGGGCAGGCGAGCCGCTGGCGGCGGCTCCCGATGGTGGTGTTGGCGATACGTCATCATCCCCTGAACGTTAATGCTTCATCATTACTAACCGCCAGCCGTGGCGCTCCTTTGGCGTGTCTAGCGGCCATTAGAGGTTCTATCGTGCTGTGCTGGTGCTTTGGTTGAGTTATATCAGTGTGCACACGACTTTGTGTAGAACAGGCCCTTCCATACGTGATGCTGTGATGTCTGATCTTGCTTGGGTTGTTAACATGAGTGCAGTGAGGTGTGCTGTGGGTCCGCCAGGTGGGAGACGGGGAGTCGTTGCAGCTCTGCACACGGAGGGGAAAAGTGTATGCTGTACAACTTTCATTTATTGGAATTTGTGTGGTATATAGAGGAAAAAGTAGAAGAAATAACCTGTTCTTTTAAACATAATCTTAAGATTTTAGTCTCAATTTGTGTCCACGTGGCGCTTTTGCTTACGAAAGTATATGTAAGATTATAGACGCTAAAACTAACAACAACAATCATGACTTAATAGCACTGCTATATATTAACACCTCACATCAAAGTACACTTATTTTTGTGTTTGTGACATAATTTACTGTGTTGATTGAGTTACAGGCCTGTTTGTGTGAAGAAAGCTAATTAAGGAGTCGCGCACAAGGCCCTTGAAATAATGGCAACCTTCCATTGACAAGAATTAAAAGAGTGAGCAACGCTTAAATCGTGAACAAGAGCTCTGACAGTGACAGATAACGGATGTGGCATTTAAAAAGCTCTTTCGTGGGAAGTGGGGGCTCAGTTGGTCTTAGCTTAAATGAAGCCTTGCAATTTGACGGAATCATTCAGAGCGTCGTAAGGGGACCCCAGGGCTCCATTAGTCGACAGTAATGGCACTGGAATTGAGCGAGAGCATGTATCAAGTAGTGAAAGAGTATGAGAACCCATAAATATGACTAGGGTTGCTCGTTCGACACTATGTCAAAGCAATTTACGAGGATTTTCTCTCAACAACCTTGGGTAATTGCCAGTGGAAATGAAAATGGCACACAGCACTAAAGGGCAATAAAACAAAGTGTGACTCTTTTTGCTTGACTTACTGGAAGCCGCTCCACAGCGGAAGTCGTGTGAAAGTGGGTATATTATTTATTACCTATAGATTGCAATGCACGAGCGTGCATGATTTAGAAATATACACAATTGATGTCAATCAAATTCACATTTTCCATGGAACAAAACACCTTCATTAAAGTCTCCGAGAAGCTTTTGAGCTACGTAAAGGGTTGTCTTCTCAAAGATTACGTGGCCAATTAAGATTTTAAAATGAATCATAATCATTCACTCTGTAAACTATTGTGAGCGTTCACAAACTGACGTCAGGGGGGCGGGTTAGCGAAAGCAAAAATGACGAAAGTTGACGCGGGGTGGGGTGGGGTGTCAGCAAAAAAGTTGACGAAAGTTGACCGGGGAGGGGGCAAGTTGACACCAACTTTGTACATTGAAGTAACTTGAATTTGTATCTTAACTTCTGTAGTAAAGTTACCAATTTAGGACTAAATTTATACTTGGACAACATTTGTAGTAAAGTAGAATGAGAACATTGTGATATCATATAATTCAAATGGAATGTAGCTTGAATCGGTGATTTAAGCCAATTTTGGTCATCTTGGTTACCACAGATATGTTATAGACGCGGTGGGGTGGGGTGGGGTGTCAAAAGAAACGTGGCTCAAAATGGTTCATGTATATTTTTTTCATTCAAAAATTTAAAGTAGCAAAATATTTTTAAAGTAATGAAGAAGGGTGTTTCTTATATGCAATTTTCCTGACCTATTTCAAACAAGAATGTGCTTTTTCCTATTCAGTGTAATGATAATGGATAAAAAATAACTGTTGCTGTGGAAGAAGGTGAAATGTGGTGAGGAAGAAAAAAAAGGGGCGGGGGTGGGGGGGTCATGAAGTTGACGAAAGTTGACGCGGGGGTGGGGGTGGGGGGGTGGGGTCTTAGGAAGTTGACGAAAGTTGACGAGGGGGGGGGGGGTCAGAAAGTGCCAAAATGTGGTTGACGTCAATTGTGAACGCTCCCTAAGCAAAATGGTAATCACAAACATGTAACAACTACACTGTGTCATTCGCTATAGGGCGACGTGTTCTAGGCGTTCCCTAAAACCACCGTATATGGGGACACACCCGCACCCACAAAATGTTGAACGCTACATCACTTACGATGACAGCACTTGGTCCACTTGGACGATGGCATTATAGCACTTGAAAGTGACCACCCCCTCTTCAAAACCACCTGCCAAAACGCCGCACAGATGGCGGGCGATCATCGTGAACCAGGCCGCTGGTTGCTGTAAGAGACGGAACAACGCGACTAACCCACGCGGCGGCTTGCTATCGACCCCTCTCCCTTTGATGCGTCCCCAGACGGCAGTCAGAGGGGCGGGGGCCGAATAGAGAATCACTCCATTATCTCACCATTACTCCGCCTTCGAGCAGCAAAGATACTACACTCCCCGCCGAAATCCCGGAAGTGAGTTCCTCCTCACGTGACCTCTGACGCAATAGGTAATCATTCCCGCCATTTTACAACGATTTGCGCTCGCGTTTTGACATGTGTATTTGAAGCAATCCCATTTCGAGTATTGGCAGTGATTGTATCTATAATAGGAGAGGCTGACCCCGGCATGGCCTGGGTCAGTGGTGGAAGTGATGAAGTGGACTTTAGATATAGAATATGGCGGACGTATTGAGTATTTGTCAGTCCGCCGCCGGCGCGGGCTGAAAAATGATATGGGTAAACGTTAAGGTCGACAGAATGTGAAATTTGTGAGATTTTGGAAGTGAGAATTTTGGTGTAAACAATCTGTTAACTGTAAAAGGTTGTGTGTTTGAAAGTAAGCACACGCATATGTTTAAAGACAAAAACAATTTTAACCATGATTTCAGCCCCACTGTTTCAGTATTAGGCCGCTGTACATTGTATTATTCGTACCCTGTGCTTATGTTTTAATCTTCACAATAGCGCACCTGAATCCCGTGAAAGGTGCTAATGCATATATATATATATATTTATATATAATTTTTTTTTCATGGACACAGAGTCATGTTAAATCTGGTCAACACTACAAATCCCTGAACAACTAGGGGCCCCTAGTAAACATTACCATGGGACCCCATACCCTCATATTTGATGGTGTCGCCAGTCGCGACTCACAATAAAAAGTTGTGATTCATGAAAAAATGTCACGACGTGGGTCAAAGGGCCCCACTTTGGCCCACAGCCCGGGGTCCTACCAAACATTAGTCTGATCAACCGGTTCTAAGATTCAGAATCATACTACACATTCCTCAATAACGATTACTGCTGATGCTTTCTTTTGTTCTTAAACACGAAATACATAGGGAGCTTCCCCCTTTTTAAATAATAGTTACATATCTTCCTCGTTTTTCATTCTACATATATACAGAGTCTATTTAGTAATTACAGTCCTAACTATATGGCCCCCACAAACCATATAAACGACCTTTCACCAATAAAATACAAGTCAAGCAGAGCATCACCCATCTAAAAGACAATGAGTTGCAAAGGTTAATGCAGAATTTTTGCCATCATTTGCATGCCCGCGGGTATGAGCTACAAATCATGTTAGTCTTTATGTAGGCATGAAGTGCTTTCTGCCTTGTCGTGGGGGCCATAAGTTCATCACACCGTGCCCGCAACACCTCATCATGGGCTCAGGCAAAGTGCTCCTCTTTTTTCTCATACGAGGGGCGAGCGCTTTTAAGTGCCTGCTGCAAGAGCTGAGAGAGACGTCGACAGGCGGTCATTTGTTTATGCTTTTAGCGGCGTGTTGTCATGCTTGAAATAATGTACAGACCCAAGATCCATGATGCCATACAATGACGTGGTAATATCCACCGTACGGACAGTTTTGCTTACCCGCCAAAAGGACAAACACCGGTCGTGTACACCTACGGAAACCGATGGCCTACATAACATGAGTCCGTGTATGGGCCTTGTTTCAAAAGGTGTGGGATCTCTCATAGAATTACTGTGGCTATGACTGTGTGGATAGTGCATGGTGCATGTATAACGATTTTTAAACCATGTGGGGATAATTGCTATGCTGGGAAGTCCGTGTATTGTGGATGAAAACAGTTTAAAAGTGTGAACATTGCTGAAAAATTAATAGGAAACCAGGAAGAGCTAACAAAATACAAACCGGGCTGTAATAAGTATAAATCTACGGGTTAAAATATATCTGCATTAAAAATACAATTATAATCTATAGATAAAGTTTTTTTCTAACACTCACGTGTATTGCATTACGCCTTATAGTTAGAACTCTTCCTGGCGCATACACCCTCTCTGGACAACATGGATCTGCACAATACACCCTATATATGTAAGAGATTTGTTTGGATTTTTCTGGCGGTAACCTGTGTATAACGAATCTGGACATATACGCACAAGTGACAAGTGCCAACTATTCTCACCACGTCAGTCTGTCTGAAATCTGTTACAGGCCACCGGAGGCAGCATGATCTAGTTTCAAAGACATTTGTATTCTAACGGGTCACGCATGTTCTAGATAGTTTGAAATCACACACCCGGGCCTTTCATTTGTGTGCTTCCGTGGCCGAATGGTAAGGGAGTTGGACTCGTAACCAGAAGGTCGTAGGCTCGATTCTCGGTCGGGTCTGATGGTAAGTGTTGAGCAAACCTACCCCTAACAGGTTGCACACTGCTCCGTGGTACCTACACGTTAAATAGGTGCAGGTCATTGGGTTGGAAGAGTGTGTGAGTGATCGTGTGAGTGATTAGCATTGTGTGCTGAATGTGCTGCCGATGCAAGTATGCGAGAACTGATCAAATGATGATCAATACGTGTGCCAATGACCTGGTGTAAATTGTAAAGTCATGAGAGCCAGACTGGGATCAGGACTATAAACCACCACATTTATATTTACATTTACATTTATTTCTACCAACGGCCGCGCCATAACGTTTTCACATGTTGCAATGTCACATCTGCTGAGGTGATTGCTTAAACTCCCATTCATTATTCAGTTATTAAAATGTAGGCATAGATCCACCTTGCACCCACCTCCAATTAAACATGGTCATGTTCTCAGCTGCAAACCCTAAAGAGCCGTCATCTTAATTGCTCAGATAGACCCCCACCCCACCCCCTTACAATCACCCACTCCCTCCACCCCTGAAATCGCCGTCTATCTGACAAGGCTCCATTAACGAATCGATCCCCTAATATCGCCCGCGCAAAAACCAAGCCGACTACATCGCGATAATCGTAATGAAATGTCCGAGACGCCCTTATAGTGGACAAATTATTGTAATACCCCAACCAAATTAGGCCAATAATGGATCAACTAAGAGTGACTTTATCTGGCCACGAGTGCCTATCATTGGGATCAGTGGTGTTTAATGGACACCGAGATGGCGGGGTCAGCGGGAGCAAGAGTCTCCCCGCCCCGGGGCTAATCAATAGAACGCGGACGTTGTGTCCATTAACAATCAAGTGTTACACGATGTTTTTTTTCTGTCCTTTGTTTTTGTTGGATGTTCGAGTACGTATTTGCGTTTGTAGGTTATTAGTTGATGGCGAAGTGGTGAATAAGGGGTTAATGCAGTTTTGAGAAGCTACGGAAATCGCAAATACAGAATTGAGACGATTTTGTTGTAAGTTTTACGATATTATTCTGAAGGAAGACGTTATAAACACGTTGATTATAATGATTGAGAATTAAAAAAATCTCAGGTGCGTTGTGTGTTTTGGAGTAGTGTTATTGAAGCTTACAGTGTAAGCATTTGCACGGCAAAAAGTGGGAAGGGAATGAGTGACGAACGTGATCTTCTAGAGGACATTATGTATATGACAACGCATAGATGTAAAAAATGGTTACATTATGTGCTGAAAATTAGACATACATATGTCTGTATTTGCACATAGAGTTGTTAAATTTAGAAGAAAAAACAACAACAACAACAACAACAAAAACTGACGCAATATATATATGTTCAAAATGATGAGAAGTTTTTTTCCTGCTGTTTGATGAAAACGAATTCGCTCAAATGTAATACATATATATCTAAGTCACTTAACATGCAATCTATATATTATGATAAGAATATTTGACAAATGTAAAAAATTATACAAATCTTGCTCGTTGACACAATAATAAAATCCACAATAATTCTAATTAAATTGGTACTTTCTTTTATGCAGTATTTACTTGTTGAGCAAGAATAAAGCTTGTATAGATTGGACGTGCCAATTTATTTTACATTAGTTTTTTTTCTTTACATTAGTTTTACTTTATTCACATCATTCGGGCAGTATGGTCCTATATAGACCTGTAATTTAAACACATATGTAATCACCGAAAAGAAAACGTTTAATTCACACAACTTGTTCCACTTAACAATAGAAATGCTTCTACCCTCAAATTACTTACACGCTGGACATATACCAAACAATGCAAATAAGTGTAGGTTTGTATGAATCAAAAGAGTCAAATCTGTCATATATCATGTAAAACACATTAGTGACCCCACCACTTGTCCACTTTGCACATTATCGCCCGTAATTGTCAAAACCAAAGTCCAAATGACACTGGATTATGTAATAAGACATTAGCCATTTATATGTCTGTCATCGCACCTCATTTACAACGTCATTTTCCCGAACAGAACTCACAATCAGAGAGTATAGAACACTATTCATTACAATGCCCAAACTAGAAAATGATCTCAACTCGAGCACAAAATGCAGGCTGATGTTGCTTGATGCTCCTATTTAAACAGGGCATCGATGGCAAATCTTCTACTTTCTCCAAACGCTAGTAAGGCGTATAACATCAACACCTCCGCAATGGGCTCTCATTGTTCGTCAACGTACACAGCGCGGCAGTAAGTATATATGGTCATCTGGACTTGTAATTTGCCTCCAATTTGGACGTGAGCGTGTATCATAGGCATGTAAGGCTACTAATGTGGAATAATAGCACTGGTTAATTTGGGTTCAGGGCTGGTCCACTGTCCGCTGGGACCCTTAAACGCACCCCTGCCGAAAAACGCTGCCTTTATGCGATGTCGTAAAGTTTTATTGGAGGCCCGCTCGCTCGCTGACTTTGATCTCGCCATTATCATCTTTAATTTTCAATTTCCAGTGGCTAATAAAGCTGCAAAGAGCGCTTGGTGTCGTAAAGGGATGTTTCCCGGCGTCTGGCAAGTGTTAGTGTTATTTTAATGTGTAATCAATTGTTGGGTAAATAATGACCATATTTGCTCCTAAATCACAAATTGTCAGTACATTGTGGCTCATTATTCTGTCCGCCATTTGTTGCTCATTACTTAAACTGTATGTTGTTACATACATCCTCATTCGCCAGCAATATTCGCCCATGTTTAGTCACAGCTCAACTCAAGATAGAAAATAGGAAAAAATGTCCATAATAAAAAAAGCTTAAAGATAAAAATGAATAACAATATCCTCAAAGTCCTGATCAATAACACCCTTGCCAAGGAGTGGTGCATCATTTTATCCGTTCAACCTTCAAAGAACACCTGCATATCCAGTCCTTAACAAATAAACAGCTACCATGTTCAAATCTATTAAACGTCTTGGAATTTATGATATACTGTATTTGCTAGGGCTTTATTTGCCCTCTTCTTTGATGTGGCTCGTTGATTGGACCAGCAAACAATCTTGTACCCAGTGGTCAATGTAATTGACACCATGATTTGATAATAAGCTGCCATAGAAAGCCACACATATGACTTACACCCATTTAAATTCCAGTCAAGTTTCTCCTGTACAGTAATAATAGAGCCATTTCGGCTGCAAGTGTCTTATGCTAGTTTACAACATAATACGCACCAATTATGGTCGGCAAAGATGAAAGAAGATGTAAAAAGAGAGTGGCAAAAGTGTTATGAATTATTACTTTGTATGTTCGTGGTGATATTAATAAAATCTGCAGATAGGACATGGCTGAAAGTGGCGTCATCAATGTCATATTACAAGAGGACAGAAGATAATTGAAGTGGCCGACTCACTTGGATGGATCAAACGGTTCATGATGGTCTATTTAATAGCTGTAAACTATATGACTTGCTATAAATCAATCATAAAATTGACGAGTTGGTGACAGACATATGGCTAAAAGACTGAAACGACTGTTTGATAACAGATAGTTTTTAAATGGGCGCGTTTTGTTGGATGGTAACGTCGTATTCACCAAATTGCTAATCATCGTTAATTCAACTTTTCATGAGCAATGAGTGACTGCTTTTTTTCCCAATCACCATACGGAAATCCTCGCGGTATTTTATCATAGTCAATGCCTGATATGTTACGTATGCTATTCTTCTGTAGTTTCATGATGATGAGTCCGTCTAAAATGCATCTACTAAAATATTTGCGCTAAGCTGATTGCACTGACCAAAACTGGCCAAAATCTACACATGTAAACTATTAACACAACTTGATGCACCCTCTTTTTAAATGAAAACAAGAGAGCCCGCCATCAACTGGCAATTGAAAAGCAATAAATCAGAACTTATCGCCATTGTTTTGTTTTATTGCCGTAGCTCCCGACCCGTGCGTTTAGGCACAACCCTGATATCGCTGATTGCAGCTAAGTGGAAGCAACTTGCCTATGCATAGAGCCGATAATTTGACAGCTGAGTCCCGTTTATCAGGTGTCGAGAAGGGAGTCCGTTATTACAAGCCCTAATGGAACAAGGGACAGCTGGCCAGCAAGCGAAAAGCAAGATATTTGCATATAAGGTGATGAGAACGTGTTTTAAAGTTTTCACACACTGTAAAAATGAAAATGGACTGTTCGACAGCAAGCCGCCATGTTTATATAGGTGTTATATTCTTTTTTCCCCGACCGGAGCTTATTTTTGTGCATTATGTCCTTATAACTAGCTTGTGATCGTGGTATGTTTGGGGGTATGGGTGTGTACGGAGAACAGTTTACATTCGGCTACATCTTTATGGTCTTCGTATGTTATTTGTGGGTTTTGGTTTTCTATAGCAGGTAATCGGGGGGGGGGGGGGGGGTCATTATTTTTCTTAAAAATATAATCTACGATAGTGTTTTCCCGTACAGTTATCTTCTACT
Source organism: Streblospio benedicti (assembly GCA_019095985.1). Classification (NCBI taxonomy): domain Eukaryota; kingdom Metazoa; phylum Annelida; class Polychaeta; order Spionida; family Spionidae; genus Streblospio; species Streblospio benedicti. Next base: position 23,598,738 of record CM032665.1, read on the forward strand.
CAACCACCATTTTAGCCGTTCACATATAGGCATTTCTTAGGTTATCATCAAAGGATTTAGTATTTCATTTTCACTGTCTCGCATTTTTTTATTGCTCTGCTTTATCTTCCTGTGAAAGACATGCAAAAAACCCGAAATACTTTTTGACAAAATATGTATATAAAGTTCTGCAATGATACCTGTAGTTAAAACATTTATTGGTAAACCATTTATTGTATTGAATAATGTAATTATATATAGTAATTTGTGATCATGAGATACATAATTTGAGTCAAAGGATTATGTGTATAGTGCAAGCCTTTAAAACATTTCCTCGCAGACTGACAAGACATTTTTACCAGTGACGTAAAAATGATTCCAACAACAAGAACAACGCAAATGAAGTAACACAACAAATATGATTTGTTTTCTATGACGACGACCTCAAATTAACTACATTGTACAAACTATACAGCGAGTAATAGATACCAATTACAATATCAATTACATAACCGTGTATTAATTATTACCATAGCCCGTCTGCCTTGAGCCATACCATATTTGGGATTGGCGAGGCCCCGCCCACGTAATTAATCAACCTGTGACGGCCCTAAAGGGGCGGAGCTTGCGCCGGCGGCTTATAAGGCCATTCGCTTTATGGCAAATGACACAAACAATGACAGATTCGGCCATGAAACGCACTACCAGACGAGATTGAAACAAAAACAAAACAAATTTTACTTTTTGGGAGTTGTTAAAACAAGTGGATATCTGAGTTGAACTGTGAACGGATATGCTTTTGTATTAGAGCTACTAGTATGAAATCAAGTTTCCTTTCACAACTCTATTCGTGCATGTAGCAAAGAACTGTGTAGAAGTAATAGAAATAAACTATTGTTAGAAGAGAGAAAAAAAAACGACATAGACTCAACTTCATTCGACAGCATATGGATTTTGAATACCCGCTACAACGATGCATTCTTTTTCCATGAGAGACATCATTGAGCACTCGAACCATTTGAAGCAGCATCCGCACTTCGCCGGATTTCCACACCACAGCCTTATGGAAAACGGACCTCTGTACCCTCTGGCCAGGCTGCCATCCCACCACCACCTACCCGGTGGCGGATACCCCATTCCAGGGGAAGGCGGCAGCCCCATGCTTCAGCAGCCACCACCCTCTATGACCACCACGTCACCTGCGGGGCCTGCTAACGGCGGTACGACCTCGCCCCCAGCCTCCCGTGTAGGAGGAGGAGGAGGACCGGGAGCCTACCACCGTCACGGTGGAGAGGACTCGCGTGATGGACCAGACGACATCGTCGACGTTCTAAACGACACCGCCGGTCGCCATCACCACGTGCACGACAACACGGGAGGATCGTCCTCGTCATCCGGATCTCCGGGCCGCATGGACGATCACAGTCTGGAGGAGAACGGTGTACAGCCGCGGGGCAACAACAGCTCACCCCCTGCTCTTCCCGAGAGGAGGAGTCCGCCCTCTGACGAGCACGGCGGGCAGCCTCCTCCCCCTGCTCGCCCCCCTCACCAGGGCTTTCCCACCGCCGGAGCTGCCGCGTCCAAGCCCGAGCGACTGTCGCCTCTGTTGTCCGTGCACGACGGGGACGAGGACGTGGACATGGGCGGCCCCAAGTTCCCGCTGAGCCCCGGGTCTGACGATGAGCACGCAAAAGGTGGGTTTTGGGGTATGTTGTACTCTAATATTAAATGTTGTGAATAGTTTATGTACAAAGAGCAGTTACCATTTATGGTTTCATTATGTGACTGTGGTCTTGTTTTAAAAAAAATTAAAATAGAGGTGCGTTTTAAATTATTACTCAATACTTATTTCTTAAAAACTAAGCCCTAATAATGAACGGTAAAATAAGAGGACTTGGAATGGAGGTGTACATGTATGTCATCTGCTTTTCGATAAGAGACACCACGGGTGGCTGGATTAATAAAAAGACTAGTAGAGAAACTGATACAGAATTAATGACAGGCAAAGATACACAATTAGAAGTATTTTACAGTTACTGGTAAAATATTAAAGAACAAGCATCTAGTATTTATTAATACATGTCTAAAAAATTGCCATTTGAGTAAGGGTAGAGGAGTGCGTGTGGTTAGGAGTGATGCAATGTGTATTACATTGTAGATGCATATCCATAGATTGGTGAGTGCGTAGTGTGGTTCGAGCACTTGCAGTTGTTTCCTAAAATAGTTACAGCAATTAAACAGTGACAGTAAGACATTTAAAATGTATTACTTAAATGTATCTTGAAAATAGAATAAATGTGGCTTACCAAGGCAGCAGTTGTGATGATGTAGAGTTTGTTACACACATATAGGCCAGACCTGATACGTCTTTGGATGCATGTGTTCTGATCTGATTTATGTTAAGCTTTAAATCACAAACATTCTATAACACTATATATAATAATGAAAGTCAAACAATTTTGATCCTTATTATGTTTTCTTAAATCGACTTCATACAACTCTAAAATGAAACCTATAAGCAAACTTGTGACAGATAAGACAATTTTTTTGGCTGGACTTCCTATGATCCAGCAATCAAAACCTGCTAGCTATATAGACAATTAATTCTACCCGTGTGCTGTATATGCTAAACTGCTACCATGTATATATATCTATATATCTATCTATATATTGTTTTTAAATTATGTTTTTTACCTTTCATTTTTGTGCCATTATTTTTGCAACCACTACATATTGATAACTGCTGGATAAACGTCATATGAATACATCTTTGGGAAAATCTGTTCATAAGAATTACAATGTTTGCCAAATCTTTATATAGTTTTGTTTGTATTGGTTATTGACTTCGTAGCAGTTATAGAAATTTTACCCCCTAAGTTACCTGCCCATAGCCAGATCAAAGAACTTAGTCACAGTTATAGAAATGAGAAGAAACTAAGGCGGTTATGTTATTTTATTATTAATTGTTTGAGGAATTCATAACTTGCATATGTTGATAGTGCATACATAGGAATATATTTGCAAAGCATATGTTAAAAATGAGTTTCACGCAAGTCAGTCTGAAAGCCTACAGAACAAGAACCATAATAGTTTATTACACCATATCACCACCCCAGTGCACCCTGTCCGTCTTACATTATGGCTGTGTAAGTATGGCTGAACAGTTGCAGGACTTAAATAGTCAAAGATCATGAGCGTGGGCATTTATGACAAATATACACAAATGATGAGAGACGTTTATACATGGCTGTCCATAACCTATTTCTAAAAATCAAACTTAGTCCTACTCTTCAACAGTGCTGTTCTGTACGTGTAACACCCAGCAAAACCAGGGGCACATCACTTTAGTTCTTTAGCATTATGCATGATGTTGCAACAGAACTGGTTTGTGTAGTGTAAGGCATCGACCATTTGATCTCGGGGGGGGGGGGGGGGGGCAGCAAAAATATTGAAAAAAATAACGCAAGGCTGAAAATTGGTGAAAAAATAATAAGGTTTCATTCGGCTAGAAAAAATAAATAATTGTCAAGTCACACTTGCAGTCACATCTTTGCAATATTAAAAAAAAAATGAGGTTCAGTAATCTAAGAAAAAAAAAGAATTAGGTGTCAAATTTCATGAAAAATATAATTGAAGCTATGGTGAAAATAGCTGCCCCCCCCCTTCCCTAAGATCAAATGGTCGATGCCTAAGTGAATGGTGATAAAACACATAATTTACTGAGTATAGTTTTTAAATGTTAAAAAATGATCGTTTTTAGGAAGACACTCTTGATTAAGGTTAATATTTGCGATGTTGCAGTGGGGTAATTAATTTTAGACCATACCAATACAATTTTCTGGTTTCCTTGAAATGCATTGAATTCTTTTAGGTTTGTAATGTAAGAAGGAATAGGACGTTCAAATGTAGAATTCTCTCGACAACCGACATCCTGCAATAAGAGGTCATATTTAGCCTGGTGCATACTACAATAGCTATTATTTGTATTGGTCACTACTAAAGTCATTGTAATTCTTAGTGCAAATCAAACCTATAGGATAGAACAAATACCACTTAATAATAAAATATTCTATTCATTTTCAACTATAGTCTCCAGATGTTATAATGAGAATCGTATAACTTTACGATCTTTACCATCAATTATAAACGTATTATCTTGACAGCAATAACCAAAAGTTAAATGGTAAACATACTGGAAAATAAGCAACTACATATATGGAATGTTTATTGAACATAACGAGAAGCCATTTTATCATAACATTTACTTAAATGATGATCCAATGACACACGGTCAATTGCGTTTCTCTTCCGCTGCACCAGAATAGTTTCAATGAGAGAGAAAAAACACAAATAAAAATTAAACACAAAACAAGACAGAACTACTGCAAAAATATGCAAGGTAAGATACTAATCACAACAGCAACGAATAAACATAATAGCCAACATTCACAAAACACAAAAAGAGCCACCGAAATACAAATAACTTGGCTCTTGCAGCCGTCTGCCTACAAAGTCACCATGACAGGACTAGAAATTTATCACTTCAAGTCACCAAAGTGCACAATACGTGTACGCTGGGCGAAGAAGCAGAACATTTTTTTTCACATCATTCGCACATCGCCGATCTGCGCTAGAGGACAAAGGTGGCTGTATAACTAATGACCATGTCAAATGTGTGACTCTGTATGACACAGTGATAATGACTTGCTGCCACCGCCGCCGACATACCTCCTGCAAGTTGTAGCCAATCATGGACTAATCACCATTACCTGCCAATTAAGGCGATATCGCAAAAGGTGCGCACTTCACCAGTGCGCATGCGGCATAGGTAATTTGCATATTTGATGCGGGAATTATGATGGTTAATGGTCGTTTGATATTAGGCAGTTGATTCTAAAAGAACAACACAGCAAGCTAATACTGACTAGAATGTTTGAAGGGTTTATAATAGTTTTCCGCATTTTAGGAAATTATTCAATTAACGTATTCGATATCATACATTGCTCTTGCACAATATTTAGAAAATTGATCTCACGTCTATTTATGGATAGTTGTTTCTTCGTTACCTGCAGATAAACAATGATTACATATTAATGTCATTGAACAAGTACAGAACAAACAACCAGGTCAAGCCAACGTAGTAACTAATATCATTTGTTTGGATGCCAAGTAATTGATACAGTGCTTAACAATAATTGCTTAATACACCAGGACCCAAAGCTGGCTTGTTTTGTAGCAGAGCATGTCTTCTAACGACCACAAGCGGCGAATACAATGGTCAGTACGGTCAGTTCTCGAAGCAGAATATCGACACGGGTCAATTTATAACCGTGTAATTGATGTGTAATGAGAGTATAATGACTGACCAGTTTGGCCCCTGCCACTAGGTCTCACTATTCTCGATTATATTTTTTTTCATAAACAATATTTATTTTTGTATCTATGGTAAAAATCTACTCTAGTTCCTTGAAAGGTTGACAAGTCAAGTCAAAAATTGTTTATTATACTGAGAGTAAAACCAAGTGAAATTAAATCACCATATATAAATGATGTTATTGAGTCGTAAAATAACCAAATTGTCTACGTTTGGATTTGATTTGAGACAATCAACTATACGCACTGATTGAATAGCACATCCACAACGATAGACTCCCCAAAAAGCTCCCTCACACGTTTTACACGTTTTTTTTTTTCAATTTCCACCCAGCCATATGGCTTATCAAGCATAACTGATTGTGGTCATTGTGCTTCCGATTGTGAGTTAATTCCCAACAGTTAACATCATTGATAACCCCAATTGCAAACTGTAAATAAAGAATAAAGATATTTCTGCCATCATGGCCCCGCTCTAAAATGACAATAGCCAAGGGGCATGTACACGCCCGTCCCTTGCCACGTTACCAGCCCAGCCGCCGAGCGCACAATGGGATAGAAATCGGGGAGATTGGAATAAATCAGTTCATGACAGATAAGAAAGATGTCAACTTCATTATTGGCCATCTCCGTCCAAAAGATGGCTGCGATAACTAAGACAAGCCATCTGCGCGCGCATACCAGCGGAAAAAAGATGGCGCCTTCCGCCAAACGAAATTGCCTTTGTGCTTTCTATTATAGCCTTAATTTTCACCTGTTTGATTGCACTGAACACAAGAAAACTCTAAAAGGTAGGCGTTTTGATGGCTTGGTAATAGAGAAGTGGACGAGCAGGCTTGATCGGTCAATCTGTTGGGCAGTGATCGTCTATAATCGGCGTCAGTGATCTTTTGTCAGATTGCTCCGAGGGGAAAACGCCGTATGTAATCAAGCTTTTAGGGGTTGTAAACTTCGGCCTGGTGAATGCTGAAACATCCCAATGGGCAATTGTGTCTTTACATTGTAAACGGACATCAAATGTTCTCATAATTGGAGTGCAATCAATGCTAGGTATTAAGGCTGAAACATGTATATAGAAAGAACTACTATACTCATAAGTTATAAAGAATAAAATGGCCACATAAAAGCTCATTTAATACAAGAGCGATCGATGATAACTCATTACAGCTTGCAACATACACATGTACCTATGGAGCCAAATATTTCAACAAATATGGAAGATTATGAGTCCAAATCTATGGTTGTAAAATCCAGTGTGACTATCCAAACATGAATAACAACTTTGGGTGCAGTATAATTATATAATAAATACTTTCTTTAACAGACATGAACTTTTCACGAGTTCCACCATAAACGGTTTATTACCACAGAATTAGTTGAATGTCAAAAGGACGTCCATACATTTGTAAAGCAATGTCAATCTCCACATGAATATGCTTTGGGTAATTTATAACTAATTACCACCAGCGAATGGTGTTGCAAATGAATAAGTTGGCATTTTTGCAATGATTCAATGAACAAAACAGATTTAAGTAGAGTCTGTCACGGTATATATTATGTACATCGAGCTTTATATTTGAATGAAATTTGATTGAACTCACACGCACATCAAGAATGAAATATGAATTTAATTCGCTAAAGAGCGTGGTTACCATATTACGGTTACGTGTGGCTTAAATTGATTCATTTGGATACCCAGTGTTCCATACCAGACATAGTACGTGTAGTACGTAAATATGTCTTTTGTAAGAAAATAATGAAGTACCACACCAAACAAAGCATCTTACACAGCGCCAAGGGAAACCATAGTAGAAATAGCAAGATACAACGTAGCAGAATTCTCCACCCATTCCTAATTGCCAAAACAGCATCCTGACACGTGATTGACACGTCATAATCACTCCCCCCTCCTTCTGGACAAACAGACTTGTTGGCTGAGACTGATTACCATGCTGGTTAAGATTTAAGATTTAACAGCTTTTATTAATAGATTTACAAATGTAGTAAAACTCATTGTTACGTGTAATACATATCATTTATAATAAAATCAGAATAGTATATTTACAGGACACTAATAACATAAAATATTCCTTCCTATTGTCCATACATGTACTTTATCAATAAACTTTAGAAAATTCACATTAAAAAGTCAATTCGGTCACTTAAAAAGCCTTTCAGTAATATAGAAGTCATGAAAAAATGTAGTAAATATTGTCAATAAAAGCTTTTCTCTACAAATGTACACAAGCGTCTGTATAAAACAGTCAATATAGAAAAATAAAATGAAAAATAGAGAATATAAAAATAAAACAAAATAGAATAAAATAAATAAGTTAAAAATGAGATAAACAAAGTAAAGATAAAATGAAATAAAATAAAATAAAATAAGACGAAATAAAATAAGTACAGTAAAAATAAAATAAATAAAGTAAAAGTGAATCGTAATGAATTCAAAGGAAATAGAATAAAATAGAATAAAATGAAATAAAATAAGGACAAAATAAATACTGATCCTGATGACACTCCTCTGGCCTTGCAGGCTCGGTGTCCGGGGGCGGGGGCTGCTTGGACGACCAGTCGGTGCGGCGGTACCGCACGGCGTTCACGCGGGAGCAGCTCGCCATGCTGGAGAAGGAGTTCCTCAAGGAGAATTACGTGTCGCGGCCGCGGCGCTGCGAGCTCGCAGCCTCCCTCAACCTGCCCGAGTCCACCATCAAGGTAGCCCTCTGAATGTCATGGGCCCTAGCATCATTGGGAGGGGTGTGTGTGTACACACTATAAGTGAAAATGTAAATGTGGTGGTCTATAGTCGTGATCCAAGTTTTGCTGTCACGACTTTACAATTTACACGAGGTCATTGGCCCACTTATTGATCTTCAATTCATCATTTCTCATATGATTTACAACTTTACTTTACTTTATTCTTCACTTTACTTTACTATTATGCTTTACAAACACTATACCATACAGATCACGACTAATAATATAGTAATATTAGTAGTAATCTGTATAACATGTTGTTAATTTGTAAAGTTTAGTAGTATGCACACAAACACACACCCTCCCATGATGCTGGGGCCAATGCATAATTATAATGTATTGATATTATATGCATGGATATCTCTTTGTTACCATGCATTCGAAAAGAGCCTATTGGCTTGACACTAGTTTCAAGAATAAAAACATTATGAAATTGAGGGCTGTCTATTGAATATTGCACGGTAAGAAGACAGATATGTGTATATTCAATATGAGACCACATGCAGTTTACCAATTAAACTCTGAATTAGTATCACATATTGAGATTCTGTGTGCAATCGACCAAGTTCATGAGGTAAAAATACACGGCTATACATTGTATTGCTGTTCTGCTCAAACGGTTGTAATACGGATTCGCAGTATCACTGAGCTATGTGATTTCTATTATGTATTGTTAGTTTTATGTTGCAGAGTATAATATAGACAGTCTGTACATTAACCCAAGTTTTTCTTAAAAACGTCTTGTATTTTTGTCTTGTTTTTTTGGCCAGAGGGGTATAGTTTTGAAAATCATAATGGAAATTGAGATGGTCTTTCCAGAGATGAAAAGCTTAAAAAAAATAAAGATAGGAGGATTTATATTGGTTCCCCCCCCCCCCCGTAATATACATACCTCAGTGGTAAGGAAAGACAGTTAAACGTAATATAAAAAAATAACCTTTAGGCCTTTTACAATAAACCTAACTCCATTGTCCCACCCACCAGGTGTGGTTCCAGAACCGTCGCATGAAGGACAAGCGGCAGCGCATGGCCATGGCGTGGCCGTTCGGCATCGCCGACCCCAACCTCTACGCCTACCTCGTCAACGCCGCCGCCTCGCTGTCTGCGGCCCAGCAGGCGGGCTACCCCGGCGCCGCGGGACCGTATGGCGGCGGGGCGCCGGGCGCCGGAGCTCCCACGTCCCCGCTCAACTACTACGCCAGCCTGGGACTACAGCGGGCCGCGGCCGCATATGGGCCGTACCCGGGCGTGAGACCGGGCGTAGGAGGACCCGAGCTTCTCCCGCCGGGACTAGCGCCCCCGGGAGTGGCGGGCTTCAGACCGCCGCTGACTTCTGCCGGAGCCCCGCCTCACATGAGCGCGGCGGCACTGCACGCGGCGGCGGCTCGAGACTTGCCGCCGCACGACCTACACAGGGATCTAGCTGCCGCCGCCGCGGCCGCAGCTTCCAGGGACTTACCGCGGGAGCTGCAGGCGGGGGGAGGGGGTGGCAGGGAAGGACTGGGGATGACACCGGCGTCTGTGCTACCGGGGCATTCCCCTCTCTGTGCTTTGACTGTGGGTGGAACGTGCACCTGTCATGGCGGCCGCGGGGGAAGCCCAGTAGTTCTCGGAAAGGGAATTCCCAGCCCGCCGGTGACGTCACCGGTGACGTCATCCTCATCAACTTCCTCATCAACGCATTCTAGTTTAGCGACGTCACAAACCAGCTTATTTAGGCCGTTTGAAAGTTCAGATTCTAAGCGGTAGGAGAGATGATGGGTACTTATTTATCAGACAAAGGAATATGCTGTCCAGCCTATTTGTTTGCTGTGAGCATGGCCCGTCAAACTTTTATTATGTAATTTTATACCTGTTAATGTTGTATGAATGATGTATGTGTTTGCTATTGTTATGTATAATTCTTATATTGTGTGCTAATTATCTGTAGACTGTTAATGGACATTGGATTGATGTTTCCATTAGATGCCCTGTGTGTTTATGCAGTTAACTCATAAAATATTTAACTGCGATGATTTCATCGAGGTTCATGTATATGAAGTCGTGGGTAGATAGTTGCAAATTTTTGCAGTCTGTGCTGTAAAAAGCTGCTAGTATTTTACTCAATGAGTTGCAATATTGTGTATTATGTTAATGACATGTCTGAGTCCCTGATTTAATGATAATCCATTGTGTAATTGAGTAATTGATGCGTAAACAATTTCTACCTTTTAATTATCGTTATTTGTTGAAAGTCGGATGTATTGTTGAAAATAAATGTTGAAAAATACAATTGAGTACTGTCTTTGTTATTAATTGAAAAAATATGGCTGCCACACAAAGTAAAAATTTAGTCACTGGAATGAATAATTAAGTAAAAAAGGAAAACATATACTGAGTTAATCTTACAGCTCCAGTTATGTTCACCTTGAAAGTACTTAGGCCTACTAATGAAAATGTGTCCAATGAAATCTCTTTCACGTGGACATTTTTGACCGAAGTGAAAAGTGTCCAATTAGTACAGATGTCATTACATGAAAGGTGTCCACTCGGGCAGTTTCCACAGTATATTGCATTTACACTCCATGTTAAAGTGTCGATGTATAGAGATTGTTGGCCGGGCATTTCTTGTCCTTGTCTACCAAAAATGTTGCTTTCTTTACAAGTAAACATGACCCATTTTTATCATGCACATGAAGGATTCTTGGGCTGTTTCAAATTACTATAGTTATAGTACCAGGCTGAAAAACTCTATGAAAATGAAGTATTTTGGTGGGGAAAGGGGGGCACCTCCTGCGCCCCCTGGATCTGCCTACGAATTATGAATATTAAGTGTGCTTAGAGACAGGCTTCAGTATACATGTACTTAATGTACATCATGTGATAATCAATGATTACCAAATTGATGCTGAATTCATGAAATTGAAAAATTTCGTAACAAACGAACTAAAACAGACATTGTGACCTTATTATCATACCTAAGCATCATACCAATTTTGACGATGACCAAGAAATAGTTGAATCACAATTTTAATGTTGTCGTAGGTTATTACAATAATGACTACACCGCCCACTGATGGCCACTGTGACCTCAGTGACCTCCACGCTCTCCGCCGTGTTATTGTAGTGGTGCTGTGGTGATAGGTGGACAAACTATTTTCGCTGTAAGTTGTGCACTAATATATAAAGTCATTATACCTCATCACCATTTTCGCCTGCGGGGCCATTTGGCTACGAACAAATTAGGTCAAAAGGTTGTATCTGCAAATTGTTGTACACGGCTTGGTTTTGTGCCTTATGCTTGCTACCTTGGTTTCATACTACTAGGGATCTTATTAGAAAAAGAAGTACATTAATATCATTATTCTTGTATATGAGATGCTTCACACTTGCGGAATGCTCGAAACGTTATAAATTATATCATTCTAAGTCTTGACACCATACATAACAAAACCAGGATGCAGAGAAACGTCTCTTCGATAGATGCATGTACCACCAACGCCTGTAAAGATCTAATCGTTCAACCGTGTTGAGTGACCATCTCATTATGTCAGTCCCCGCCCCCCCCCCCCCCCCCCAAAAAAAAAAAGAGAGAGAAAAAAAGACGAAGACAAAAACCCCACTACCTCTCATTGCATGAGCGATCCACGATGAAAGTTAGCGCCTTGTGGCTCTCAAGATGGCGGGCGATTATGTATTGATAATGACAGTTGTCGTAAAATCCACGCTGTTAGTCATTGGCTCGCTATTCGACGTTAGTTTATAAAGCATTTAGTTTTGGCATGTGCTGTATGTGGGTCAACAATACGGTGGTGGTGCACACAGTCTGAAGTTTTGGTCAACAGCGTAAACCAATTGATTTGGCCTCCTTTAAGTTACTACATTTTTGTAAATAGGGGCGTACATTATTTGGTAATGTTAGTAATATTAACTTGTAGATACTGTAGAAGACTCGGCCTATACATGTACTTATATTGTTTTTGCACTGCTCACGTGATAGAGCATGTTTCGGGGGTGGGTTAGGGGTGAGATGGGAGAACGTGGGTGGGGGTGGGGGTGTCTGGTTAAAAATATGCGTACGGACGCGTCAAGGAAAACTTGAAAATAACACCCACCAATACACCAATTTCTGAGAAAAAGGTGACACCTGTCCAACCATATGGAATATTTATAGGGTATACCAATAGTTGTTTTTAATAAATACCCATAAATATACTACAAATGTGAAAAAGACACCCAAAAATATACAAAAATATGAAAAATTATACACAGAATATAACAAAACTGTGAAAAAGTCGCCAATTTCGGCGCACGTCCGTACTCACATCGCTAGTATCCAGGATGCAAGAATATGTGCTGGATATGTCCAGTTGGTGGGTGTGGCCCAGTGGACATTGAATTCCACTCGTGACTAGGAGGTCGTTTCCGGTCTGGTCTTATGGTGGGTGTTGAGCAAACCCACCCGTAAAAATATTACACATTGTTCAGTGCCACCTGCATTGCAATTTAGGCTCCATGTCTTTTACATTTTTTTAAAATTCAAATCCATCACTTGCACTATTCAAATCAGTAATAAGTGATTCTGTCAGATATTTTTAGATTTGAAAAAAAAAGAAGGTCGGGCGACACGAAATTAATTATGAATTCAATATGTAGCCCCAAAATGCGTGTACGTATTCCAAAGCCAAACGGAATTTGCATACCGTTTCAGTTTCGTGTCGAACCAACAAATAAATAATGACCGTTATAATAAACGAGCGTAGTATAAAATGAACCCTTTGTTACAATTGTTCATTTGTAATATTGCGACATAGACAAGAAGAGACGCTTTCAATCATTAAAATAGATATAAAAAGTATATTTAGGGTGAGTTTCGACGAGTTTCGACCATACGTATTGCCGTTTAGGTCGGCCTCTTTACCAATGTCTGAGAAAATATAACAAACCATGCTGACTTGAAAAAAAAGGATCCGCCCGTGCTATCAGATGAGTCGATTTATTAAATGAAACAATGATGATATTTTTTTGGTCGATTAATTGACGCAAACGTTGTTTCCTTTTATCTTAGGCTTATCACTACTATGCATATTTATCTAAAATACACACATACTTACAACTTATAACTACCGTATCTAATGTCATAATAAGTCATTTTCAACAACACCCGACAATCCAATTATCTCTGAGATGGCTGATAATTACCCGTAAAGAGTGCTCTCAAAGTGCAGGTATCAGGCGACAATATCAATTGTAATAGGCAATAAAATCCACCATAAAAATGTCATCCTGTTTTCGTCTTGGTCAATCAGCTGTTGCGTGTTGGCGTAATCTTTGTAAATTGTTCCACAAGTTTGAGATTCACATAGAGGAGGAAAGTGACACTTTTAAGTTACATTTCAATGCATTGAACGTAATGAGGAAACTAATAATCACTCGTATGAATTACAAGTTTAATTGATACGTTTAATTTTTATTATGCATATGCGGCTGTTTGATAAAAAAGGAAAACATATTCAGTTTTCTTAAATAGATCTTATCTTCTGTATGCACAATTCCCGTAAGTTCTTAAAATGTTATACATTACAACTTTCTATGGAAAAAAATAAAGATCCTATATACAAATGTATGATATTGTATTGGTAACCCCATACCTTACAAATTACGGTATTTTACAATACAAACTGTATATGTTCAAGGGCATTTTAGTGACCCATTACACCAGATATAAATATACAAGCACACGTTATTTCTAGTCAGTAATGATCTCCCTTTAAAAAAATAATGTGCATGCACGTAGGCTCAGACTCACAGGACTTGCTAGAACGCTAGCTATTGGTGTTTTTCTATTCACATGAAATATGCACGCCCATAACCATGCATCATCAATTGATCTACTTGGTCATCTATTTAGGTTGGAAATAAAGTAAAGTTCAACTGATGCAAGTCAACACAGCCATACTGACAATGTCTCAGTTACACTTCTTCAGGGAAAAGAATAAGACGTCACTTTTATCTACAGATATAAACACCCAGGTGTCGATTATGAGATGTGCCAAAATCAGTACTTTTATATGCAGATGTCTTTTATTACAGCCTCGGGCAAATATTTTGAATGACATGGCTTAAAACTGAAAATCACCCTCTTTATTATATTGTGATTCAACTGATTATATAGCTATGGGTGGTACAATTAGCAACCGCCAGAGGCGCTCATGTAGCAGCCATCTTTGCAATATGTTTAAACAGACCTGTTCAAATGGTGGCGGAATCATTACATCTTTAATTATATGGCACTAATAGGAAAATGTGCAACTATTCACACTAATGAGGTGAATATATAAGGGGTTAGGTCAACAATTATTACTTGTACATGGGTTTTGCAAAATGGTTTTCGCCGAGCTCTGTAATTAATGATTCGGTATGAAGCTTGAAATGGAACGTCAACTACTAATAGCATGTACATGTATGTTGGCTTTATGTTTTTCTTTCAGTCTTGCCAACATTTCCAAAACATGCTAATTGTCAGAGAAACCTATATATCGTTGTTAGTGAGTTGGTATCTGGTACATTACATGTACAATAAATGTAGGTAAAGTTTTCTTTAAAAGAAAACCCACAGACATAGCAAACATAACTATTTCCTCACCTTTCTCTTTAGGGGCATACAAATGCACGATATGCACAAGGTTAGAATTATTACTTTTCCAAATTCCATACATTTATAGAACTTAAGACTTTTGACGCGCAGCAAGGTTATTTAATTTTCACATTAGAATGACGTCTATACTCAGACAACACACTCAAAAAACAAGAAAAAACACCAACAAAACTAACAGCACACACAAAACTCACCAAACAAAAAAAAACTAACAAGACCAACGCGAAGAACAACAAGACCAAGGACAAGAAGAATAAGTATGGCAGGAGCAGCAGCAGCAGCAGCAGCAGCAGCAGCAGCAGCAGCAGCAGCAGCAGCAGCAGCAGCAGCAGCAGCAGCAGCAGCAGCAGCAGCAGCAGCAGCAGCAGCAGATTTGCCCGCGTTTACAGTTCCTGCTGTCACTGTCACTTCGATCCACTATAACATTAATTTTGACTTTATCCAAATCGACGCTTCACAAAAAGTACGCATGCGCCTAGTCTAACAACACCCAAGTCAGCCACATGAATAATTTCACTGGCCCTTAAACCTGACAAATCTCTTGCTGGCGGTTGTAATCACAATCCAATAAATACACATCAGTCGTAAATGATGATGTACACGGGGAGAATACGGTGCGCAGCCGACACATTAAGTTTGTATGGAAGACGAAATGAACAGTCACCGAACTCTCCTGCAGACTTTAAAAGCTATTTATCGCGGCGTCCGGCGCTTAGTCCTGTCGTCTGCTGTCACCGAGTCCGACTGATCACGTGATAATTTTATGATCATTATTTCTTCTTCTTGCAGACTGACGCAATGTATCATTTTACAGAAAAACAAAATGAAAAAAGTAGATCTACAATCCAGACGATAGAATCTTCTTGTAGGTTATACACAAACTCTGACAAACTACCGCGAGCCATCAACGAAAAGTGGCACCATCAAACGCAGCCGTCAGTAAATTACGGCGGGAATAAAGAAATGCTCGTAAAACCCCATTGCGCTTGATCAAGGCAGATTGAGGCCACTTCATTCATTACGTCTGTTTTTCATCATGCTTTCTCGTCACTGACTCCACGGATCCCCGGGGCCCACGCGGGCCACAACCTAGCCCATTTGCGCCTCTGTCATCATACTGAATTATGATTTTATGCGGACTACATGATGAAAGAAAGTGAGCAGTGTTCGCTCGGGACCCGGGCGAATGGCTTTGCCGGGCGCCCGCACTTATATGTAATAAGGAAGGCGCTCTTCTTTTGTTGGCGCATGTAGCATTGTTTCATTAGGATATAGCTTGCTTTGTTGTTTTATATTAGGTATTTTAGAAGTTTTTTTTAACTATATTCTTGATTTGTGATCATCGTTGAAAGTGTCTGTGTCAATACAGATGCTTACTTAATAAGGGGGAAACTATCATCGGCCTGAGAAGTTAATTTTATGAACTCAGAGTGACTTCTGTCACATCTACCACAAATGTGTTGTGCTTGTAAGCATGATAACTTCTCTGCCATTCAATTACCTCACACGGCATGCTATATAATCGGTCAAAATCCTCTAAGCACCTACACTATACAAAACCGTCCACACAACAGCTGGCTGTTTCAGCGACCAACAGTATATGCCCAGTCTCTTAAAATCAGAACTTTCAGACATAAGTTCTGTCCATAATTGACAATCATGTGTCATGATTATGCTGCTGTCTTGCAGACGACATAATACTGATAAATGGGGCTCTGAAATTGTGACTTGGGGCACTTGGCAGCACCTAACCCCGCCGGGCAGAGAGGGCAAGCGTTGATAGGCGTCGGGAGGGCCACTAGCGTGCATACAGATAGACCGTAATAAAGGGGGTTCTCTTCTAAGGGGAGTGTACACCAGTGGTGTTCAAATGACGTATACTATTCTCTGGACTGCTTGACTGGTTTGAGCTATAAATCGGGTTGTTATCATCAGTGGCGCAGTTAAAAATCGACTGATGTTTTTCTCTTCTGTTTTTATTATACTTTTTTCTGTGGGTGTTTTTGCATTCCATTATGCGTATGTTTCGTTTAATGGTGCTGTGTAAAAGCAATTGATTCAAATGATATGTATATAGTTATTACAGGGTTGAGGACCTACTATAGTATACACGTAATCACTTTCTTAAAAAATACGCAGTACATCTTTCACGTAAAATACTGGAAATTTGGAGAACCAGTTGATTAAAAGACACTGACGCAAGCAAATCAAACACACAAATAACTGCACAAACACTTGGCGATTTCAAAAACACGGAACACATCATCCAACCCTCCCCCACTCAACCTAACACAGACGAACAATCCACACTAGCACCATTACGCGCAGCAATGGCAACATCAAGCTTTTTGTTTCACACTTAGCACACTATAAATGAGCCATCAGCACACTACGGCTCTTCCCAGAAGGCCCCTCTAACTGACTGGCTACACACCCCAGCAGATGTCAAACTTCACCCCTCACCCTTTCAGCCCGGGACTTGACCCGGCCTCCCGGCCTCTCCAAAAGAGACCGCCCTCGCACGCGGGCCCATCATCAACAATCCATTACCGGGCCCGTCCCTTTAACGGCCCGCACACAGGCCGCGAGTCAAAGGGCCATGTCAAAGATTGATACGATCACGGCGACGGTAATTGTACACATGTTAGCCTATTGTCAAATCTCGGCTGCTTTTTTGTCTCTGTTACAAGCTTCAATGAGATGTTGCGTGAACGCGCAGTTGGACGGTTAGTCGGTTCAATGAGTTTGGGGCGACCTCTAGTGTTGTTAGTAAAATGGGGTCATAATGATTTGCATGTATAGTACACATATTTGGAAATTTGTGTGTGAATTTACCATCATTTATAAGAAATGAATAGTTTATAAAAAAGAAACAATGCGGCTATTTCTTACTTTGCTTATGTCGTTGACTTTTTAGATTTATTATATATTTCTTTTCGTTTTAATATAGTAATTTTAATTTATGTGAAACAATACAAATATTTGATTTTATAACATTACCCAACGAAAATTACGGGATATTCCGACATTATGTAGCCTACATATGCTACAAGCTTACAACACCGAACTAACATATTTGACCAACACATTTGATAGAGATTTTCCTTGGACTATTTTGCACACCGGGGCGAGTAAAATCAAGTATGAATCCGCGAATACAAGACTAACCACATTGGAAATGAAATTGATAGGACACTATCTGGACACGGCTCTTAAGCCGAAGCTGCCCTTAGGCACCCGATACATAGCCTAAAAGCACCCAAATTACGAATATTAGAGCTACTCCACGGTGATGAATGCCAATGATTCCAAAGTGTCCCCTCCAACAATCCCCACTACCAGCCATTGTTTCGCAATCAGCAAAAAGCCCGATAAATCACCGTGTCAGCCGCCATGATTGGGCGATAATATCGTGGAAACGGAAGTTATGCCAAACAGGAATCATGTAAAATGTCAAAAAGCTAACAGAACGCTGAGCACGGCTCGTGTAGCCTTTATCGGAGTGCTTTTCATGGCAACGGACCAGCCGCGTGCACGTTAAAGGCTGCACATTGAGCGAATAACGTTCTAGACAACCATATGCCGAGCTGCTTTCAGCGCAGACGTCAATTTTCGCTGCTGCCACGCGACGTGAAACAAGTGTTGTCGCCGATACACTCCATTTATCCCCATTTGGCCTCAAATGAGGCTCACAGCACCATTTCGTCTGCTACGGGAGGTGGTCACGCCATTTGTCAATTATCGCTCAATAATGGTATTATGAATCTTTAATTAAGTGAATAATGAAGCGAGAACCCAGTTTGCAGGCTGGGAGGCGTTGGGAGACTTACAATTGTTTTACGAGCATAGCGTAGATGCTGTTATTCGGCTGGGAGCGGATAGGTGAGTGGGGGTCCTCAGTGGTATATGTGTGCTGTGTTGTTAGGTGAAACTATGACCTGTAGATTAACGGTATATTGATGGACACTTGAAAATTACGACACCTTCTATTCAGAAATACAGAGTTCTATCGCCTGCGTGTCAAGCAAGAAATATGGTACAATGCTCTTTTCGTGTATAACGGATTTCATTCGGAATCCAATCAGATTTGCCAGAAATTTCTCCTGTAAAATAAAGCTTGGTTGCTAGAGCACATCACAAAGTGGGTAGCACGTCAAGGGCCATCAACTCTGCCCCTGTATGTTCTACAGTTAGTGGCCCTATTGGATGATTTAGCCTTTGCCCGTAACAACGCCAGCTTACCGTTTTATTGCCTATTGCTGTCGCTCATTTTCTGCAAAATAATGACACTCGATGGGCAAATGTCATGGCCCCGACTCATAACTTGCCACAAATCACCATAATTATGAAGCAAAGATTAATTTGACATTCATCTCCCTCCTTAATTCGCTACTAAATGCCCTGCCACCTGATATTTTTGCCGGTTTTATGCTTCCGTCATAGACGAAGCGATTCCGGTTTACGATTCAAGCGTTACCAAACGAATTCTGCTCGGAAACCGGAAACCGTGCTACTGCGCAGGCGCAGTTCGGTCACGTGGTTACTTAATAATGGCTCATCATCAAGTTTTTGCGGCGCTGAGATTGCCTTTCACAGAAATATGATCATGACATGACAGTAACCAATCGCCCACGGCTGAGTAATGGATTATTGCAGGAAATATAGCATTGTAATGAAGCATAATTCGCCGCTGACAGTTTCCCAAACGGGATATTAATGTGATGTTTGCCCATTGATTCCACTATTTTCCATAATTCACGTATAAGACGGGCGCATAACGAGCTTTTGCGCTGATCTCTGCAATAAACTCACACATTTAGAAGGGAATTAAAAATCAATTTGCCGGCTGGTGAACATTCGCCAATTGACATGAGTATAGATTTCTTCTGTGCACGTGGTTTTCTTGTTCTTTTTATCATAATATCGGTTAAAATAGAAAACTGGTCTGTGTTTGACTTTTTCATGGTCAACGTTAATTAAGTCGCCCATAAATTTCAAGTGCTTCACCGTTACATTTGAGTCTAAAGTCTCAAATACACAATTGTCAGATGAGATGGCCTTTTATATTCAACATTTTACTCTTCAGATTTCTGTCTTTTGTGCTAGTTTAGTTATGCTGAGACTTTGCAGAGCTTTATTGCCTATTGAGTGTCGGTTTACGCGTAACAAAAATCCACCCCATTCTGTGCCATTTATCAATGCCGCAGTCAAAATCCGTAAAGTTACTGGTGCCTGCAGCCAATCAGAGTAGCTCATTTGCATACACATACCTCAAATGATCTGAAATATATTCCATCCTTCAAATATATCATATAGACATAGCAATAGCTGAAGACAGATTTTACAATCCTAAGCAGCCCGCTGCTTGGGATGATGGTATCATCACAAACTTGGGGTCGTGAGTTTAAGTCCCGTCATGGGCACTATTGATATTAAAGGCAATTGCATCAATGGATTTCAAATTCTTTTGAAAGTGGCTTTTATTCTTTTATTTTTTATTTTTTTAAATTGATCAATCCTCAATCCTCCTGATGTTCCATAACTCACACCTATTGATGCAGTTGCCTTCACGTAATATACATGTAGTCAAATGGAAGCTTAGGATTGTAAGTCACCTTTGGTTGGGTGCAAAAGTTAAGTAGGCTTTGCAAAAGTTGACAAAAGTTGACAAAAGTTGACTAAACACTGAGTGGTGAACAGAAACAGTTGATATATGAACAAGCATTGCATTAGCCAGTTTCATCATTTTAGATATGTTACCTTAGATAGATATATCATATTACAATCGGAAACTAACGAATCAAAGCTTTTTTAGAGGTGCCATAACAATGCGAGTTATACAGCTTAACAGAGAGTGTAATTTTCTCCTCGCTGAAGGTCTTTCAGACTCGCATTTATTTATATTTTGGTTAACAAAGGCGGGTGGGTGGTTGTGGAGGTGGAGGTGGAGGTTGGTTATACATTATAAACCTACAAATAACAGTTGTCTTGAAACCTCAAAACACTTTCTTTACAAAATAGAGTATAAATTTCGTACCCAAAATGTAAGAGTTTCGTCACTACCAGTTTGATGATACAATATTAAAATACTTAAGACTAGGACCTCTCCAAGCAAATGTCAGAACCCCCGCCCCCCATTTTATTATCACGATTCACTTCGCAGCTGCTGTATGCGTGTGAAAGGCGTCATAATTCCATAATGATAGTTCCAAGTCCAGCACACAATATTCCACTCAGCCGCCCCTCATCATCTCAATATCTTGTGTGAGGTGAAGGAAAACAAATACCCAGTTGGGCCATGAATATTTCACCTCTTGCCAATACGGTTCCTGTGGCTCATTACCTGATCATGCCATCATTATCAGTAGATCATACCACGTGAATAAGTGAACACAATAATAATGGTGCTGATCAGCGCGCCACAGTGGCTAAATAATAGTAAATATCCATTGGATTGGGCTCGTATTGTCTCTAATACGATTATGACCATGGGATAAAGTCATCAGTATTAATGATGCAAGACGCTTGCACATTAGCCCCATGCACTGGTCATCAGGTAGGGTCAGACGCAAGCAGACTTATGAGGAACGCTTGTCAATATTGGAAGGACAATTGACCATTAAGTTTCCTTCAGTTTTGTTGGAAACCGGTAGGGTGATAAAGGAGACATTGCAAATATACGAAGTAGAAAACATGCAACCTGCAAAAGATGCAATGGTTGCAAGGAGTAAAATAAACACATAGAAGTCTAACCATTTAACAAGAAATCATCAAGTAACCTTGCATATGAATTTTTAACACCAAAAGTTGATGTGAGATAATATATTGTATTTGACACTGGCGAACCATTTGTTTGCGATATATATATATATATATATATATATATATATATATATATATATATATATATATATATATATATATATATATATATATATATATATATATATATATATATATATATATATATATCCTCGGAGGCAACATCTTTGTTGCTACAGTATATTTTTTGTTATGACTGAGTAATATAAATAAATAAATATATATATATATATATATATATATATTCCATATATATATCACCCCATTCATAATGCATATATATATGATTGCATACCACATATATATATATATATTGTAAGTAATGTGTGATATGTGTTTTCAATAGTAATAAAACCCCAGACTATATATATATATATATATATATATATATATATATATATATATATATATATATATATATATATATATATATATATATATATATATATATATATATATATATATATATATATATATATATATATATATATATATATATATATTCTCAGTCATAACAAAAAAATAATAATTTCACAGCTGTAAAGCTCAAGATATTGCCTCCGAGGAGCCAGCTGTTAAACGATTTGCTTAACAACATGTTCTAGAACAAAAATCTCATCGGGTCTGTGAAAAATAAAATGAGAAGTGTTATTGAAATTAAACTCTTTGAGTTATTACACGAGGTTACATTTAATGTTTAATGCACATATCCGTTAGGATCATAGGTGAGCTTATACACCGCAATGAGCAAACATTTTATCCATATGCAAATCCAGGGGCGGGGGGCGCAGGGGCAGGTGCCGCCCCCCCCCCCCAATCGTGGGTTTCACGCCTTTCCCATTCACACAGCCTTCAAAGTCCAAAGTTCATGGTATAAGTAATAAGCCCGAATAGATAAGGATGGTGCTCCCCTTTTTCCACCAAAATACCTAATTTTCATAGGGTTTTTACACGTCTGCCATCGATCGCGCATATGAATCCCATGAAATCCCAGAAGTGTGCCCCCCTTTTTCTAAAAACCTGGATCTGTCATTGATATGGTCAGTCATATTAACCAAATCCCACACAAATCAAAACGTCCTCATTCCTCTTAATCTTCTAGAGTTTGAACCAATTACATGTATGATCATTCTTTACTATCTGTCACCGAGAAAATATAAGCAGACTGACTTTCAACTTTCTTCATACTTCACGTCAAACTGATGAGGTTCCCCTCCTGATCCCCCCTCATGGCATTGCCTTCAAAGAGAGACACATCATTGACTGACACACAGGTACTTTCCACTGGAAGGTCAAGGAAGCCCTTCACAAACAGCACCTAGACTCATGCATATGAACTGTACGGCCCTCGACATCCACCATCTTTGGACCACGTGATAATTATCTAGTGACTTCACAATTCGTGGCGAATAGACCAGAGGGCGGGGAAAATTAATTGATCTAGTTGAAAACTGTTGTCAGTTTTCTCAAATATTTCAGTGAAAAGATAGTATGAGGAATGAGTATAATTGCTTGGGAGTTGTGATATTAGTCAATATACATATGCATTATATAGCATTGGTCCGTTGTACCCTATTTACCCCTAAATATTCAGCTTTACCTGAATATAGATGACTCAATGACGCCCCCACCCAGCCCCTCCATGACCTCACACAACGTTCCACCAAATCTGCTAGTGATAGGCGAGGCTTCTCGCGAACTTACACGGAACTGAAAACTTTGCGCTTATTCATTTATTTAAAAAAATCTCTTGATAATTGGCCAGTAACCACACTTTATTAGCGTCAAGGTCATAACCCTACGCTAAGTTGTAATACTCGAGTGTGATTAATAATGAACCCGAGGTATAACGCTATGAAAGCTAACTAAACGAAGGCGCTGCTAATTTATCCATATGCCAAGGCTGATTGTTAAGGAACGTCCAAACTGACATAAGTCATTTTTATGACTTAGTAAATATTAAAATATTCTAACCATTCAATATCAGGTCAATCATTAGACATTTATTGAAATCCATATCTGGCCAGCCTCTCATTATTGCCCGTTGACCGCTCCTTTGATCGCCACACAAATTGAATAATTAAACCGTCCACAATGCACACCAGTTGCAATAAAACCTTTGAATAGAATTTATAAGGATATCAGTACTATAAAGCATTATTCGGCAAGAGAATCGCCGGGGTCGACTAATGACTAATTTATATTAACCGCCGTCGTAAAATCATGGGGCGAATTTGTTATAAGTTTAGGTCATAAATGTTGATTGATTCATTACGATCGGAATTTGTTGTGGTAATTGCTTCTTTGCGTGGCCCCTTTGGTGACGTGACATTTTATGGCGTGGCCTCAATCACTTTATGGGTCCACAACGCACACTAATCTAGTCTCAAAACTCAGTGACTTCTTCACAAAAGCATTGTACGTTTAGTTACCAGGTGACCAAATATGCACGGAGATTCTTGTTCAAATCGATAATCTGAGCAAGATAGAACAATTTTGATGTGCTACCACACTACGTCTTCTGTGTCTGTATCCTGGGGTCAGTATATATTACCGAAGTGGAATGCTTAAGACCAGTAGAGGGGCAAATATGATGTACAATTTGTCACGCTCAGCAAAAGTGTGTGTGTGTGTGTGTGTGTGTGTGTGTGTGTGTGTGTGTGTGTGTGTGTGTGTGTGTGTGTGTGTGTGTGTGTGTGTGTGTGTGTGTGTGTGTGTGTGTGTGTGTGTGTGTGTGTGTGTGTGTGTGTGTGTGTGTGTGTGTGTGTGTGTGTGTGTGTGTGTGTGTGTGTGTGTGTGTGTGTGTGTGTGTGTGTGTGTGTGTGTGTGTGTGTGTGTGTGTGTGTGTGTGTGTGTGTGTGTGTGTGTGTGTGTGTGTGTGTGTGTGTGTGTGTGTGTGTGTGTGTGTGTGTGTGTGTGTGTGTGTGTGTGTGTGTGTGTGCTTCATGTGTGTTTCTTATATTCCACCTTTTTGTGGGTCCAAATTAATCTTTTCGTGCGCTCTAAAATTTCACACCCGGTGAAAATTTCATATCATGATTCATCTGTATCTATATTGTATTTGAATGTGGTAAATTTCCACCCATATATTCATGAATTGCGATAGTTGATAGTCTTAATTAATCTTATTATGTAACTTTTATATTATTTATACTTTAAATATCATTACATATTCATCCAATGTTAATTTTGGAATGAATGATGTTGCGAAACACAAAAGCACTGTGTAGATGTTCTTCGATTATGTCTCACATCTGATTTTTGTGTGTTTTTTTTCCTTTTTGTGTGTGTGTGTGTGTGTGTGTGTGTGTGTGTGTGTGTGTGTGTGTGTGTGTGTGTGTGTGTGTGTGTGTGTGTGTGTGTGTGTGTGTGTGTGTGTGTGTGTGTGTGTGTGTGTGTGTGTGTGTGTGTGTGTGTGTGTGTGTGTGTGTGTGTGTGTGTGTGTGTGTGTGTGTGTGTGTGTGTGTAGGGGGGTCAAGAAAAAAGAGAACATTGGTCCATGTTTGTACCAGCGTTTAATAATGCACTAGTAATAGATGTATGCAATGAATGATTAATACAAAAAACAGCAAATTGTTGTAGCTGATGGAAACTGATTTGAACAGCTGTAGGTGAATGCCATTTTGTTTTTTCTTTTCACGGGAAAACCCGCCTCTGAAAAGGCAGGCACTCCACCCCACCCAAATCTACACACAGAGCGCACACACACTTAACAAAAAGCATGATTAAAACTCCCCCATCTGAAGCCGCCTGTTCATGCACTGTGTCGCCGCCGTCTGCTGAAAGCCGGAGATAACCGCTAAATGTCGCCACTTGCGTAAAACATTCAATTCTTCGCTCCACTACTTATTGCGCCATTTCGGAACAGACGGCCATTCCGTCGGCCATTTCTCGTAAGAAACGAGCCTCTTAGGTGGTCGCTCAATGGCACAAACCAGCCAATAGATGCTAATGAAGATGACCATTCCTCTCTAATCATAAAATTCACACCTGTCCGGGACTCTTGTAACACTTTGGCACGTTTGTGCCAAGAGCCACGGCCCAGAGATAGATTTCAAGCTAAACGAGACCGCCGAGACTGTGAGCCGAGCACAAACATCAAACGGGCCGAGTTCGCTTTCATTAAACCGAGTTACGAGCCGCGAAGGGGCAAGCGGGGTCAATTAGTCTTGCTCTTAATGACCAGTGTCCAGTTTATGACTGAGTTAGCGAAGATGTCGACTGGGTTTAGGACTTGACGCCTTTACTAGAATTGCACAGCGTGGCGCTGATTTAGCTTCTAAACGTTATGGAAAGCACGGAAAGGTCGAGATTGGTCTGGTACACAGCTTTGTCTCATGAATTGGAAACAAAACGGAAACTGAAACGGTATACGAATTGAAATGAGCGGGAACTAAACTATGCCAAAGTCCTGTTAGTCCAAGCAATATTTATAGCATGCACAATGGTCAAGGAATAGACTATATATTTCAAAAATACGTTGAGTGATTGGTTCTAGATATAGAGAAACGTGGTTCACTCCCCATTAGCTGTTTTGTATCGCGATCATTATTATCATTGCAGGTTTGTCCGATTGGGATCACCTTGTTACCAAATGTTTCCAA
>CM032665.1:23627412-23640084 GCA_019095985.1 Streblospio benedicti
ATATGATTTTCGGAATGACTGTAACTCTAATTCAGATTCAGAGTCTGAGATTCTACCAAGTCTACCACTTCTCATTTTTTCATCATTGTCATACTCTTTTTTTTTATTTATTAATAATACGTTGAGTATTTCTCCTGCAGGAAGTCTGCCATATAGTACATTATCAAACATTTAGATTTGTGTTTGATTATAGTTGTCTCAAAAGCACAAAATAGTGTTGGAATATCAATATAGATTATTATTTCAAATTATGTATGAAACAGCATTACTGATACACAGTGGCATAGCCAGGATTGCAAAGATCGGAGGCAAAATATGTTGAACGAGGTAGTGCATAGCTTTTCTAGGGGGTTTGGGGGCATCCTCCCCCAAGAAAATTTTGGAATTTAGACCCTTTTTCATAGCGTCTGTGGCTATTTCAAACACAAAAAACCTTAAAACCCATATGTCATAGCTAAGTTTCAGTCACGGTTTCATCGACGAACAATCCCTCCAATACATTGGAATCAGTTGCCTCTCATGGCTCATATGTAGCTATGACACTGATGTAGCATTATCATAAGTGACTTTATGTCTGATTATGATCATTAGTAATGCTGGCATAATATGATAATAATGAGATACTTAGAATGAATAGCACTTAAATTTGTCAATTGACATTAATTTTGTCAATAAAACCTTTCTATGTTTTGCAAGTTTCATGCGATTATGCTTGCGCTTCTTCTTTCTTTTAGCCTCAAAACCAAAATTAGGACCCATCAATGGTCTTCAATTTGAAAGTATGACCCCCCTATGACTTCGATTTTGAAAGTATGACCCCCCAATATCTGCCCCTGACCCCCACAGCAAATTGTAAATGACCGGGCCCTAAATCAAAGTTTAAAATGTTATTCAAACGCAGTGACGGAAACAAACTGTATGTACGCATTAGTAGAACAACTTGTAATTGTAGTCCAGACTTTGATTTTTGGATCAATGCGCTATGCATTTGAAGATTTGCCATGCAAATGCGGACATCTAGTGGAAAGATAGAGGCACACATTCAGCTATTATTACAAGTGCAATTTCTGATCCATTGCACACACCTATCGATGTTTGTGTGCTCTCTTTACATGGGCTGTATGTGCTCGTGAGTAACATAGGATACTAGAGGATACGTATGTATTAGTTACACAGTGTTTAGCTAAAATAAGAGATACGTGCATGTACGTAAATATAGAATCTTATTTCATACTTAATCTTAATCCTGCAGTATTTGGAGAATAGTGAGGATGATATGAAGCATTATATGTGGCATGAGTAGGTCTAGATGTTGTATGGTTATCATAAAATAAGGACTGTTGATCGTGATGCTAAAGATGCGTACGTCACTGGGTAAAAAATAACCCAGTTTTAGACAATAGATCGTGATATATATACTTAGAAATACACAATTGGATAGAGAATACACGCAGTAAGAAATCAAAATGGCTGATAAATGTGCTTATTTCAAAATCCAACGCCATGGTCAAAATGTCAATGAGTTTCGCTCAGTGTTGGTGTCCGCACACCCCCCTTTATACATTGTATTGAGAGTTGATGAGTTACCAAAATAAAATGCCATGAACAATTTATTAGGTGGTATGCGAGGTCTGGGTGGATAGTATTCCATGTCATCTTCAAACCCACTCAAATATACCTAACCAGATGTCATCGAACCCCAGAAATCTTTTCATTGTTACAAGAAAATAATCTCAGTTACATTCTCGTTTTGTACGGTTAATGCAGTCATTTTAGTGTTTTTGTTCACTGCGGCGTATTGAAAAATGGCTAGGGACATACAATTGTGCTCGAAAGGCATACACCATGCGAGCTAGTTAGTTCAGCGCCAAGGCAAGCCGAAGTGCATGTTTTCCCGTGAAGCATCCATCACATGTGCGAGGACGTTGTGGCTTTGTGGTTATTGAAAAGTACCGGTTTGTAAAATAGCATTGGCATCATCTGCTTCAATATTGTGATATTAACATGGGAAAGTAATGGAAGGTTAATGTAAATGTACACACGTCCTATATTGACTAAATCGGCAACCAGGAGCCATGGAGCAATACTTATGTAAGACTTGGCATCAGATTAGATCGGTTAATCTTGATTATATTACCGGAGAGTGATCATATCTCTTCAGATCTATTATTGTTATGAATTTAGCTAATGAGAATAACTTCCTATAGCCTATTGAATGTGCAATCAAATCATCGGTTCAGAAAATGCTTAATTATGTATAATACAAATACTTTGAATCTACGCAACATAGAAGATTGTTAGTGCAAGTTGATTAGCGATGGTTGCTGATAGGAATAATGAATGCCAGGTATAGAATTTCAATTTAACATTTCTAAGAATGATAATTCTGAGAAATAGAATACTTTCATTCGTCAACAATGACAGATAAAAACATGCGATTTGGAAGTATATGTATTTCGCATGGAAATAAGAATCTACCAAACGTTAGTCATATGCTGTACCAATATTTAAACACACTATTATTAAATCCCAATCAAGGTTTGAACATTGTTTCGTGCGTTATTGTTTGAATTCAGATAAAGAATTTTGCACCATTTAAACCTTTACTCTAAAATTGTATTTAACACATGGCAGTATAATACAGGTCGCTCATATACAGAAATAATTTGGACGCACTGTAAAAATACAAATATAAAATCAATGTGGTCTATGATCAAAGATTTTATTCAAATCGACAATCCCCTGCATACACCAAGTACAAATAAAGTTTGATTAGCATTGACAATACAGAATAACAGGCGTCAATCTGTAAACACAACACCATTCATATCGCTGTTCCGGGCCGCCTGGCCTGTTGTAAACATACGGGCCCTTTTCACCGCAATGTATACGCCTCTGTTTGAGAGACCCGCAAAATGAGCCCTTGTATAAATATTACGCTGTGGGGAGTCCACAAACACTGTGTGGGCAACGGTACACAGCAGGCAGGTTGTGTATTTCATGCAGAAATTTTTATAAGAGCTAGAATTTCTGGTTTTATCTAGAGAATCGAGAGGCAAAAGTGGGATTGATATGAGGTAGTGGCGGAAGCAGCAGCAGCAGGAGTAGCAGCAGCAGCAGGAGCAGCAGCAGCAGGAGCAGCAGCAGCAGCAGCAGCAGCAGCAGCAGCAGCAGCAGCAGCAGTAGTAGTAGCAGCAGCAGCAATATCAGACGTTGACAATTAACTTGCTCTTTTCATGTCCTGTTGTAAACATTGCTGTAATTTCCAATCAAATCAAAATGGGGAATTATAAAGTACACCATGGGTGCGAGGAATTTTGCGTGATTTTTTTGAAGGTATTTGTAATCGCTTGAAATTCACCTTCTTTTATTCTAATAGTTAAAACTCTTTCCAAAGCTACTTTCAAAAGATCAAATCCATTAATGCTGTCGCCTTTGTACGAAAACATAAAATTCACCAAAATAATACCAAAGCGTGTAGATTAAATCCAATTTACAGTGTCGTTTCACAGACGATACGGATTTATTGACTTTGGAAGTCCGTACTTTTGGCAAATGTTTGCATATGCTTCTAAATGATTTGCTAATAAAATGCCATGTTTTGATACCCTTATCACCTTTATATTTGAAAATTTATTTCAACAGGTCCCATTCGGATACCAAGGAAGAAACTTGACGAGTGTAACATTGCATCATGATATTTAGAGGTAAGATCAATTCTATAAAATACAAAGCATAATAAGTAGTTGATGTTATGTAATTGATGAAAACGAATTTCAAGTCGCAATTTTTAAATAAGAATTTTAGGTATGTAGCAAATAAAAAAACAAAAAACAAAAAAAAAAAACATACAAAAATATTTGCGACAATTAGGAGCTTTCCTTCTTGTTTAAACAAGCCAGTGAACACTTCTCAATCATGTGAAAATCATGAATATATATCCCCCACCCCCACCCACTTAAATTTGATACAGGTGTATTAACCTGTGTTCAGCCGTGTATATTAATTGCATGTATTTTGTGCATAAAATACATGTACTTCACTGGCAGGTCCAGCTATATATTGCAATGGTGTGTCTGTGAGCACAAACAATGGATTTGAAATGGAGTGAAATTTTGTGATGATGAAAAAAGGAAAACAC
The DNA here is from genome assembly GCA_019095985.1 of Streblospio benedicti. Taxonomy (NCBI): domain Eukaryota; kingdom Metazoa; phylum Annelida; class Polychaeta; order Spionida; family Spionidae; genus Streblospio; species Streblospio benedicti. The sequence continues at coordinate 23,631,554 of CM032665.1, forward strand.
GCGCACGCAAAAAAAAACCCCAACAAAACAACAAAAACAAACAAACAAACAACAACAATAAAACAACAACATTCCAACAAACAAATAATGGCAAGAAAATAACATTCTTTTGGTTGAGAAAAATGTTGGGTCGCCCCCATTCATCGCTTCCCTAATATTGGTCTGCCGGTGCTGTTTACTGTGCAAATGCAGGAATTTTAGTTTTAGTATAGCTTATAACAAACTTTTAGCGCACGAGGGATTAACTATTTCAATACTTGACCAGCCGTACAGAAAGACACATATGCCTGTCGCAACAAGAGCATCTTACCTCTTTTTGCAATTGATGACTGCTGTTATCAAAGTTCAATAAACAATAAATTCCTTAAACTTCTAAAGAGCCGTGATACAGTTATATCTAGCCTCAGATTTGATAGCTCTATCAACGATGGTAAATAGTTTCTTCTTGATTTTATGACAGGCGATCTAATGAATTGTCGTTTGATTGTCAAACTGATAATACAAGTGATTTATCTGTCAAAACTTAAGCCGATTACTTGCAATAACAGAGAAAGACTTCACTGACTTGGATGGCATTGCCCATAGTGGATTATCACCTACATTTCAGGGATTAACCTACCCGTGATTAATACGAGGAAGGAAATTTCTTTAGGATAGATTGAATCAAATTGTTCCGTGAATTATAAGTAATTGCAAAATATTATCATTCTATGTTAAAGTTAAAGAGCAAAACCACGTTGTATCATTACCGTTCGAAACCGGGTTTAACTTGTAAACAGCCCGTATGTTGCTCGTCGATACAAATGTTTGTGTGGGTCATTATTGCCAATCAGGATGTACTGGATGCTACTGTCAAGCTGTGCTGATGTATTTTGCTTGTTATATTCAATAGCTTGTTCTAAGATTTATGGAAACCCGGTATTTTCTAACCAATTGACCATTCTTTTTATACGTGACCGTTACACGTACTGGTCCAAACTTGTGGCGAGTAATGGCCTACCCGTTGCCGTATGGTACACATAGAAACAGCAAAGAGTGGCTGATGCAAGCTTCTCAATGGTTAATTACACGTACAGGTCGCTGTTTTGGTTACAGGTACAGGCCGGTTTCGGACGGGGATCATGTAAATCTCTGACTTTCAGCGCTCCACCAATCAGAGTGCGCCATTTGCCTAACTAACTTCTGCACGCTCAGGGTTGAGGACGCTGTTTCTGCTTTCATGTCAGCGGGTGGCTGGTAACCAGACATGGCGGCGCCGTCCGTGACGTCACGCCGCAGCGTCCAGTGGTCCAAAGGGCCGCAAAAAACACCGCGGCGCCACAAGAAAAGCAAAAGCTGCAATCTTCCCCAGGTGACAGTTGAACCTCTCTATTAAGACCACCTTCGGAACCAGTGTTAGGTGGTCTCAATAGATAGGTGGTCTCTATACAGAAGTTCATCTAGTTAGCGTTAGAAAGGTTTGAGACAGTGAAAAGAGCTCTTATTTTAGAGGTGGTCTCAAGAGAGGTGGTCGTAATTGGAGGCCGTACAGTATTTAATTGACATCGGAAAAATGGGTACGAGGTTACTAGTATATCTACATTAGTTAGAGTATGAAAAGATTCGCAAATGTACATATTATTCAGTCAATTCTTTCACTGCAGTGGTCATTGTTAATGGCACATGTATGTAATTCCTTGCCCGTAGTCAATTGGAAAAGAATATTATCCTCTCAATACCTTGTCAAAATTGCGAAAAAGGTGATCTGATTTCAGGTCAAATCTCCAATAACCCCACACATAAAAGTTACTATCCCAAATATGTCATCATCATTAACCCTATTTACGCCTGTACGAAGTATGCTGAATAGGTTGCCGTGACATAAACATGACGTTATTGCAGGTGGTGCGTCTAGCGGATCACGTGACTGAAGATGGCGGCCGCACATACCTTGTGGAGTCCCCACGGAAGATCATGCTCGAAAAGACGTTTTTCGGTAAGTTTCTCATGGGCGGAGGTTGGTATGTTTTGTTTTGATCGACCGAATGAACTGTGCGAAAGCCAATAGGTCACACATAACTATACTACAAGAAAGACATTCAGGCATTTTAACAAGTAATATGTCAGATGTGTTGCCACGCTGCCGCAACGGTCTTTCTGAGTTGGGTAAAAGTATACAAGTATTGCAAGATGTTGTTGGGAGAATAATAGCACCACGTCGGGAGCATTCTGAGAGCGAATTGTTTGGCAATAAGTACAAATGTATGATATTTTTCACTGTTATACACTGAGCTATGTGGACTGGAAGATCGGTTATACATCTGTTGCTGACACATGATCACCATTACCCGAACAATACCCACACGAGACACATTTGCCCCTTGCAACCCTGAAATGCCTATAGATGTAGTATGATTGAAAACCGTAAATTCCTCATGAATAAAAGAGCTGATAAAACAGACACGCTGAAGTAACGAAATGCAACCAGTGCTATTGCATGTTACCGTTCGTTTATTACTCCAGGAGCCCCGAACCCCCTTGAGTCGGGCCTCAACAACTATTACGAGGACGTTGTGGTGATACCTGACGAGGAGGTCCAGTCGGCGCAAGAGGCCAGCGAGGAGCTGATGAACTACATCATTCCCAGGATTGCCAAGCTTTCCACCAGCATAGGTATTCATATCGTAAACTCAATGTGAGGGGAGTTCATAACCAGTCAAAATATCTCGCATTCCTAATTTGTTTGGCCTTATTTGCCCCTTTCCTAATATTTTTGACCCATTTTTCCTACACACCAGAATTTTTAGGCATTTGTCCTACAACCTACTTCCTTGAAATCCCACATCCACAAATTTTAAGGCATTCCCCCCACATCCCACTTCATTATAACCCCGCCCCTAATGTGCCCATGGACAATTATTTTCTTGAATAAACAATGTCTGATCAAATGGTTCTGCATTAACAACTAACGAAGGATATTATAACTTAAACTAAACAGTAAATCTATAGTGGAGTAGAGTGGTCATAGTAACAGCTGTTTGTATCTTTGGAGAAAAAAGTATAAAAAAGTACACTTTAGCCTATCTCAAGGCTTATATCTATTAGAGCTAGAGGCTGTCACAATTGCACTTGCTCTTTATCTTTGCATTTAATATATGGTTGACACGAAGGGTTTATATAATAATAGAAATAAACACTATTAGATATAAGGTCTTTTGAAAGACTAAAGTACACTGTAAATGGTAAGAAGCTCAAAGAAGCACATACCAATAGTAGACCTGATGGAGGCGGCCATAAATCGTAAACACTACTTACATGTATGCTAATTACCACTATTGTGCAAATGAGCCATCTGATAACCAGTTACAATCACCTATCATTCGCAATATGATTTCATCAGCGAAGAGGGATGCAGTACAATATATTGTTTGAAATCAGTGTTATAGGACACATATTACAAGCCCTTTCGGTTGTTAACAAACTGTCTTTTTCCAGGCCTCAAAATCACCGGCAGGCTCTATTCCGGCAGCACCTTTGACTCTACAAAAGTATTGAACACAAACGACATTGAAATCATGGTGATATTCGACAAATTCAAAACGAGACTCGAACCGTTGGAACCAGGCTACCAGTACATTCCACTGAGGAAGCACAAAGAGAAGAAAGGTTCCCCTCCGGATGCATGGCGATTCGGCCGCTCAGAGGACCAGCTGTACCTGTCTTCGCAAATAGTGGCCTACCAGTTCCACCAGCTGATTGAGCGAGCGTTGAAACTGCATCCTTCTGCACGTGCTCTGCCGTTCTGTATTGAAGACGGCCGAGCGCAGATACTAGTTTTGCAAGAACCGTACACTTTCAGCATAATCCCCGCGGCTTATGTTGAGAACGAGGATTACTATCTGGTGACAAGGCCGTACGCATATGATGTTAACCCTTCATCCGACATGATATGGAGGATGAGCTACGTTCAAGAGGAGAAGAAACTTCTGAAGATGATTTCCCACACGGATAGAGGGTCGAGACACCGGGCCTACTTATGTCTCAAAGCTCTGGCAAAGCAGGAGCATACTCTCGAAGGGATCACTTCTTACCAACTGAAAACCGTGCTCCTGCATAGTTTTGATGACACTGTCGACTCGACCCCTCGCTGGCAAAGAAACACAATAGAAAGCTGTTTCATGGATCTATTAAAGAAGCTGCATTGTTTCCTGGCGAGGGGATGCATTCCACATTTCTTCATCAAGGAAATGAACTTGCTGGACAATATGCCCCAACGAACACTGGCACGTTTAAAGGGGCGAGTTTGGTTCCTTATACACAACGCAAACGAAATCGTTCGCCTACTTAAGAAACACAATCAAGTGTAGTAAAACAGTATTATTCTACATATGATATATGTATAAATGTGATGTATTTTTGTAATATATATCAGTATAACTACAGAGTATATACTTGTTATTTGTAATTTGCATTTATGTTGTTATACAAACTCTATATCGTTGTGAATGTTTACTTGTTGGTTTCTGATATTTTATTAATTAATTATCTTGTAATATGATTAATACATCTTCACATATTATCTGTACTTAATATGATCTACAAGCGTAAAGACATCTTTCAATATTTTTTAATCACAGAATATGTGCAGTTTCGTTTCGAAGTGACTGTGTACAAAAAGCAAAGCGTAGATTATAAAGTATTGCAACATGACCAACAAAGACTATATTACAAATGTCCGTGCCATAAAACAAGAACAAAATGAGAAATTGTAAATAAAGTACAGCATTATACAGTGGCAGATCCAGCTTTTTTGGAAAAGGGGAGGGTGGGGGGCACCTAAGGAAAATAGGGGGTTGCTCACTGAAGGGATTTCATGCGTATGTCATGAGCATATTATGTCTGTCCGCTGTCGCAGTTGACAATGCGCACTTGGGTCAGTACAGTCAGCACATGTTAGAAGTTTGCATTATGGCTGCAACCATTTCACCTGTAGCTATCCCCATTTTGCCGTAGCACGCAAAAATCTATCAATTGTTTATTGATAGATGTCTCTGACCACCTTCTCAGCATCCTGCTTTACCAGAGGTACATTCACATCGCATCAGGTTCTGTTCATCTAATACATAGTTCTTTTGTTTGTGTCACTGTAGTATTAGAGTCAATCACTAGCACTTCAATAGATTGTTTATAGGTCAGGGGACGTTATTAGAGATAACACCCTCTTTGGCTCAATAATACCCGCATGAAGTTGAGGTTGATATTAAAATCTAAGAACCCGCAGACACGTCTGACCCAGATGTCACTAACCGAGGTGCAGCCAAGGTGAGGGACATCTGGGTCAGACAGTGTCTGCAGCTTCTTAGATTTCAATATCCATCGAAACTGAATGCATAATCTGACTTAATGCTTGGCTTACGTACCAGATAATGCATGAAGTTGAGGTTGATATTAAAATCTAAGAACCTGCATACGCCGTCGGACCCAGATGTCGCCGAACCTCGGCTGCGCCTCGGTGAGGGACATCTGGGTCAGACGGTGTCTGCAGGTTCTTCGATTTTAATATCAACCGAAACTGAAGTGCGTTATATGACTTAATGCTTGGGTTACATAATAATACTAATCATTTGTGCCACTTACACCATTTCTATAACTGTTGTTAATATGCCATAAAGGTGTGAACACAAACAACACCCACAGCAGGCATACATTATATACTTAAGTGCATTCAGAGGTCATGATTAAATCATTGATTCTGATGAAAATCTGTTTTAAAATTTACAGTACATGCAACAAACTTTTAAAGGAAAAAGGGTAAATGCATTCAGTGAGCATGTAGAAAAAAATATACCAATGGAGCAACATATATTTTAAACATTTATGGTGTCAGTGTCATATTTGACTGGTAGTTTCATTATATAAATAAGCTTTGACTAATGCAGTGTTATTATTGGTTGTTATTTGCACACTGTATTTGGTAAAAGATTAAAAGTTCTCAATTAATTTTAAATTGTTTTTGACTAGCCCGGGTGGGTACTCTATTAGTGGCGGAATTAATAAGCCATAAATAATATCTTCTATGGATAATTTTGCTACATACTTTTTATTACATAATAGAGTATGAATGATAGTAAACATGAAATAGCGAGATAGTCACTAGGGTCATAGAAGAGTCATAGGGTAGGTATGGTATAGTCACAGCAGAACTCAGACCAGCTGTATTAAATGTGTGTGTGTGTACTGATATCCGTATCACATATTCACATGTAAAATGTATATGTAATATCAGTTTCTATCATAGCGACCACGTGTATCTTGCTTTTAAAAATTGGTTGATTAAGAGAAACTAGTATTTTGTTCTAATAAAGGCCTTCCCCCTTCCACACATTTAATGAATTTCTCTTCAGAGTGTCCTAGACAATAAGTGGGAAGTGAAAAATTATTTATTTTCTACCATAATGTTTTCATACAGCCACTGACAGAAAATGTATTTTTTTAGCCACTGAATACCACCCCTAAACGGTGTCTGCTTTCACACGTTTGATGGATTCCCGAAGAGGGTCCTATACATTCAGTTTGAAACAAATAAATAATTATTGTTATAATTATGTTTATTACATTAGACATTATGTCCATCAACCACTAACAAAATGGTATGAAAGGCATTCAGACACCATTTTTTAATGGATTTGAACAGAGTGGCTTGAAGAGAAATCCATCATTGGTATGAAAGGCAGACACCATTTGGCATTTAAACAGAGTGGCTCCAAAAAATTCAAAGTGGCTCCAAAAAAATCATCCATTTTCGGCATTTGGTGTATGTTGACATAATGGTCAAAAAAAGTTGCTTTTTTGTTTCCAACAGAGGGAGAAAGACCATCTGAAGAGAAATCCATCATTGGTATGAAAGACAAACACCATTTTACATTTGAACAGAGTGGCTCCAAAAAATTCAAAGTGGCTCCAAAAAATCATCCATTTTTGGTATTGGCTGTATGATGACATAGTGGTCAAAATAGTTGCTGTTTTTGTTTCCATCAGACTGAAAAACACCATCTGAAGAGAAATCCATCATTGGTATGAAAGGCAGATACCAATTTGCATATGAACAGAGTGGCTCCAAAAAAATCATCCATATTTTGGTAGTGGCTGCATGATGACATAATGGTAAAAAATATTTGCTTTTTAGTTTTGGCTATATGATGAGATAGGGTCAAATATATATTTGCTTTTTTGTTTGCAACAGAGGGAGAAAGACCATCTCGAGAGAAATCCATTATTGGTATGAAAGGCAGACACCATTTTGCATATAAACAGAGTGGCTACGAAAATTCAAAGTGGCTCCAAAAAATCATAGTGGTCAAAATTAGTTGCTTTTTTGTATGCAACACACGGAAAAAGACCATCTGAAGAGAAATCCACCATTGGAATGAAAGGCAGACACCATTTTACATATGAACAGAGTGGCTCAAAAAAAATCATCCATATTTTGGTAGTGGCTGCATGATGACATAATGGTAAAAAATATTTGCTTTTTGGTTTCCTTCAGACTGAGAAAGTCAATCTGAAGAGAAATCCATCATTGGTATGAAAGGCAGACACCATTTTACATTTGAACAGAGTGGCTCCAAAAAATTCAAAGTGGCTCCAAAAAAATCATCCATATACGGCATTTGGTGTATGATGACATAATAGTCAAAAGTAGTTGCTTTTTTGTATCCAACAGAGGGAGAAAGACAATCTGAAGAGCAATCCATCATTGGTATGAAAGGCAAACACCATTTGGCATATAAACAGGGTGGGTCCAAAAAATCATCCATTTTTGGTATTGGTTGTATGATGAGATAGGGTCATATATATTTGCTTTTTTGTTTCCAACAGAGGGAGAAAGACCATCTGAAGAGAAATCCATCATTGGTATGAACTGCAGACACCATTTTACATTTGAACAGAGTGGCTCCAAAAAATTCAAAGTGGCTCCAAAAAAATCATCCATTTTTTATATTGGGTGTATGATGACATAGTGGTCAAAAATAGTTGCTTTTTTGTATGGAACACACGGGAAAAGATCATCTGAAGAAAAATCCACCATTGGAATGAAAGGCAGACACCATTTTACATATGAACAGAGTGGCTCCAAAAAAATCATCCATATTTTGGTAGTGGCTGCATGATGACATAATGGTAAAAAATAGTCGTTTTTTTGTTTCCAATAGAGGGAGAGAGACGAACTGAAGAGAAATCCATCATTGGTATGAAAGGCAGAGACCATTTGACATTTGAACAGAGTGGCTCCATAAAAATCTGCCAACATTGACTATTTGACATGCGGTTTCATAAAATACCCAACACCATACAACAACCCCTTAAATTTGTATTCACATTTATTTGATCTCTCCAATACACAGTATAGATGTAGTTGATGTTTTAATATATACTACGTGTATTTCAATTGAATGACTAGTGACTTAGGATGATTTTGGCATGGAGTGCTACCCCGGGATAGTTACTTTTGAAATGGTTGAATTAATTGGCTGATTTAATTGGCTGAATTT
>CM032665.1:23640184-23672844 GCA_019095985.1 Streblospio benedicti
TGACTGCCATGAAAGGGAGGTGGATAGTTTGATAACAGAAAACGTTTACACTCACAGTAAATAATGACATAATTCTCTGTGCATGTTAAAATATGCATGACGATTCAAATGATTGTTAGACAGGGATATTCTTTTTAGATTTCTACATAATGCACCTGCCAAAACAAGGTAGACCATTAGTCTACCTACTGGCAAATGCTGGTAGACCAGTAGATTTTAGGTAGACCAGCTGGGCTATAGGTCTACCACTTATGTCTAACCCTGGGTGTAGTAGTGGTATGTACCAGGGGCACAGCAGTGGCCGGTTCACAGCCTCAGATGTTTTCTTTGTTACTGACCGTCTTGCAATGTTCCTGGGAATCAGTCAATGCAATGTGTCCAGTGGTGGATCAATCCAGGGTACGCATTTCAGGGTAGTACCGACCATTGTGACCTTGTTCACCACATCGCCAGCACCATGCCTCTTGTTGAGTAGTGGAAGGTGTTCCATAATTACAATTCTGTACCTGTGAAGCTTTACTTCTGAATGGATAGTCCTGTTCTCAATGTTCAGGAACCCCAAGTCTTAGGAAGGGATCCCGTTCTGGAGCTCCAGTGCTGCAGAATGGGCTGTACTGTTCCGGAATGACTGTGTCTGTTCCGGAGCTCAACAGCTCCAGAATGGAAGTTGTTACGGGGCTCAGGGCTCGAGAATTGATGTAGCTGGTCCAGAGCTCCAGAGATACAATCCTCGTTCCGAAACATGGAAGTCCCTGAAGGCTGGTACAGCATGTTGTTCAAAATGTCTGGTACTCCGGGATCAGCTGGATGAATTGTACTGGTCCTGAGCATTAAAGCTCTTGAAGGTGATTTTCCAAAATTGCTGTGGAGCCCAGTGGCTCTGAAAGATGCAGTTTGCACAGGGTTCCGGGAATCTGCACTTCTGGAAGCAATATGGTAGAGTGCACTGTTCGTGAGGTTTGAAGCTCAGGAATCTAACAAATGTCTCTTTGACATCCCGGAGGCCAGCCGTTTCTGAAAGTGCTGTTGCCAGCATACTACTACCGGAGGGAATTATACAAATAGCCGAAAATGTATATATTCAACTGATATAGCAAGTACCATTTACATGATATAAATTTATTATATAGGTTGGAAGTCACCTGTGCATTTCTCTTTAACAAGATGGTGATGAATTTTGTAGAACATGCACAATTTCATCTTCTTCCTTCTTTTCTCTAGGTCCTCCCAACCTAGTTCCTCCAGCATGGCTGTTGGGTTGCTGGTGTTGTGATATATGTTTGTGACGTACCTGGCTGCTCTTCTTTGTACTTGTTGTAGTTTGCGGATATCAGCCTTTGAGTATGGGTCCCATACGGTTGCTGAGTATTCTAGTACTGGTCGGACGAGAGTGTTATTAGCTGTTGTTTTTAGCTGTACATTATTAGTTTTAACGTTTCTCCTCACCATACCCAAGATCTTGCTTGATTTTGTGGTCACCCTACTAACATGGCCACACCATTTGAAATCCTTGCAGATTGTGACGCCTGGGTAGGTGGAGCTGTTGGTGTCTAATGTTGTTCCTTTTAGTGTGTAATCCATCTGTATCGGGTTTCGTTTTCTTATCATATGCATACTAAAGCATTTCGAGGGGTTTACATCCATGACCCAGTCATTTTTCCATATTTCTAGCGCATCAAGATCATCTTGCAGTGCACTCACATCGTCTATGCTGTTTATTTTTCTGTACACTACACAGTCGTCAGCAAATAGTCTGACTGGGCTTCTCACGTAATCAGGTAGGTCGTTTATATAGAGAAGAAATAATTAAAGGACCTAGAGCTGTTCCCTGTGGAACACCAGATTTCACTTGTTCTTCAATAGAATAGTTTCCATCGATGACCACTCTTTGTGTTCTTGAGCATAAGAATGTTGTGATCTATTTATGAACTTTATTATATATACCAAAACCATTCAATTTATAGAGGAGGCATTTATGACTAACTTTATCGAAGGCTTTAGTGAGATCCATGATAATAAGGTCTGTTTGGCCTCCGCCTTGCATTCCACTAACCAGATCCTTAATAAATTCAATAAGTTGAGTCTCATATGAAAGTTTGTTCCGAAATCCGTATTGTTGGCAGGGAAGGGACCATATGAGTCAAGGTGAGTAAGCATGTTTTTTTACCACTATGTGATCTAGAAGCTTGGATTAGATGCATGTGAGACTAACTGGACGATAATTGCTGGCTTTGAATCTCTCCCCTTTCTTAAAGACCGGAACTATGTTTGCTTGCAGCCACGGTGCAGGTAGAGTACCGGTGTCCAGGCTTTTCTGAAAAATCCACTGAATAGCTGGGGCAATCTCATTTGCTAACACCGTAAGGATACGTGGAGGCATCTTGTCCATTGAGTATTAGAAAGAGTCAAAGTGTGAATAGAATCTTCGTAGTAAATCACCTAATAACTCTGCTACAATTATTTTATTATTGCATATATAATCTACAGAAGTATGCGTTTCAACCATACCAATTATGAAACAGTTGTAAAAGAGTGTACTATCAAACTTTGCTAACCAAAATGTGCATATATATTCTCGATGGTCGATTTAACAGACACAAGACTCCCGCTTACATTCAGTGACAAAAATAAACAAAAACACCACACAGAAATTGGATGATGTATCATTTATTAGTTGTTGTATTAATATATGCTTTTGATGGGAATAATCTGTAGAAATATGCGATTCTATCCGTATGCATATATATCTATATATTTTTCTAAACTTATTTTGAGCATCTATCTTGTGCAACGTGGAATTTGACAGATGAAATGTGAATGGGGTGAAAGTGTCAATAGATTTTTCTCGGTTGACCAGCCCTTACCCAAGGTAAAAATATGTTATTACTATGAATATAGTCTATAGATGTATGTGTTTCCAACCATATCAATTATGAAATTTGTCCTTTATATGCTCCAACAGCAAGTTTTAATGCTACAGGATCGATTAAGAGCATCCTTTGTTAGTCCTTTAACACTTGGACTAGTAGATAATGTAAAAATTCTAATGAAAACTGTTGGTATATCATTTATTGCAATACTAGGTACAGTGAAAACTAAGATATGTTTAACTAAATTCTAAAACAAATGCCCTAATAACTTTTACTACTCAAATCTGAATCTCTATCATAGGTCGCTTATGGGAAATTCCACTCACACATAGAACAAGTCTTTCCAAAATCCAAACTAATGCATGACAAATACACATTAAAATTCAAAAGAACTTATTGAGTGTGGTGGCCTCTCCCTGGCTGGCCACAGATGCTCTTCGCCTGCGATCCCAGTACAGCACAAGTACAAAGAGCACAGTGTTTGCGGCAGTGACATAGCCCATGACAGTGAACATCCACGCCCAGCCGAGGCGAGCATACACGGTGCCTCCCAGAGTGCTGCCTATGCCAAAAGCGAGGAACCCTGTAGAGCGGATCAGGGCGACTGTCATGCTTGACGATCCGCCGACACCCGCACTCTCAATGGTGTGGTAGCCCAGAGTCATGGCTGCAGAGATGGCGACGCCCGCCACTCCAGATATGGCCAAGTAGGTGACGATGAACAGCCAGAGTGTCGGGGGATCGGGGATCAGGGTGTAGTAGGGCGCAGGACCCAGCAGGCAGCAGCGTACACAACACGCTGAGTACCGCATAGCTGGCCACTATAAGCGTCGCCTCCCAGCCTCGCTGCCACCCAATCACCAAGCCAGTTGCCATGGTGAAGACAGTGTAGGAGAGGTCAGAACCAATATAGACACCACTTGCCTGCATTGGTGTCAGGTGGTAGATGGTTGTCAGGTACAGTGTGTTGAAAGTGCCTCCCTGTGCAAATATCATGAATACAAAGAACATCGCCATCAAGCAGGCAAAAAACAACGGCACTCTCAGCAGTCGCCAGATCCCGACCACCTCACCACTCCCTGCAGCCTTCGCCTGGGCGATGGACTTTGTCGTGGGAAGGAGGCCACAAATTGTGAGTCCCACGGCAAGGATGAGCAGAGACATGATGACGAATGGTGTGTAGAAGGTTCCGGTCATCTGGTACAGCACGGCGCCGACGAATGGCCCAGCAAGAAAGCCCCAAGAGTCAGCCACCTCGATACCTGCTAACAAATGTGAGATCCGATCCGGTGAAAGTATCTTGATGATCAGTTCTGGCTCAGACACGAAGATGGCATCACTGAAGAAGCCCATCAGGATGTGCACTGTGATACCCAGAGCGAGGAATGCACATTTGTCGTGGATGAAGTAGAGGAGGCCGAAGGCGGTGGACGAGGATGAGGTTCCAAGCAGGGCCATCATGTACACGGCCTTGATGGTGACCCAGCCTCCAGCCAGCACTTTCCCCCACAGCAGACAGGAGAGGAGGCTGGAGAAGTCGAGGACGGCGAATACCCAGCCGATTTCCTCGGGTGTCAGCCTGTGCTCCTCAGCTAGCGTTGGGTAGATCGTGGCGATGAGGCTGCGCTCCGTGCGCGTAAGGAAGGTGACAGCCAGCAGTAAGCACACGAGGACACACTTCCGGGGGCCGCTGAGATGGAGGGCTTTGGGAGTGTTGGCTGCTGTCTCACTGTTGTCATCTACTGCAGGGTGGGACGACTCGTCCTGCATGGCTGGTGGAGGCTCCATGCGGCTACTTTGCACTTTACTTGTGTGTGTTTATTGCTTTGTATATCAGGTATTTTAAAAGAAAATTCGCCGAGTTAAAATATCCTCAGTGTCTTCTTATTCTTATCTAATCCATTAAATGTTGATTCATCATTATGTTTGTAGTTATCCTGTGGGCAAGTATTACCGTCAATCTTGATTTATAATAGTGACTTTGTACATGCATTAATTTACAGATAACACACTGATCTGCATTGCAATGATGCAAGTAACTTGCTGGTATAGTTTATACCTCCTAGAGCACAGCTGCTCTCTGCCTTTTATATTACAACTCCATTGGTTTACAAAGCGAGGCGAGTGCTGGTCTAGTAAATAAAATGATGAGTTTGGACAAAATTGATGGCAAAGGTTTAATGATTGGAATGGAATCTTTGATATGTGTACTTTCAAGGAAAAAAAGTTTACTCATGAATGCTTTGGGAAAAGATTTCAAAATGGTCGCCAAAATGGACGCCATTATGATTTTTTCTACAATCAAAAAACATTTACAGATCGTCATATAATATTGATCAATATATCATTCTTAACTATATTTAACACGCGAAGAACATTTATGACGCTAAAGTTATATTCGGACATAATCCAAGATGGCCATCAAGATGGCGGACATGGGTATACCCAGACTAAATATTACTGAGAGTATTTTAACTATATAATAGTCCCTTTGAAGATATGAAATTTTGTTAAATGTGCACATAGTTATCTATTTCATATTGCATTTACTTTTATGAACATTCTAAATGGCTGCCAAGATGGTCGCAAACAACAAATTTTAAAAATGATCACAAAGCTTACATGTATCAACATCTAATAGTGTATAAATAATAAACTCGATTTACCATGCACAGATCACTTAAAGGTTATGCTCAGTGGCCGACCAAGTATGCTTGTAGAGAAGCAATTTGATTAGACTCGACCAGCCAGCTCGCTGTACGTTGGTCTGTGCTGTGCCAGACTACAATTTGATGTGTAATGTGCATTCTGAAAATTTCTTTTTTAAACAACGTATTATTTAGCATGTAGATCAATTTAAATACCACAACATAAACAGCCAGCTAGTAACCATCAAAACAAGTAAAGCAGCAACATGTTAACTGTATTAATGTTGTACACGAATCGGTGGTCACTCGGTTTATGATTTTTTTGTCTTTGAAATTTCCTCATTCGAATTGAATATTTTAGAATCAAATCAACTAGAATCAACACATTCTATAGCAAAAAAGAAAAAAATATTCTGAATCTTTATTTTTCCCCATTTCCTCGCATTTCCACGCGTATGGGCGCCGCCATATTTGTTGTCATTGCGAACAACGTTCCAAATGAAATGTTGTCAACTAGAATGATGGCAAATGGCGTTCCGATATTTTAGTCTCGATTTATTATGCTGGTGTACACGTAGGACGTATACTGAGCACGTCTTTGTAAAAGCCTCGTCCAACTAGTTACAGCGCACTGGGAACTTACTGGGAGAGTGCATACTCTACGTCAATTTTTAGTCGAAAAAATGACAGAGTCCGTAAAAAAGATGAAAAATTGGGAAATCAACCCTTTCAGTGATTAATCAGATCGACGGCGTTGGATGGCTCCGACGCGTGGCCCAGCGGACACTTGCGGGCTCCGTGCAGGCTCCGTACTACCTACGCATCAACGCCGCTTGCAAAATTTGTGTGGAATCCCTCCATTTCTCTGGAGAAGTGGATTTTTCACGCCACGTGACAACTTCGCGCGGATGGGGATTATTGATTAAAATTCCTTTGATCTTTTTGACTTTGCTAGTCGCTGCACGAAGCCGTATTTGGCCCCGACGGACTCCGTCTGCTTCCGTCCCATGTGTAAAATGAACATCGTTCACCTCCGCTGTATGCCGGTGCACGTCACAAGAGCTATCCGCGCCAAGAATTGTGCGGACTCCGTCTGCCTCATGCTCACGCCGCAGTCAACGTCTATTGGTGCCCTGCGGTGCATTTTTAAACAATTTCGCCTGCAGCGTCACTTCTAGTCCGCCAGGAATGGAAATTTTTCCTCGATTTTTTTAGCCCTACCTACCCGTTGGACGGTGTTTGCGCGCATAGGGACCGCGGACTCCGCGTTCCGCATGGGCATCTAAGAAGGGGGTTATGCCCAGCTTATAAAAATCCGTCATCTACGCTAAGCATCTGCCGACTGCGTCGACCCTACGCTGACCCAGCGTTCCTTTTCTGCTTTACGTCTGTGTGACTGTCATGTGACACTCGCTGCCAGTACGCCGGCAAAATATTTCTAGGAAGATTATTGATCGGTCGGTCCGTTCTTTTACGCTCCAATACTTTGGGCTGCTCAAAACATCGAAAGTGTAAATGGGATACGCCGATCGATAATAAATTGATTTTTTTACGTGGGGCGTACTCCCTGTATACGCCGAACATACGCTACACATGCGTTGAGCATAGGCCTATGTAGCGTATTTTTATTGGTAGCGGATGGTGGGCAGATGCTCGGCAGATGATAACGTTGGCATAAGCTTGGCGCACCTTGAGCGTACGATGGCGTACATTCAGCAGGTGTTCAACGTATCATAGACGTATGTTCAGCGGGTAGCGCCTACTTGGCGTCCATTTGGCGCATACCTGTGGATGTTTGGCAGATGTTTAGCAGATGATTAGCAGATGATTAGCAACAAGAAAGTGTATGAATGTCGTATGATTGGCGTTAGCTTCGCGTACTATTCACGAGACTTATAAATTGGGTGCTGCTCCATACATCTTGTCAGTCTGAAGCTTTCCACTGAAGAGGCAACATTGATGCCATTCAACAAAACATCGTTCTCTTGTAGAACAGCACTTTAATCCAGATCTGGACATGGTCATGCTTCACCAGCAGCAGCTTTTGCAAGCACAAGCCGTCATGCTGGAAGTACAAAACTGAAGAAGAAGATGACCACGAAGAACGATCATGTAGGTACGCCGATGGATCCAGAGAAGACCGGACCAGGGCATATACAAAAACCTGATGGTAGAACTCCGCAATGAGGACCTCTCATCGTTCATCATTTTTCTCAGAATGCTGCCAGAAATGTATGATGAGCTGTGTCATGCAGGACGCCTGACGAGGAACCTAATCAAACAGGAGCGCATCTTCAACTACCGTCTGTCGAGGGCGAGGAGAGTGGTGGAGAATGCCTTTGGCATACGCGCCAACCAATTACATGGGCTGCTGACAACCATGTGCCACGATCCTGACACAGTACGACTCATCGTGACCACGTGCTGTGTCCTTCACAACCTGATGAGGTTACGGTACCCGACCCTGCATAACCGCCTACTGGACCGAGATGGCCCCAACCATGAGATCATCTCCGTAGAGTGGAGACAGGACTGAACCTTGAAGTCACACTCTACGCAATGTGCAAGTACCTAACAGAGGTTCAAGAGAAGGCAAGGCACAGAGGAACCTACTCAAGCACTGGTGCAACTCTGCAGCTGGTTCAGTGCCCTGCCAGGAGTGAACTGTCATGCTCACGCCACATCTACCAAGTAATTGATGATTGTGGAACGGCGTTGTGACTGTTATGTGACTGTTATGTACTTATGTTAAACTGTGTTCATTGATTTGACAATCGTTAATTTATGTAATAATCGTTTGTAATTCAGTACGGCAACCAGTCCTATATTTAATGTGATGTATGTTTCTGTTAATATATAGCCTGATAATGTTAAGTGAATAAATTTACTCTGGTTGATAATGTGTTTTCAGTTTTTAAAAAATAAATTTATTGCACTTTTGAACTGCGCCCCCGCCCCGTCCCAAAAAATAAAAATAAATAGTACAAAAAAACACAATTGAAATTAATTTCTGATATTAGTTAGTTCAGTGAAACTTTATTTCTTTACACATATTAATATAATGCTGCTATTTTTAAAAGTGCCTATGCATTTCTGGTGTAAGAAAACTTTGAAATACTGTAAAACTAGAATATTTCGTGGCTAAACCGTTTCTGCGTATGGTTGACACATCAATTCTAGGGATTTTCAGGCAAACTTTTTTTATACGTCGAGCATCTGCGGATAGGTAACCCCTTTTGGCATTAAATGATTTTTTTTCGGCCAGGGCATAGTCAACTCACAGCCGGCGCAAGACTGCCGCAAAACCTGCCGTAAGAAAAGCAGACAGTGAAAGCAAGGTCAGAGTAACCCCGATGCATAACCGACGCACACAAAAAAAGTCTCAGCCAGACTTTTTTGTGTGCGTCGGTTGTGCATCGGGGTCACGCTGACCTTGTGTTCACAGTCTGCTACCCGCTGAACAAACATCTGCAATACGTTGAACACCTGCTGAATGTATGCCATCCTATGCTCAAGGTGCGCCAAGCTTACGCCAACGGTTTCATCTGCCGAGCATCTGCTCCCAATACGGGGCGGATATTCAGCTCATGTGTAGTGTATGTTCGGCGTATGTAGGACATACGGACCACGTGAAAATCAATGGATTATCCATTCACGTATGCCGTATACGCTTTTGATGTTTTGGAGCACAAAACGGACCTGAGCGATAACCTTCCTAAAATATTTTGGTACTTATCCATTCACGTATATGCCGCATTTGGCAGATTTTAGGGTAGATGAAAAAGCAGATATCCAAAACCTGGGTAAAGCGCGGAAAAAGCTTTAAACATTTGGACAGAAAGAGCGAGGAGAAACAGGCATTTCCTGTATGTTTTTCATCTGCTCAAATGGGACCTTTTTTGCACTCATCGCTGTGTAAAAAACGCGCTCAGACAAACAGCAGACCGTTAGGAAAACCGGATAAAAGTGGATAAAAGCAGACGCTCGGCAAAAAGCACCTGCTGGGGCTGACGCTTATGTGATGAACTGCATTTATAGCAGAGGGTATATTTGGCGCAAGACGCTGATGCTTAGACAACAGTCGAAGTTTGCTATTAATAAAATTTGGGAAAAAATCACGAGGAGAGCGACGGATCAGCAGGGGTCATTTTTGTTCAATTTTTTTTTGTTTTATTCTTTTTTGCCTCTTCGCTGGGTACCGGCAGACTGACAAAGAATGGAACTACAGGTGCGTTATATAAAAACGTATGCCACCTGTAATCTCTCATAAGCATTTTAACAATTCATATTTTTTTGTAGGCAGATCAGACGTTTTTCATGCGCTTTTTATACTTTAAATGTACGCTAACTGTACGCCAAAACATTTGTCTGCTTTCCATCTGCTCTTTTTGCTTTTGCTCCCCAATGTTTTGAAAAGCACAAAACCTGGGCGGCGTAAAAGCAGTGGCGTGCATAATCAATAATCCAATTTTTTTTTGGTATTTGCAGCTCCCATACCCAATCAATAATAGAAATTTTTTTTGAGCAGTTAGCGGACTGTCACAAATAACTTATGAAAAAATGTGGATTCGAACGGTAGCCGGGATTTTTAGGGACATTTTGTACGCTAACCATCTGCTTTTCATAAGCAAAGCCCAGTGGGACACGGCTCTTAACAATGACCAAGTGAGCAATATTGTCCCATTCGCGTGAATAATTTGTACCGTTCGTTTCTGTCAAAGTGGGATTTCAGCAGGTGAAAAAAGTATACGTCCCATGCCCAATGAGAATGAAAAATTATCAGGTCCCCCTACTTTGCACATTGAAAAAAGTACCTGTCCCCCTACCAAATGCACCGGTCACTTGTCTGATAAATATAACACTGTCCCTAAGTACAGACCGAATGAAGAGTGCCAAATTTCCACCCGAGTTCTAGCCCTAGTAAACTGTAGGAATTGACCATGAGATTGGAGTGTCAATCGCAAAATTGAGCATGCTGACGTCTGATTTACCCGAACGAAGTGAGGGTAAATCAATTTTGCGATTGACACGACAATCGAGTGGTCAATCACCATTCTATCATGACTAAAATCCATTTTATTTTAAAATAAATCATATTATAACATTCTCATTGCCAGTCAATTTCCTTTGTTTTGAGCGCGCGGAGACGTCAATTCCTACGGTTTTGAGCGCGCGGAGGCGTTAGTCTAAACTGTTGCTCTCTGCTACAGAACACGCGCCTTGCGTCGTCAGCGGCTGTATTGATATTGTGAGGAGTTTAGACTAGCGCCGTGGGTTTTTTGGAGCGTGTTTTCCATCGCAAAATTGAGCACGCTGATTGACCAATCAGCGTGGGTTATTGGCGGTGATTTTTGCACGGAATGATAGAATGAATGATTATCGTCAGATGTAACTTACACGTACACATAAGAAGCCGCCTTTCTCTGCCATGTTAATTGTGATGTCTGCCGTTGGAAATTCACGGCACGTCTGGCGAAAATCATTCGATTATGCAATATCACGTGTCCTTGTGTTTTAACTAACAAGACATCGTGGTATCTTTATAGGTGTAATATGTAATTAAGGTGAAAAATATTAGTATTATTTTTCTTACACTTCCAATGGAAGAGACATCCTTTATTGATCCTGGAATTTACAGATCACTTATATTTTTGACTGAGCATTATCTTTAAACAATGTTAAAGTTTACAAATTGATACTCTCCAAGATACACGATTTTAAGGATTTGTATACATTTCTTAGCTGTGTTATTACTTTATTACGGAACAGAACATTCTTCTTATATTTATGACTGATAATCTCAGTTACTTCCCATACCATCATACTAATGTACACTGCCCATGGCTATCTTTCATAAATGCCTCTTCCATCCTCTAAGGCGAATACAGTTGGTGCATCCCAACATCCCTATTCGTGACCATCTTCTACTGTTGTCTCTGGATACGGTATCTGCAAGCATTACATTACCCAAAACAAGACCATGACAAGTACAGAATGGGGTTAGGTCTGTCCGCTGTCGCTGTTGACGATGCGCACTTGGGTCAGGACAATCAGCACATACTAGAAGTTTGCATTATGGCTACAGCCATTTCACATTTAGCTAATATATACGCAGTGAAGATACTCTCTCATTTCAAAGATTACTTGGCATAAAGGGCATCCACTACACGAAAAGAACTATGTAGGGCCAGAGACTTGAAGTCTTTGTTAGTGGGTTGCAGTGGTCAAACTCATTTATAGATTACATTAATGCCGACCCTTGTTCTAACACTCGTTAAGATCACCCACCACATGCTTATAAACATAAAAAGCAAGTATAGAGCTATAGCATAAGTCAGGTAAAGGTTTAACGTTTCCGTCAATTAATAATTACATATGCAATGTGTACTCAGATAGTTTTAGAATGACATAATTTGAGGTGCGTTGAAAAACTGAGCAGTATGTCCTTCACCTCCGCATTCTTAGTATTCAACTATAATTAGTGAGTTCATTTTGGTCAGGGCAGTCAGTACACGTCATAAGTTTGCATTATGGCCTTTGATGATAGAGCCAGGCAATCTCACGTCGACTGTATTAGCCAAATTTATTGCGATTCTCAAGTTCAGCCAGTAAATCTGTGGCACCCTCTTCCCCATTTTTAGACTTAGCAATCACGTGATCGAGAGGTGTCTTTCGGAAACAGCACTTCCTGCCTAAATCTACGTTACTCTTAACCGCATTATCCACCAAGTCCCACTTCTCTTCCCGTACTGCGTAATGAATAGGCGACTTTCCCCGAAGGCCCGGCACCTTCACATGTATATCAGCACCTAAACTGACGAGTCTATCAATATGCTGACACTGGCCATTAGAAACCGCCTTTCTAAGCAACTTGTTCCAGAAATCGCTGGACTTGTTTGTCTCCAGAATATCAAACATTGCATCCATAACATCATCTGGCACGTTTTTCATAGTGATTGCGTGTTCCATAACGGACCCCACTTTACAACACCGCCTTTCTAACATAAATCGTCCCTGCCGCTTTAGACACATTCTCAACAGATCCCACTGTTGGGCCTTCAGAATAAAGTGACACGGTGCCACCCCGTTGGGCGGCGGGCTCTTGTTGACATTGGCCTCTCTCGCAAGCAGCAAAGAAGCCGTCTGCCACTGCTGACCCTGGAGAGCCAGGTAGAGGGGAGTTCTGTGGTCGCTGTCTTCCGCGTCCACGTTGGCACCGAGATCCAGAAGAAGCTCCAGGAGCTGCTGTCTCTTGGTGGTAGCCACGTGGATCGCACAGTGATGCTTTCTCTGCTCGTTCTCCATGAAATCAAGGGCGAAGTCAAGAATGTCCTTTTCAGTTTTGTGGTTGAAATACCTGATGGGAGAAAAGTTAGTTGTATTATTGAGTATAGCGTTCATATGGTAAACATGAATGTGAGCTCATATTAAATGCATTTGTATATATTTTTTCCTACCATTGTTACCAGTGTTACCATTGTTCTTACAAGTCTTGGGTGGTCTCAATAGTGGAGTGGTCTCTGTATGGAGGTTTGTTTCAGCAACGTTATGAAGTTTTGAGTCATGAAAAAGTGGTCTTGTTATAGAGGTGGTCTCAATAGAGAGGTGGTTTCAATTGGAGATTCTACTGTATATGCAATACAATGGACTGGTAAATGAGTTCCATGGAATCATCGTTCAAACACATGAGAGAATTCTATAATATCTGAAAGCCTTGCCAAAGGTGAAAATGTGTTCCGTTAATCATTTTATATAGTTAGACAATGGATGGCTGGGCGGCCTGTGTACTGCAGCCGATAGGTACTATAGACATACACAGACAATCATTCTACAGTAGAAGATCCAATTAAGACCACCTTTCTATTGAGACCACCTCTATAATAAGACCACTTTTCACAGTCACAAACGTTCATAAAGCTACCAAAATGAACCTGTATAGAATCCACCTCTCCTCTCTATTGAGACCACCTAACACTGGGCACAAAGGTGGTCCTAATAGTAAGTTTCTACTGTATGTAACACTGTAAAGATAACTGCCAACTAGTAACATCCACACAGTCTGCCATGGATCATGATAACAGCGAGTCAATCATTCATTGTGACAACCAACAGGACAGAAACCCTAATAACACAGACCTGAGCGGCAGGTTGCTGCCCAGACAGCCGCCCACGATGCACCAGAGCGCGGCCCTCCTGTCGGTCATGGCGCCGGCGAGCGCGACCACGACGCCGGCGGGCACGGCGGGCCACCTCGCCACGGCCACGTACAGCGCTAGCTTGCCTGAGAAGCTCCGCACGTCGGCGCTGCAGGGGGAGGAGGCGGCGGTACAATGGTTTTGGCTTACGGCGAGAGAATTTTGGCCTCTAATAAGATTACAATTCGTGTGACAATGCATTGTTTTTATTCGTAATGCCATGAAGTTTATACATAGCATATGGTCTCATTTTTGTTACTATGTTTTCTTTCTATGCTATAGTTTTCAACGTGATATTAACTTTAATTATCAAAGGTTCTTAACACTGCTTTCGAGTCAAATATTTGGGGGGGGAAGTACCTTGAGAGCTTTTAACCTATTCTCTAGGTTTTCATCAGTCTGCCGCCAATGATTTTAACAGTAGCATAGAAAGAAAACATAGTACCAACAATGATGGGTTTTGAATGTTGCTTAATCATTACAAGTAAGCTGCTTTGGTGGAATATCCTATGAAATTAACGCTCTCAAGGCCGGGCCGTCTTCAAACACGTCACGCCTTCAAATCATTCACTCTCAGTTGTAAATAACATAATTCGAAATAGAATAGGCAAACAATGATATTGTTATATAAGTAATATTTAAGAGTTGACCAGAGTAGTTCTTCTCATCATTATTATTTCGTCTGATATTTTTCAGTGTAAATAAAATAAAGGGAAAATTGCTTTGTTAAGTTAACGTTTTTTGTTTGGAAGCACCCATCTCAGATATATTGACAACCAGATGTTTAGATAATTAATCCATCATATTATCTTATCCTTTTAATCAATGTTTATATTTAAAAATCTGGTTGTCAATACATCTGAGGGTGCTTCAGCACCAAAAATGTTAATATTAAAATCAAAAGTAAGTTTTGCACTTTTTTTAATTCAATTTTCACAGAAGATTTCAGACGAGAATAATACCAATGGTATTATTGTTTCCCACCTGGCTCCTTGATCCAGCAGATACTGCAGTACGTCCCATCTCCCCCTCTGTGCCGCGTGGTGCAGTGCGCATTTGCCCTGCGCATCCCGCCAATTAACGTTTTCTGACGTCACGAGCCTCTCAAATTGGCGAATTTCCACGTTTTTGTTGATGGCTGACACGAGGGCTTTTCCATTCGCTTTAGTGTACTTTTGTAAATTTTGCATGATTACCTTTGTTGTTGTTTTTATGGTATTGAAACAGGCTTTCTTAGAACTCTGAAAATTACAGCGTTGTTTAATAATTTTATCAAGGTCCCATTAAGAGAGTGTTATGAAGATGATAAAAATATGTTAATAGCTTTACAGTGATATAATAATTTATTGCTTTGGTAGAGTTTGAAATATACTTGTGAGAGATCTTTCGTATATACATGCAGTATGATTGGATATCCCCATTATCAACTTTGCTACATTACTTACAATTGATAGCATATTACCAGTAACTGCAAATAGTAAGTGATAGTAAACTTACGGAACAAACACTCTTATCAAATAATCATTTCGGCATAGTCGTTGATCTCAACACTCAATTTTTTTCAATAATTTTCATTTATGTACGTGTTAATTAATATTGAAGTCATATTGATGTATTTTGCATGTCTTTTTTATCTATTTATATATTCCAATGGTAAACTATAGTCTGTAGATTGTATAATTTTAACCCATCTTATGAAATAAATGAAGTGAATACACTTCAAAATAGAAAAACACTCAAAAATAAAGTCGTGCTTTCAGTTTTCCATTCGCAAATCTAAATTTGAAGTCTGTCTAAAACCCAATAGTTAATTTCTGTTATGAAAAACAAACAAAAGCATCTGATTTGAAGAAAAACACGCCAAACAAACAGACAAACGAACAAAACAACCGTGTACACACATAAAAAACATACCTAACTCCTAATTTGAAGGGAAAATGTCAACATGTCGAAATTGCACCGTCTTTATATAAAATTCCAAATTCGTGCTTAATATCCACTGCATCTGTTATGAAAATTTAAACAAAGTTCTCGAGGAGATAACTTTACATGTGAATCACCACTTTCAAATTGAAACCCCCCTGGAAACCGACTTCGTTATTTCTTAGCGTGCTCTATATTTAGTTCACCTGCGCTTTTTTAAAATTGATTTAGTGTCCAACCTCTTGGACCATGACAAGTTTAGTGCAGTGCCCTCGAACTCCAGCTACGGTACTTATCATGTCTACGGTGGCTTAAAAAAGGTTTCTTTCAAAATGGCCGCCCCAAAATGTATTAAAGAGTTATACGACTAAATTACTAAGAGCCGTGTGAAAGGTACTTTTGGATTTTTCTTTATTGTTTTCGTCTATATGTGCACACCTTAGAATTATTCAATTTGCGTTGAATAAGTGAGGTATAAGTAGACTGTATGGTGACTCACAAGCTGTATGTGATGCTGATACAGGAATGCCTTTTATGGTTACAACACGCGCGTGGTTCTATATGACCCAGTTTCACAAACGTGAGGTTTGCGTCCCCGTTTGATGCTTATCATTGTCGTTAATCAACTGGGGCAGGGTATATACAGCATGCATTTATCTTAAACGTTGAAAAACGTATATCAATTACATATAGAGCAAGGTTTGTACAAAGCAAACGCTATCCACACACACACACGCACGCACGCACGCACGCACGCACGCACGCTACACACAAACACACACACACACACACACAAACACACACACACACACACACACACACACACACACACACACACACACACACACACACACACACACACACACACACACACACACACACACACACACACACACACACACACACACACACACAAACACACACGCACACACATATATATGTATATTATATGACTAATGCTAGTCACATCTTTATAATAAATTATGATCCTTTAAAACTGAACCAACACGTCCTCGTACAATCTACTAACAAGTAATGTAGCAGATACAATATGCTGCCAACGAATATTTCCAATTAGCCACCCGATACCAATCAGTATAGTTACGCTTTTATTAAATCGGACATTCATCAGTGTGCTAATGATAGGGGCAAGTTTTGTGTGTGTGTGTGTGGGGGGGGGCTGTTCTAAAACCGGCATGTGGCACATGGTTTGCAGTAAAAACAATAATAGTGGGCAGTCAAAACAACTTTATTGTAGCTTACAAACAGCTTTTTCTTATTCTGTATTTACACAAGAAAATAAAAAAAGAAATTAATCTTCTGATATAATTAGTTAAGTAGTAGATGATGTAGTCCAGTCGTGGTACGTCATATTTAAGGCATTGTGGGGAAAATAATGATTGGAATTTCATTTCTTGTTTTCTGATATCTGAAGACCCTATATAAATTCAGAAAAATGCCTATTGATCTGCGTTGGGCGAATCTTTTTAAAGCCAATTTTTTTACAGAAACTGAATTATTTAGGGGATGGGGAACGTGAAACACATTTTATGGGTTATATCTTAACATGTAAAAGAAACGTATTTTTTTGCATGCAGTGATTAATTAAACATTATAAAAGTAAATATTCCATTATAACATTGCAAAAATACTTGAAGGATGCATACATAAAAGGCAAACTCTTTTATACCAGGTTATTGAATCTTAACAATAGAAAAAATTTAACCATCTATAAGTACAATTTACAAGAAATTATACGTGACTAAATAAAGGATTTAAGGCTCACTAGAGACTAAGGTACAGAAGGTGGCTGGTTGCTGGTTACCCCTATATCCATGAACATCAAAAGGCAGACTGTAGTATTTATATATGATTGACCTCATTTGTGTATATATAACCATTGCTGGTAAAAACACACGTACTGATTTCCTATAAATACACAAAACACGTAGTTTATTGCGTGGGTCTTGTTTTACAATTACATTGGAAAAAAATAACTTAATTGAAATTACAACACCAGCATTGTGAAAGTGTCAATTACAAGTTCAATAACAATAATTAATAATAACAATAATAACAATAATTACGCCAAACGTGCAGTGGTTTCAATATTCACCCATTACGATTACGACTGACACTGTTTCGAATAAAACAGACGAGAAGGAACACAAAGCACATTTTCTAGTTCTAATATGCTAAATTATTTTAATAAATAAGAAGATACATATATCCATCCTACTATTGGCGTAGGCAATCTCATTATTATGAGGCACTTGTTTATTTCATTTAAAGAATCCTTATTTTATCTTACTGACAATTTTAATCTAATGTTATCGTGACATTTTGTTTTTTCAACATATAATTATTCTTGCAATTAAAATTCAGCTTGTAAACATATTTTGAAAATTCACTATAATTCGACAAAAGCACTTAATACCAAAAACACTAAGATCCCGGTTATTCAAAGTGCTAGCACTACGAATTTTTAGATCCGAGGAAAGCATCCCCCAA
Organism: Streblospio benedicti; assembly: GCA_019095985.1. Classification (NCBI taxonomy): domain Eukaryota; kingdom Metazoa; phylum Annelida; class Polychaeta; order Spionida; family Spionidae; genus Streblospio; species Streblospio benedicti. Next base: position 23,658,332 of record CM032665.1, read on the forward strand.
TATTGTTAAGAGCTAATGACTCCCAGAGAATTCGACTGACACGTAGTTATGGTTTGTTTTTTTGGGAGGATTCTAGCAAGAAAACACTTTGAGAGGCTAAGCCTATTCAATTACAGATTTTCAAGTGCACTTCTCTGTAAAGAAAACTTTTGCTTCATTTTTCCCTTACGATATTGCTGGTACATGTTCCCGCCAAATATAAGAAGGATCATAACTCCCTGTAGCGACGACAACACCACAAAACCATAAGACAGAAACCAGAGGCCATCAATATTTGCAAGCAAACCAAATAACCAAGAAAACCCCATGATTGCGGACAGCTTAACGCTAATGAGTACGGAATTCCTGCGATTGGCCTGATCGTGGACTTCACGTGGTGTAACCATGATACGGATCACTATAGCCAAACAAACAGCATTGATAAGCATGACCAGACTAAGGGGCAGAGCAAGACTGAAAACCAAGGCTAATGGAGGTTGAATCCAACATGTAGATCCAACATCAAACACGTCCCAGCCATAGATAAAGTGATTTGTGAATACATCAAGTATCGTGCAGACCAGACAAATGATCAGTGGTCCTCCCCAAGCATAGACAAAGCAGCGGACACGAACTGAGTTGTTGGACAAGTGTTTGACCTCAACCATGCTGATGAATAAGTGTGTCAGTGAGACAGAGTAGATCTTCATCCAGAGAAATGCACTGAGCCAGAAGTAGTGCTGGGCCACCGCAAAAGCCTTGCACAAAATTTTGATACCAACAACTGATTGAGAGGTCAAGAACAATAGTTGAGCTCCCATCAAGGATACGCACATGTTGATCATGACATAGAAAGGCAGGGAAAATCGCTGTTTCATGCGGCAGTATCCAATTAGTGCTGTAAATAAGCACATGATTGACAGCGACACGCCCCCAATACCCAGATACTGTTGGATTATGTTGTGAATGTCCAATTCAATTGTCAAATCATTTAGCATATCACCATATTTTTTACAGTGCAACAGATAGTTTCCTTTGATAAGAAATGCGCCACGTGGCATGGTTATATTTTTATTCATCTCTTCCCAATAAAGTGTTACATTATCAGCATGCTTACCTTTAATATCTAAAATGCTGAAGACTCCATCCACTGCAGAGTAAGGGCATGTGAGGATCTCCTCTCTGCAGTATAGTATTCTGGTTCTTCTTTTGATAGGCTTTCCAAGAGTTGTGATTGTTTGAAGAATGGTGTGATTTAGTTTGTAAGAAAGCCAATCCTCACCCATGGTAGCCACTGAATTTGATAAGAATGCTAATTGCACGAAATTATCAAGAAGTAAAGTGGCATTTTCCGTCAAATGTAAATTCCCATCAGAACAGTGAATTTCCACGGAGTTACCCTGCAATGCTACAGTAACCAAAACTTGATCTATCATGTCTAATGTATGCAAAATGTCCTGACGGTACTTTTCTCTGTCAATGCTAAATATAAACCTCTCTAAACTTACTTCAGACTGGATAGCACCAACTGTAAAAGCATAGCAGGGGGATTCAACACAAATTGAAGAGTTCACGTCCTTGAAATATATATTCATTGCTTCAAATTCATCGAAGTCATTGCGGATTTCGATATTAAAAAGCAGTTCAACGTGTTTTTTGTGCATTGTGTCCAAAGTAAGTACAAGGCTTTTTTTTAAAACAATTAAAACTATTACAGACTCTGTGTCAATGGCCTCTACAAATGGCATTCGTGACCTGTTTGTACATTTACCATTAACCAGATAGGTGCCAGCAGCTGTGCAATCGTACTCAACACACACATTTTGTTCAACGTTCAGCATTTGAGAGTTTGTACAAATCGGCTGTCCGTTATATGAGGTTATTTTACGCAGCAATTGTCTTCCTTTCTGGGAGAAATCTAGCAGCATCTGAAACATTGGCAAACCAACACCGGTGTCTTCTCCACCCCCTCCAGCCAAAACCGTCACACAAGAGTGGTCAACTTCTATCTCCTCGGCAGCTGCACCATGGCAGCGTGCACACATTACATTCTGATAGAATGTGCCATTCAACATTATCATTTCAGTGTAGCTAGAGCAAAGATCAGACAAGCCTTTTTTGGTATTTTGTGGACAGGAGTCAACAGACGAGCACAGTAATCTAATATGTGAGAAAGGGGCTGACAACTCATCAAGTTCACGAATATCAAAGCCAAGCGTACAATGATTTATGAGGAACGTACTGATGTCATTTTCAGACACGAATTTCCGAAAGACCTGCTTGTTGTCTTTTTCTGCGCATTGAAATCTGGGAGCAAGAGGTTTGGTCAGTGTTTCGTCTAGCCCATTACACATAGCGCAAAACCTGTTTCTGTACAGTAGCATTGTTGAAGTGGAAAACACTGGTACGTGTTGTTCAATCGATTCAGATATATTCATGGATATTGACTCGCATTTATTGACATTGTCAGCGTCTACCGTGTGATGTTTCTTATTGCATTTCGTCACCATCTTCACTTTATCAATTGTTATTTCCGTGAATGGCCGGGGAGTGTAATGGTTAAGGTATGTACACTCTAGCAAGTCAGCATATGTTGGGCCAGTCCTGGGTGGAACGTGTGAGGCACAGCTGTCTTTGTAATCTCTGCAACAGTCCCCATAAATGGAACACATGCTGTCACAATAACAGCTTCCTTGGAACGTCGACTTTCCCTCATGACCACAGATGTTTTCGCACGTTGCTGCTGAACATATGGTCCTTGATGTTTGCGTTATGTTGGTCGCAACTGAAGATAAAACTCATAAATTTATATATGTGTGTGTGTGTGTGTGTGTGTGTGTGTGTGTGTGTGTGTGTGTGTGTGTGTGTGTGTGTGTGTGTGTGTGTGTGTGTGTGTGTGTGTGTGTGTGTGTGTGTGTGTGTGTGTGTGTGTGTGTGTGTGTGTGTGTGTGTGTGTGTGTGTGTGTGTGTGTGTGTGTGTGTGTGTGTGTGTGTGTGTGTGTGTGTGTGTATCCCCTTTGGTTTAAATATGCTGTTTTGCAATAAGTGTAAACAAATGAATTAGGCAGCAGCTAAAATGTGAATGCGATATAAGCCTTTTCCGAAAAAACAACAAAAACAAAAAACAAAAACAAAACAAAACAACTACATTCATACAAACACACACGCACACATTTACATGTGCCCCTTCTCAATAGGTAATGACATAGTTTTGAATAATTTTCATTAAAATCTACTGGAGTCTTCTAGATATTTTATATACAACATAAAATAATTGACTGTTTTTCTAATACTAAATCAAAAAAATTATCTCCATCTAGTAATATTATATCCGAAATTTTACACACCCCTTTCCATGCCCGTCAGAACCTTACCTGACATTGGAAATGGTTTGATGTGGATTGTATAGACTAAGACATTGATCTAATATGAATATGCATGAAATTCAAATATACAACAACAACAATGCGTCTGTACTAATGCAAAAGGGATTGGATCTTAGAAATTAGAATGCATGTAATCGAGATTACCTTTGGTACACTGGATTACAATGCAGGCTATCACATGCCACCAGGCAATTCTGCTATACCACATCATCGTATACATGTAGGTAGAAAACTATTTAGTTCCACAATATTCCTTCTCTTTGGAACAAGTTTGCTGTGAAAGCACACCCGACGTCTTCACTGATGGTGATGATGTATTTCCTCCGCGTTTATACTGAGCACTAATTCAATGAGGTACATCTGAGTATACAGTTGGTCTTACGATTGGTGAATCATGGTAAGAAGATCTGTTTGATGAGCTGTCATCAAGAAATATAATTCCATTCTTATAATCACCAATTCCTTAAATATCGTGATTAACTGTGTAACAGAATTTAGCATTCGGTGTCGTAGCACGTAGTCAATTAGAACCTGATAGCTGTATCGTAAATAAAGTCAGTTCCTGACGTCACTACGTCATGATCAGCCGCTATGACCTATGCACTGGGCTTGAATGATGACATCCCAGCTTTCATGAAGCTTTCTAGTGGGAAAACACCGGTGCTGACAAGCACTACTTCAGGTACATAAGTTGTCCCCTATGCAGTGCAACATGGAACCCGGTTCATATCTATTGTTGGTAGAAATATGCTTATTAAAAAGACGTGTGTGAGAGAGACGTTTGAAAATGAATCGGCACGCACTGAATAAGTAAACTAACCGTTCTCTGCCAACAGCATGTAGGTATTTCTTGAAAAGAATCTATTTGAACAGATACATCAATTATAACACAAAAAATATTCTCGTCTAACACTTACTTGTTTATCATATTTGTAATACAAAATGATTAAAATTCCACAAATATAGCCAAAATTTTATTAAGGGCGACCGGATAGGAATATTTGAATTTCAGTGAGAGCGTTGGTCAATTGTTTAACGGAGGTATCCTAATCTGTGTTTGTTTTTGTCTTGCAATTAAAACGGGTCTTAATATCTAAAAGGTGAGTATTATTACCTTTGTTTGCAAAAATGGATCTACAAAATATGATCACAATCTAATTATTTTAATCTAACAAATGTTGAATCAATACAATGGAGTCAAGCAGTATTATAACGTACGTGGAATATTCGCAGAACCCTGTAAAGCTTTGGAAGGCTGTGGACTCGAACTCACGATCTCCTGTTCACACCAGACCAGTCACATGTGTGCAGACAGGCTAGCATCCATGGACATTTAGACTCATGTTCAAACTGGGTCATCTTTTAATCCAACGTCTCCGCACCTACTGATTAGGCTTTGCCACTTGCATATTCTATGTTTGTCTCATTCCTTCAGCTAGCCGTATAATGGAAGAGCCACATACCCCAGGGGCATAGAGCTTTCAACCGTCTGCCAAGCGCAAGGGGTATGGATGATACGACACTATGATGTGTATTCTAGAGTATTCTACACTACAATTATAAGAAAAGTGGTGTATTCAGCAGCACTTACGATAAGGAGCACCGATCATAACCAATTTTAAAGAATCAACCTTGAAATTTAGCTCCGAATGATTACAGCCACTAGAATAAACATATAACAATTAAACAATTAAACACAATGGCTCCTCATAGATAATGACCTTAATACTTGCGCAATTACGTTACCGAACCCATTGCGATTTACCCCACAATATCTAAAGCCACTATTTACGTCTAAAACTGTTAGCATTAATAATGCCTTAATTGATAATGGCCGTGCTGCAGACAATACCCCTGTTGGGCATACTTTCCCAATGCTAAATACAAGTTACATACACTTTAAACACACAACTTCATTTAGGCAGCGTAATAGCGTGTTGGTTTATAAACTGTTGGCATTACACAGCATGATTGTCTGCACGCATAGATATTTTTGTCTACATGATAGAGACAAGTAGATTGCACTAGAATTCAAAATATAAGCTATTTCAAAATCTTAGACTCACAAAGATACAGATAATCGTGTTAGAATATTAAAGCCATATTTATAGCAGTGTAGTCCAACATCATTATTTGAAGATTTTTTTTCAGTCGTTATTCAAATGTGACGATAGCGTAATAATGAGGAGATGCTTTTTTTCAACACAGGGTAAACTATTAAATTCGAACACGTAAGAATACGTTGATATATAGCTAGAAAAGTGATAGAAATATTTTAATTTAATTTATGACACGTTCCCCACCTAGATATGAACCATGCATCATATTCAATGCAGGCACACCCCAACGTATATTACACAATATTGCCATTGCCTTCTAAGCTGATTCAGTTGATCTACATACTAGTAGGAGATAGATTACGTTTTATTGATGAACGTTTTCATCATTACACAGTGATCGATTAAGAGGGCGCCGGGATGAGGTTTTAGGCAGGTAAATCCCCAATATTTAGCCCCTCACCCCACCCCCTTCCCAGGATTTTGCTAAATGCCGGTTATACACCGGCATTTTAAAGGCACAAGTACCAAATCAAAACAGCCAACATTTGTGTTTCTCATTCAAGACAAACAAAATGTACAGAAAATTTACAACCTGTAGCGTACACAATTTCCCGGCCCCCCTCGCAAGTTCTTGGGGCATTTAATGATGTCATTAGCAGTCTCTTGATAAAAGCATCCGGAGATCGTACGAAACCTTATTTTGGCGCGGTCAGTAAAATCATAATAGCATTCTTACACTGCTATTAAATTTGTGTCCCGAAACATTGATAACATAACCCCAACAATACATTTTTCTTTCATTTAGAACCCAATGAACAATATATCTGAATATTTGACTACATGTATCTCCTAAGTCTCCCAATTTCAATAAACTGATGTTGATAGGATCATGCTGGTTGTATGGTACGGATTAATATATTTTTGGTACTGATGAATATTTATGAATTTCTTCGCCAAAACCCATAAACACTGTATACGCGTGCTCACTCTTCAAGAACATTAAACAAAGTATCCTCGAATCTAGCCTCGAGCTACCGTATTTTATAATCGATTCAACAAGAACCCTACGGAGAACACACTACGTTGTGGTATAAAGACTATAGCCATTAAGTGATCAATCCGTTCTCGACCAATCAGCGTTGGGCAGCGGTCAGAGTATTATATAAGGCGGTCAAGTGAGCTCAGAACGACCATAACGAAGGAAGATTGAAGTGACGGTCCCGAAGAGACAACGGAGAAGAAAGGTCACAGAAAGTGCCGGCCAGAAGAAAACATTTGAGTAAGTTCTTGTTGATGATTCCTAAAATCTTCTACCATATGTTTAAGTATATTCTTTGCTGAAGTTTTCATTGCTTGGCATGCAGAAAGTTTCTTTTTTGATATGTGTACACAATTTGGTCAAACTCACACTTTTAAATAAAATGGTGCCCTTTATGGAAATGTGTGTTAAAATGTTCTAGAGCTTGTTCGATGGTTTCGAGTTTTTAATTAGAAGAAAACAAAACGATGTATTCTGTGAGGCACCGTCCATAAACGTTTAAAAATGAATTGAGGTGTGCAATAAATTCTACGCGGTAGGATAATATTATTCAGATGAAGGGCTACAAACAAAATAGTCCAAGTAGTTGTTCAAAACAATTCTCTTAGGTATCTGTATTGCCTGCCAATGACCATTGATGAATGTTTAATTTATTTCACGCCCGCAACTATTCATTGAGTTTTAACCTATTGTTGTGTATTTTTTTAATATGGGTTGCTCTACAAGGCTGTGTTAAAGTTATGTTTCGTTTTCGCACGTGTGCAGAGAGCGTCGGTGAAAAACTTCTATATCTACATGTGTATATATGATGAGATTTAAAATTCACGTTATTTATTTAAGATTCACAGTGATAGCCTAATAAGTGAAATCCTGAGACTGTTATATCCAGGTGGTTATATCAGGTGTGTAGCATACTCGCCGGGTTTTTACTGTGATTGTAAATAATAGTATATAACTATCACATAACTAACCTGGCCAGTATGGCAAACAAATCCTTCAGTTACCAGCATACAGTTGCATACATTTATAGAATAAGTATATGTTGTGATCTTCAGAATGATGGCTAATGAGTTATTATTTGAATGTAGGCCACATAATCTACTACAAACCGTTATTGCTGGTGAGTGAAAAGTGGAATGCATGTTATACTCATAACTAGTATTGTGATCTTTGGAATGGCTTTTGAAACCCACAACTTTGATCCCATATACTTATCAGAGATTTGCTATAATCAGCAATTCAGGTCACATGTGGAAAACACAGGAAGCTAGGGATCGCGTGAACGTTTTTGAAAATATGCATACTGGTAGTACAACATGTGTTTCTAATGAAAGAATAAAATTGAGCACATGTTTCGGAGAACTTGTATTTTAATACAATTAGAAGCATTTGGGACATATCAAAGATCATCAATAAATGACCCATAAATAAAAATGGCGCTGATGTTCACTGTCGCTGTTGTTCTACGGCGCATGCGTGAAACGACGGCAAGCACCGTAAAACACCGGCGACAGTCACAGTCATAACGACGCCTGAGTAGGGGACGTTGTGTATAACGATGACTGTCCAATGAGTGGCACATATGCCGTACAGGGCGACTATGGAGCATGAGATTGTAGTGTCACTCGTAAAATTTAGCATACTGATGCTTAAGCAAGTGCGTATGTATACATAATATATTTAAATGGCACCGTTACCAACGTCATGAAAATGTGAAGCGCATACGTCATTGATTTCTTGATCAGATGGTGTTATCCGCTGCAGACGATAATTCACAATATATATGCACCATTTGATTATTGACCAAGACTATCCAAGTTGAAGAACCAAAGAAACTAAAATCACATTCAGTACTATACGTGGGATATACTTCTGATAGAAGTGTGCAATTAAAAATCTATCTCCTATATATTCAGTATTTTTAGTGGTGTGTGGCAGTTTGTAGCAAATGGCATTATACTCCGCTTAAAATGCTGTCTATGACAACATGGAAACAATAGTCATTACTATGTTTGGATATGGCTATTTATTCAGCTTAAGGAATAGAACTCATCAGAAATGTGCACTGTTTGGAGAAACTTAATGCTCTTCAAGCTTTCGACTTACATTAACGTAAATTGTGATCAGCCTCCCGAAATGGTCTAGCTGGGGCCTGTTTCACCAAGCTGTTTATAAGTTTACGTTTGTACTGAAACGATATCGTTACAGTACCAAAACGTAATTTTTCAGTTTCACTAAACATTTTAAAGTTTTCCGGAAACATCTACGACAACACATATCGTTAAAATCTGACGAAGCTCGTTGATTTTTCTCACTCGTAAAGTGCTGGGAGAACCGTAAAACAAGCGCCGTAAGTATATAAATTCAATACAAAATTGGGAGTGTCGCACGCAGGAGGGGGGTTATAAGGAAGTTGAATGTTTATCATGACTATCACCAGGAATACATTTTGTCATTTATTCCTGATATCACAGGATGCCATCAAGAGAGCATTGCGTCCATTTGCCATATGTTGCTGTACTATGACGCCCCATTTGTTAATTGACATGGTCTTGTATGTGCATGTAAATCACTATCATTCAGGCACATGTTTTAAATGTCACTTCGCTTTTTAGAAACCTAGTTTGGCTAAGATTGTATCATAAGAACATCCTGTATGTATATCCATCATACTAGTACTGTTTGAAATTATACAATTTGCAAATACATGTATGACAACATACAGTGTACATGACAACATACAGTGTACAGTAAAACTTCAACAATGGCATCGTCATATCTCAAGGCTATTATTATATGCAGTATATAGCCTTAATACAATCATATCCGTTTAAGTGGATGTTGTCCCCAAGAGCCAACCAATCAGAAGGCCCACTGCCAAAATGTTCAGCGGGTAATTCAAGCTTCAAACGTACGATCTCACTATATAAGTATTATGAAATCGAGTATTGATATAGTCTTTGAAGTAAGTTTAACCCAAATTTATTTTTTTCCACATAAAAACTTCAACATAGCCTACGGATTGGTATGAACAAGGACTTATAAAGGCAGTGTGACTGATTAAGCCGTGAAAACCGACGATGCAACAATGGACGTGCACGCATCTCTGTGTTAAGATAACCTGTGAGATTAGTGGCCAAGTGTTCTCTATAGAGAGATGTTCTCTCTATGGAATGTATGGTGGTTTCTTTATGAATATTTGTAACCACAAAAATAGTCTAATTATAGAGATGGTCATATTATAGAAGTGGTCATAATTGGAAATTCTATTGCATAATTGAATATCATCACATGACCAAGAGCCGTCATTTTGTTATTTATTTCATGGTTAATTTTGTTATTAACCTTTATATTAATTCTTTAACACTTTGATTAACTAATATATACTTTAAAAATATATAAGAAACTATGAATTCACCCATGGTTACTTCGTGTGAACTTGTAAAATAAGTCATCAATGTCCATCTCGGTGGTCAGATTGAGGGTGTACGTGTAAGTCAGAAAAAAATCTTTATTGTTACAAGTATTATGGTTATGGAAGTAGCTGCACATTATCTCATTCTTTGTAATCAACTTCTTTGTATGCTATTCATGGGTACATGTATATAAGCCGCATCCTCATGTTTTGCATTGTGACTTTAAGTACATGATTATATAGTTGCATAAACGTCTTTCAAGATGGCATCAAATGCTATTCGCAAATTACTTAAAGATCGCTTTATTTTTCCCACTGATCAATCTGAAAATTCTAATACCAAGTGTTTTCTTTTATTCTTTCTTCTATTTCTGCTGCTTTAATGCGGTCTAAATTAAATCTATGTTGTTCTAAATGTTTTATATATTGTTATTTACTCTATTTACTCTTTCAACATGTTTCAATACAATCAGTATCCTTCTCAAATTCAAATTTCAAAATATCTATATATAAAAATTCCAAAAAGAAATTTTTTGGAACTATATTTCTTCAATTAGAAAGGAAAGGCTTTTAGCAGCTGCTAAACTTGTTTTAATGACGTTGAATTATGGTTAAGAGAGTAACTAGATAGTAATAGCTGAATGGATTAATACACACCACATATAAATAGATTCGAGATTATAAAAAAAATTGGACTTAGATCTAGTAAATCTAGTTCTCTGGAAAAAATGGTGAAGTGATTTTGGTATTTTTTTCAGACAGAAGATTGGTTCTCTATAATAATTCAAGAAATGGAAGAAACTGAAACCCAGATCATTGAAAAGCACCACATTGAATACTTTTGGAAGTAGTGGTCGTGCGTGCGTACGTGCGTGCGTGCGTATATATATATATATATATATATATATATATATATATATATATATATATATATATATATATATATATATATATATATATATATATATATATATATATATATATATATATATATATATATATAATATGAATCCAGTTACATAATCATATAAGTAGATCACAACTAAATCATTGGTTAGGTCTATCGACTTGGCATGTAAAATGAAAATCTAAGGGAGGAAATGTTAGTGTCCATGTAAATGGGAACACAATGCCCTCCATGGGCATAGAAAAAAGACATATTTTGATGAGTGTATAAATATGTTTTTTACGGCATTTTATTTTCAAGCAACCTTGTCCTGACGACACTATCCTGACAGCACCACCACCCATCCTGAAAGCACCCTGATAGCATCCCCATACACACAGCATCCAAGATCAAGCCAAGGCGTCATTCATTGAAAGGCAGCTTTTTGACTATGTAAACATGGCAGGGTTACCATCCTGTGTAATAGTCAGTGAAAATCAAGGCATTGTGAATTTTCCCTAACATTGGCTATAAGTATTCTTATTTAGAGAGTACAACTTACAAACACATAAATAATGTTAACACACTAACTACACAGCAAACATAAACAACAAGTATGATTCATTGGCGGAGGTTTTCAGAACCATATAACAATAGTCGATGATGAAAAGAAAGTCAAGACACCAACCATTTAAAAATAAAGGCCACTCCGCAATGTCTGCATTTTGACACCACCCACCTACTACCTGATAGTACCTGCCAACATCCCCCCTCCCCAGACCACTAATTAACAACAAATATATATTACCTAGTTCGGGGCTTCACCACTGGTCTACACCATCCACTCCCACCCATCGTCCTGATAGTACCCTCCGTTGTCCTGAAAACGCTCAGCCCCGAATCTGACACCGATCGCGAAGTACTGATAGCATGCTTCCCATCCTGAGAGCACCCATGACTTGATAGGACACACCGGTACTAACATTACCAACCTCTCATCCTGCTTGAAGTCACATACACAATGGCATAGCCCAGATACAGACACATTTTGATACTTACACAATACACATATCTAGTCCTTTTAACACTTAGGTTCTGTCCTTTACGTCCAACCATAATAGTAATAAATTATATAAATCCTGCAAGCATCCATACTCCCAATTTCTATAGTGTGACTACAGGAACAGTCACTCCTTGTACATGTGAGTAAAATTAGGTCCGAGCTAAGTCATTTTAGTCACAGCTAAGGTAGGAAAAGTTAGTGTTTATGTATAATGCCTTCAATGGACATAGGAAAGGGATATACTGAGAAAAGTGTATGAAATGAGTACAACACTCTTTCTCCAGCACCCACCCTTGTGCGAATTGTGGGCATGGTTGATTCTTTGTAACATTGGCGCTGACCACTTTTGTTAGTTAGTACATACAAATAAATAATAAATAATATTGGCACACTTCATTGTACTGACGACGCAGACCCTCAAAGTATATATTGGCATCTAATATGTAAAAGCTATGAGATGAAAAATTAGTGTCTATGGTAATTGGAACATAATGCTCACCATGGCACACATATTCTCACACACTTCAGTAGAACACCCGTATTAAGACTGCCCAAGGACTGGCGCCAAGTGGTTTAATATGGGGGTGGTCTCTTTAGGGACGTTTGCAATGGTCGTTTTATGAAGACGTGGGGCTGTTATAAATCATCTTATAATAGAGATGGCGTAGTTATAGAGGTGGTCTTGATTGAAGGTTCTAATGGTCACATAGTCCAATTGGCAAAGTGGTGGAAATCCCTAGTATTTGAGCCCATATGACGCCTTTGGCGTCTTTATGACATCACACTACTTCACATCACGCTGTCATGGCTGCCGCTGTCTGCTAGTTTTGTTATAAAACCGCTAATTAGCACCATCAAGGCCATTTTGACAATGAAAAACATATTCGTGCAAAACTACACAGTACCATGAACGATCTCCTGTAGTCAGATGGCGTCCAGCTAGTTAGGTTTAAGAGGAGATAGCCGAACAAAGTCCAAAAGTTAGCGTATTAATATATAGGATATATAATCATATTATATTCAATATTTTACGTTGTGTATAATACCAAAAGTGCCGTTTTCTTCAGCAAATGGCATTGTACACTACGAAAAATGCTGTTAAAATCAACACAGATTTTTTAAAGAGAACTATCATAGCCTAATGTGTGAAATCCGCAGATTGTTATATCAGGTGTGTCTGTCATACTCGCCAGGTTTTTTTCTGTGATAGTAAATAATTATGACTAGACAGGACTAAATTGGCAATATGGGAGACAAATTCTTCATTCTATCATTCCGTGCAAAAATCACCGCCAATAACCCACGCTTATTGGTCAATCAGCGTGGTCAATTAAGCGATTGACTGAACGCTCCAGAGCGTGCGGAGACCACTACTACGGCACTAGTCTAAACTTTTGCTCTCCTCTACACGGGACATGCCTTGCGACGTCAGCGGCTGTATTGATAATGTGACGAGTTTAGACTAGTGCCGTAGTAGTGGTCTCCGCGCGCTCTGGAGCGTTCAGTCAATCGCTTAATTGACCACGCTGATTGACAAATTGACTTGCAATGAAAACGTTATAATATGATTTATTTTAAAATAAAATGGATTTTAGTCATGATAGAATGGTGATTGACCACTGGATTGTCGTGTCAATGGGAAAATTGAGCATGCTGACGTCTGATTTACCCTCACTTCTTCGGCAAATCAGACGTCAGCATGCTCAATTTTCCCAATGACACGACAATCCAGTGGTCAATTCCTACAATTACCAGCACACAGCTGCATGCATGGATAGAATGAGAATATGTATTGATCTTCAGAACTGTGGCTTGTGAGTGTCATTTGAAAATAGGCAGGAATTATGCGGCCATATCATATCGTCAGCAGCTACAAACAGTTATTGTGGGTGCGTGAAGCGTGACAAAACGCATGGTATGCTCATAACACGTATTGTGATCTTTGGAATGGCTTTAGAAACCCACAACCTATAGTTATTTATCACCGGGACCTCTTCTACACATGGCTTGCAACAGAGTGTTGAATGGGACCTTGTAATATATGGGGTGAATGTACTTGTTTAATGCCGTGTGTAGAAGAATACTGTTATATACTTTTTAGTTAAAAAAGTTAAAAAAAAGCAAATGATTCAAACCGGCTTGTTTCAATTTTTTCATTTAATATAGAAATTGATAAATTCCGGTAAGGATTTTTTGGTGTATATTTTCTTCAGAGCAGCTGCTAAAGTTGTGTTAATGATTAAGAGAGTATTTGTCAAGGTGGATACACACACACACACACACACACACACACACACACACACACACACACACACACACACACACACACACACACACACACACACACACACACACACACACACACACACACACACACACACACACACACACACACACACACACACACACACACACACACATATTTGAAAATGAGTTGAAAATGTACATTAGGAAAATAAAAACCAGGAAAGTCAGTCATTCGTTTTTTGTTTGAATATCATATTGAAGAGAATTAGGAAAAATAGTCAGTCATTCGTTTTTTTTTTATATCAGTCATTGAACAATATTTTTATATATATATATATATATATGGGTATATATATTGATATATATATATATATATATATATATATATATATATATATATATGCAACATGTTTTTGAAAAAATTGATTGCATTGTGAT
>CM032665.1:23672944-23696544 GCA_019095985.1 Streblospio benedicti
GGTTTAGGTTTTAATCCAGCAAAAATTTTGTTTTATAAAATAGCGATCCGACGACCCCCAAAGGCCGACCCCCCGATCGTTAAGGGGCACCGCCTTCCTACTACCCCTCAAGTTTGGGACCCGACCAGCTCGGCCGATCCCCCTCGGCTCGATCCCGGCGACGCGATCAGCGCCTTCCTAGCTCCCCCAGGACCCGCGCTCCGACGATCCACGCGCTCGATCCTCGGCCGACCCGCGATCGGGCGCCTTAGCTCCCGGACGACCGAAAGCAAGGCCTTCCCGCCGCCAGCGTGATTACTAGAAGCTCAATGATAGCCCCCCGGCTGAGGAATTTCTTTGGAATGTTAATGGCTTCTCACGCGTAGCCCTTAATTGCTTCTCACGTAGCTCCCAACTTATACTACTACCATTCAAATGGATCATTGTGTTTGGTGTGGACATTATGTTTTCTTAAATTATTTTCCATACATTATCATATTTAATTTCTTTGTGTTAAAAAGGTATTCATTTTGTACAAAAACGTAATTTTCACATCATATATAATTTTCGCGATGGCACAGAAAGCCGTATAAAGCGATGGTGACCTGAAATGACAATATTTCGCCTCCTCGCTTTTTAAGCTCGGGCTATGGTCCTACTTTTGAAGGATATCTTCTCTTGGTTGCCAAGGGTCGAGAGACCGAGTACAGCTTTTTAGGCAAACCACATCAGACACATAGACAGAACTTGTTACTTTTTTAAACTTTCAAACTCCTTGACGCATAACCAATGAATACTGTATGAATGACTTCTATTGGCGTTTTTATGTCCTCACAAAATTGATGGCCCCGTTGATTACATTTGAAACAAATTGTAATGGATCAAATTGTCTGGAAACTAGTTAGAAATTTTAGAGTGTAGTACGAGAAAGAAATAGCAGGATTTTATCGATAGTGTCTTCAATGTTACTGTGTTGTGTCGTCAACATTCTGAGGCAAGTGAACACGACCCGGCCAGCAATGTGAGAACACGAGACAGGGTGGGCTTGCTACTTGAAAATGTATTGGAATACTTTTGCAATACTTCACTATTAAAGTATTGCAATATTCTGCAATAAATTATTGCACTCAAAATGTATTACAATACTTTACAAAAGTATTGTCTGTATTGCAATACTTTTGCAATACTGCTATATAGGCTGCAGTATGAATTCAAAATTTTAAGAACAATTCTCTCAAATTTTTGTTAGTTCTTGTTGTTGTTTTTTTTCTCTGTTTCTGCTGCCTTATATCCGAATAATAAAGTCCTATTTTAAATCTAAATTTATTTGAACATGTTTCGGCATCTTCAGTGCCCTTCTCAACTTTAAAGTTGAGAAGGGCACTGAAGATGCCGAAACATGTTCAAATAAATTTAGATTTAAAATAGGACTTTATTATTCGGATATAAGGCAGCAGAAACAGAAAAAAACAACAACAACAACAAGAACTAACAAAAATGCGACCACATGCTGCATACCATATATCACAAATCTTATATAATTCTCTCAAAGCATTTCATGATTACTGTTGTTATAGTCCAGAGGATTTTCACTGAAGCGTGTTTTGTTGAAAGTATGATGTTTTATGATTGATTATGATCCTATGGGGTGTCCTGAGCAAAAATCAGCCGGGTGCCACTTTGGCACCCTTGAGCAATTTTTTTTACGGGGAAAAAACAAAATGGCCGCCCGAGCCATCATGGTGATACCAAACAAGCCCATATCTTCCTTATTATTTGCCATAGAAAGTTGATTTTGGTGTCTTTAAGTATGGTTTGAATGGCAAGGAATTCATTTGTACACTTAAATTTTACATAGAAATAATGTCAGACAAGAAATATAGTACTTTATGACAAATTAGACCTAAAAATAGACAAAACGCACCAAGAGACTTTATAATATTAACAATAAATATATATTAATAGTAATAGTTTACCATTCTCTACTGTTTATATTTGTGAAAACTATTACTATTAATATGAATCTACCTACTGTCACTAACATACATTCGATCATAATAAATATATAATAACAAGTTATGAATACCTTTACATGATTCACAAAACAACAAACCACGTATCGGGAGTAGTATAAGTTGGGAGCTGAGGCAGAAGCAATTAAGGGCTATAAGGCAGAAGCTATTAAAATTCCTTCGAGCCATTAACGTCAAACGATACGGCAGAAGCTATTAATCACGCCGGTGAGCAGGTGGCGGCGGCGGCGTTCGACTCAGTGCCGGAGCGCTCGTCATCGCTAGCGTTGGTCGGTCATCGAGTAGACCACAGAACGAGGAGCCCGGTCTACATTATTCACGAGGAAGCCGCTCTAGCGCGGGACGTCAGCTCGGGATAGCTTCGATCGAGGACTGGTAGCGGCGGAGGCCCGTTGTCAGCGTAAATAGCGTATAATCGCTATTTCATAACCGTAAATCAATACAGTACAACTACGTAATAACGTGATAAGATCAATAATCCTACACTCGATAAAGCGTGAACGCGGGATCCGCGGCGGATCCGCGGAATAAAAAGCTAACTAAATCAATACAGTACAACTACCGTGATAATCCTACACTCGATAAAGCGAACGCGGGATCCGCGGAATAAACCAAGACAGCCCGAGACGATCTCATTAAATATTCGATCTCATTAAATATGCACAGGCCGAAGCCATTAGTATGCAAATGAGTCCGGGGGGGCGGGGACGATCTCATTAAATATTCGATCTCATTAAATATGCACAGGCCATTAGTATGCAAATGAGGGGAGTCGCCAGCCGACGGTGTTCGGGTGTTAGTCGCGACCCCGCCGAGCGGGGACCGGGTTTAGACGAGACGCCGACCGACGGGGTACGGGATTAGCCCCCGAAGCGGGACCGGGTTTAGACGAGACGCCGACCGACGGGGATGCGGGATTAGCCGCGACCCGCGGGTCCGATTAGACGAGACGCCGTCAACGAGGTTAAAACCGCACAAATAGCCGCCGAGGAGGGGAAAAAATATATTTATTAGAAAATCTCTAGAAAAAAGAATCTCTCTATACAAAAAGGGGGGTAACCGGAGGCGGCGGCTGGGAGGCACTGGTGGTCGGCGGCGGGGGTCCTGGTCCCGGTAAGGAGAGAGGCGCCTCAAGGAGAGAGAAGGAGCGGTGGCGGTGGTGGTGGTGGTGGTGGTGACAAATTCTAGGTGGCTGAGTCACTGGTGGAGGCGGTAGGGGTACTGACGGTGACGGCGCTGGGGGGTGGTCGACGGTGCTGGTGGTGGTGGCGGTGGAGAGAGAGAAGAGAGAGAGAGAGAGAGAAGCGAGAGAGAGAGAGGGAGAGAGAGAGGGGGAGAGAGAGAAGAGAGAGAGAGAGAGAGAGAGAGAGAGAGAGAGGGAGGAGAGAGAGAAAGAACGAGAGAGAGAGAGAGAGGGAGGGAGAGAAGAAAAGCGAGGGGGAGAGAAGCGAGGGAGAGAGAGAGAAGCGAGGGAGAGAAGAGAAGCGAGGGGGAGAGAGAGAGAAAGAACGAGGGAGAGAGAGAGAGAGAGAGAAGGAGAAGAGAAGCGAGGGAGAGAGAGAGAGAGAGAAGAGAAGAGAGAGGGGAGAGAAGAGAGAGAGAGGCGAGAGAAGCGAGTGCGCTGCGTGCTGGGGCTGAGTTATGACGAGTACCGACGGCGCGCGCGGAGAGAGAGGAAACCCTTTTTTTTCCGCACTTTCTTCCGGGTGACGGGTTTTTACGCCGACGAACGAGAAATCGCACGCCCGCCCCTAAAAATGTCGCGTTTTAATTGTAATTTATACTAAATTTTTTGACGCGCCGATACCCGAGAACTGGCGACCCATTTTTCGAACGGGCGCGCCAGTTTTGAACGGGCGCGCCATTTTTCGCCTCTCCGCCGGAAAACGCGTAAAAAATAGTATAATTTGTATTGGTGTGAGGACGCTAGTCGACGTCGAAAAGACGCGCAACTTTTCCGTAAGGCCGCGCAAAAAACTCCTGCCGGATCTCATAAAAGCCGTGACCAAGCGCGCGAAGTACCCCTACATCGTTATCGACCTGAGCCCGCACTCCGACACGGACTATAGACTGAGAACCGACATCTTCCCCGGCGAGCTGACGCGGGTCTACGCCTTATAGTCGTAAAAAAAAAAGAACCAGTCTGAAGAGAGAGAAGAGCGAGAGAGAGAGAGAGAGAGAGGAGATGCTCTCGCCGCCCACGCCGCTTTCTCGAATGTTTCTGAAAGACGCCCGAGGGACAGCGGACGTCGCCAGAGACAGCGCTACAGCCTCCTGAAGTACGCCATAAAGGCGAGATCATGGCTCTGTGCGAGATAGCTCAGGACATTCTAGCTAAACGCCTGGCGGTGCCGCCTCATTTAAAGCCTTACTTGCGCTGAAAGGTGACAGCTCTTAGACGCCTGTCCAGCAAGTCAGCCTCCGCCCTCGAGCGTAAAGAAAGCTACTGACGCGACCCTTGGCCGGCCTCTCCTGAAGCTATTCGGACCATAGAGTGATGGCTCTGAAGCATCTAGACGGGTTCGTCATGGTTCCCAAGGGGATGTACGCCAGCAGCTGACGGAGAAGCGCCCACCGCCCGACACCGCCTCAGGACCGTCAGCGAAGCTTCAAAAGTGTTGCCAACAACTGATGGAGAGCATAAAAGGGAGCGCCGTGGTTACGCCGGGATTACGCTAAAAAGTTTTACTTCATGGATTCCATTCACCCAACTCACGGGCCCGCGATGATCATCTGTGCCGACAGCGAGCAGTCGAGCGTTCAAGAACTGGTCGCACAACTGCCCAAGAGTATAGATTGCGAAGAAGCCTACCTGTCACCTCCTGGAGCTCGTCAGATATCACGACGGCTCAGACTCGCCTTTAATCCAGATTAGCGCTAACTGCGTGGGCTCAGTCATTTCAAATGGCAGCACCTCTCAATTTCTGAGAGATGTATCCCTGATCAACGCGCTCGACAAGGTAGCGGACAGAGCTTTCGAGAGCACATCACATTTCGGCATATTTACCCGATAAAAGTCAACCAGCCCGTCCTCTTCAACGCCATACGACTGACGTTATCCACCCCCAACAACGAAAGCCTCGCCTTCATATCGCGAGTGCGCTGCGTGCTGGGGCTGAGTTATGACGAGTACCGACGGAGCGCGCGGAGAGAGAGAGAGGGCACCTATCGTTGAAGATTGAATAGCTCACTACAAGAAGAAGATGGACTACGATCAAAGTGGACAAAGTCATAAAACAGTATATATGTGTATCAGCGTGTGTTGAATAAATGTACATCCATCACGTATTTTTTTACTGCGTGTATATATACGTGTAAAGTTTAAAGAATATCTTCTGTAAAAGTATCTAGCCATTACTCTATGTCTTTTGCGGTACTCTGATTCGGTTTTACTGTGTAGAGTTTAGAAAATGATGTCTTCCCCAGTACTCTGTAAAAAGTATATATTTGTGTGTGGAAAATAAAAGATTGGAAAACGATGCCTCGTTATCATCACTGCCTTCACGCACTATTTAATAGCGTTTCTCACAAAAATAAAACTACCCGCACTTCCCCAACCAAACACACTATCTTGCGCAGGATTAGGAGTAACCCATCTAGCACCCCCTCACCAACGAGGCGGGGCAGAGGGTCTTCTACTCCTGTTCTAAGGGGAGGCTTTTTTTAGACAATCCGGCTCATTTCAATAGGTTAAAACTGCGCAAATTTGAACTGGCGCGTGTTGAAACTTGTTTTATCCAGCTCCCCGCCCTAAAACATCAGAACCCATGCAGACTATGATTCGCGCATGCTAAAAGAGACCAATTGGGGTGGCGTGTGTGTGCCAGAATACTGTAAACTTATTTCAAATAGCTCATATTTCTATCATTGATAGAATACAGTAGAACAAATATTATGACCACCAAGCTATCTTAATTTATAGGTGGTCTCTCTTTATGACATACATAGACCGTCCAGCTCTTTATGACTGCAAGAAACAGTCTAATTAATGAAAACTACAATTGAGGTTCTACTGTACGCAAATCTTTGTACATTGAATTATATTCATTGTAAATCAAACCATAGTCTTCCAGAGTCGATGTCTGCTAATGAATTAATGCATTTAAAAGAAAATCACTGATTGAAATAATCTGATTGACATACATAGAAAGTCGATAATTTTAAGGCACAAATGAAAACTTATCAACGCAAATCTTAAAAACACCACTTCAAAATGACCGCCTATAGTAAGACCATCTTTTTCTAGCACCAGTTATTTAACCGTGGGCATTATAAGAACTGTACATGAAAATGGCGATTTAGGGAATAAAATTGTTGGCTAATGGATTATCATCAAGGCTATATACTGCTGTAATAGAGGATTCCATTTTGTGCAAGTTAATGTTCAATCAGAGAGATTTCTCGTTAAGTTTAGCCCGAATACTGCTGTAAAAATGATATCAACGAAATCTTAAACACCATATTGATCCCAGGCGAGGCGTGGCTGGGATTACGGGCGCTGTAAGAGAGGTCAGATCAGCGGGCGTTTGTTTAAATAGTCGAAATGGATTATTTTCGATAGCTCTAGCCGGAGACGTGATTAACTCTTTCTATTGATCTCGCATTTGACGAGATGGCCGCCTAATATTTAACGCGACAGCTGCGCCTCGAGACGGATTTAGTAACAGGTTAACTGGTTTAGTTCTCGATCTATATATCGAGTTTGGGCAGTTGTACAACCAGGTATGAACAACCATCCCGGTCGGCGACTGCTCGCTGTCGGCACAGATGATCATCTTGGGCGCTGCAGCCTGCGGGGGTCCGGTCAGTCCGTGGGGAGTTGGGTGAATGGAATCCATGAAGTCAAAACTTTTAGCGTAATTCTCTCGGATATTCGTAATCCAAATGGAGCTGTCCCTTTTATGCTCTCCATCAGTTGTTGGAGACAACATTTTGTTTTCTTTTTCATTTGAAGGTGAAATCTCGCTGACGGTCCTGAGACCGGGTGTCGGGCGGTGGGCGCGCTGCTCCGTCAGCTGCGGAGAAGAGCGTACATCCCCTTGGGAACCATGACGAACCCGTCTGGAATATTCATTATCTACCGCATTGAATTGTTACTTTATGAGCGTCCCCGAAATGCTTCATAGTTCACGTGAGGGATTTACCCCTGCCAAGGGTCGCGTGTTTCCTCAGTACATTTCAAAATTATAAATACGCCGAGACGGAGGCTGACTTGCTGGACAGGCGCTTTTTACAGTAAGAGCTTGTCCGTCTTCCGTAGTAGGGGTGGATAAGGACTATAGGATTAAGGCTTTTTTAAATGAGGGTCCAATGCGGCACCAGCAAGTGCACAATATCATCAAAGATTAGCTATATTGAATGTCCTGAGCTATCTTATGCGCACAGAGCCATGATCTCGCCTTTATGAATCGGATTAAATTATGTACTTTACAGGAGGCTGTTTACGCACGCTGTCTTTTCTGAGGGGTATATGCTGATTAAACTAGCGCCGCTTACTATACAGTCCTCGGATATAGAAAGCCCATTCTCTCTCTCGCCTTTCAGAAACATTCCGAGAAAGTACCTGGGTCACCAAGCCAGTACCCCTACCGACCAGTGACTCACACCGCCGGTGCCCCTCACCACACCACCACCAGCCTTCTCTCTCTCTCTCTCTCTCTCTGACTTCGAATTTTCTCTTCAGACTGGTTCTTTTTTTTTTAATAGAGAGATATAAGGCGAGACCACACGCCAGCTCGGCTGGAACGCGAGATGCACGCTATTCTCAGTCTATAGTCCGTGGATATCATTTATTCCCCACACGCTCTCTGTTTCTGACTTTCTCCCCTTTGATCTCTCTTCTCTCTCTCTCTCTCTTCAACGCTTCTCTTCTCCCTTCCCCTCTCTCTCTCTCCCCGGTTTCTCTCTCCCCTCTTCTCTCCCTCGCTTCTCTCTCTCTCCCTCTCCCCTCTCTCTCTCTCTCTCTCTCTCTCGCCTCTCTCCAGCACTCTCTCTCTCGCCACCACCACCACTCTCTCGTCACCACCGTACCGTCACCGCCTCCTACCGCCTCCACCAGTGACTTCAGCCACCGTCGGTGCCCCTGCCACCACCACCACCACCACCACCCTCCCGCTCCTTCTCTCCGCTCAAATCACCCTCCCCCCCGCCGCCTCCAGTGACTCTTTTATGAGCGCCGCCTCGGGCACCGTCGGTGCCCCGGCCTCCGCTACCGCCAGGACCACCAGTGCCTCGACCACCCCCCCCAGCGCCGCCGCCTCCGGTTACCCCCGCTTTTTGTATAGAGAGATTCTTTTTTTCTAGAGATTTCTAATAAATATATTTTTTTCCCCTCCTCGGCGGCTATTCGTACGGTTTTTAACCCTCGTTGACGGCGTCTCGTCTAATCCCGGACCCCGCTCGGCGGGGTCGCGGCTAATCCCGTACCCCGTCGGTCGGCGTCTCGTCTAAACCCGGTCCCCGCTCGGCGGGGTCGCGGCTAATCCCGTACCCCGTCGGTCGGCGTCTCGTCTAAACCCGGTCCCGACCTCGGCGGGTCGCGGACTGGCCGAACACCGTCTGGCATTTTCATTTGCATACTAATGGCCTGTGCATATTTAATGAGATCGAATATTTAATGAGATCGTCCCCGCCCCCCCGGACTCATTTGCATACTAATGGCTTCGGCCTGCATATTTAATGAGATCGAATATTTAATGAGATCGTCTCGGGCTGTCTTGGTTTATTCCGCGGATCCCGCGTTCGCGCTTTATCGAGTGTAGGATTATTGATCTTATCACGGTAGTTGTACTGTATTTATTGATTTAGTTAGCTTTTTATTCCGCGGATCCGCCGCGGATCCCGCGTTCACGCTTTATCGAGTGTAGGATTATTGATCTTATCACGTTATTACGTAGTTGTACTGTATTGATTTACGGTTATGAAATAGCGATTATACGCTATTTACGCTGACAACGGGCCTCCGCCGCTACCAGTCCTCGATCGAAGCTATCCCGAGCTGACGTCCCGCGCTAGAGCGTGAATCACCGGGCTCCTCGTTCTGTGGTCTACTCGATGACCGACCAACGCTAGCGATGACGAGCGCTCCGGCACTGAGTCGCCGCCGCCGCCACCTGCTCACCGGCGTGATTAATAGCTTCTGCCGTATCGTTTGACGTTAATGGCTCGAAGGAATTTTAATAGCTTCTGCCTTATAGCCCTTAATTGCTTCTGCCTCAGCTCCCAACTTATACTACTATCGGGTACAATCCTGGATTAATTTTGCCAGAGATTGCTGTTGATAAACTCAACTAAATTGTCTCATTTATAAAAATGTATAGCTTTTTTTATAACAAAGATGCGTCATACAAATGCGATTTATATTATTTCTACAAAAATTCGTGCACAATATAAATCTACAATGTAATTCTGTAAATTCTATGAACCTAATGCAAACAAATACCATATTATGTTGAACTCTTTAAACATCGATTTTATTCTTCTCTCTCTCTCTTTTCTATGGCAAGCAAGCTCCTACCACTATTCTGACATAGCGGAAGACAGGTTTTTCAACCCTAAGCTTCCATATGACTATGTCAAGTGGCCCTGACGGGACTCGAACTCACGACCCCAAGGTTGTGAGACCAGAATGATACCATCATCCCAAGCAGCGGGCTGTTAAAAGGTTACACGGACGAACCGTTGTCTCTGTAACCCCCAGCCTACATACTTGGTCAATTATCATCTCAACCCAGAGGTCGTGGGTTCGAATCCCACCTAAGGACGGAAATTTTGGGAGGTTCAATTTCTTCGCATTTTCATGCTAGTGGAGTTTACTAATGTGTTTTTCCCAGTTTGCTTGTGGATACGATTTTATTCTTCTCTCTCTCTTTTCTATGGCAAGCAAGCTCCTACCACTATTCTGACATAGCTGAAGACAGGTTTTTCAACCCTAAGCTTCCATATGACTATGTCAAGTGGCCCTGACGGGGGGGGGGGCATGAAAATGCGAAGAAATTGAACCTCCCAAAATTTCCGTCCTTAGGTGGGATTCGAACCCACGACCTCTGGGTTGAGATGATAATTGACCAAGTATGTAGGCTGGGGGTTACAGAGACAACGGTTTGTCCGTGTAACCTTTTAACAGCCCGCTGCTTGGGATGATGGTATCATTCTGGTCTCACAACCTTGGGGTCGTGAGTTCGAGTCCCATTTAGACACTACTTTCATGATGATATCATGTCTGGTTACAAAGTTATGGCACAAAATAGATTTTCAGGTAATGGCTGCCATTTTTCGCCGTTTTCTCGGCTAGCCACCAGATGCGGCGATGGCACCGTGGCTTATTTTGCAGTAGGGACCCCCAGGAACATAATGAGGCATAGCGGTGCTTTTGGTTTTTTCGCGCAAGGTCTTGTATTTTTTAGGGGTCAAATTTGCTCTAGTAACAGTATCTGAGTTCCAGCAGATTGACAGGGTCATAGGTTTTAATGACTTGTATTTTACGTAGAGCGAAGTCTGACGGGCCCTTTACACAGCTTCAATTTCCGTATAAAAAAGTTTCTGTGACAGTCAAATAGATTGAATGAGACCTGTTTGAACATACTAGGCCCCTCCACTCCTCTGTTGGGTTGTTTTCCTACTTATGATAAACACATTAAAAAGTGCAGTCATTGGCCTCGCATCAGTTGCTGCTTGATGGGCCAGTAAAATTAATGTTCAAAATCAGTGTCAAAATATATCATTGATGCAACACTATGGCATTTGCAAAAATTGCCACCGACTAATTATAACTCTCTTTGAAAATAAAACAAATAGCTCTGTTTATTCAAATGATTAAGTCGGATTTTTTTATGAGGAGTAAATAGACTCGAAATTGAAATAAACAGATGAATACGTATTCATATTTAGATAGCTACATAAAACAGTAGAAATATACACATACTTAGATAGAAAAATAAAACAGGTGTTGCTTTGGAGACGGACCACTTAATGAAGTCTACATCAAAACATAGGTCGACACTATTATATAAAATCACACACGAAAGCCCTTCGGTAATTTCACCACGGGGCTACGATGATTTCGAGTCTTTTCACGCTAAAACCAGGGCCCATAATGGTTACAAAAGAACAGAGACCCGCCCGATTTTGACACTCCTGCAGAGAATACTTAGGGATGATGTACATTTTGTCACGTTCCGAAAAAAGTGGAAACATCAAATGTGTGACATAATCGAAGAATATCTACACAGTGTTTCGCGATATTTATTCAAATATTACTTATATATGCCATAACATGATATTTATTATATATCAGGAATGTAAATCATAATATAAATTAATGTGTGAAATCTGCTGTGTATCTTGTTTAATGCCACATTTAAATAGTAAATAGTGGAATTCTGATAAGAAAAGTTTTAGCGCGCGAGATAAATTATTAGACCCACAAAAAAGTGGAATATCCAAAACTTGACCGAACCCCCCATACACACACACTTTTGCGGAGCGTGACAAAATGTTCATCATCCCTTACGACATACGCTTTTTTTTCACTGTGAACCCAGACGAAATCCCGGCCAACTGGCACAGTGCCAGGTCTCTCCGCACCCAGGCACAGGGGCTACGGTTATTTTACCCCGCTTGAAGTGGCCTTAGATTATGACCACGTGGTTCAAATGCAGGCCGCCCGACAGAGCGCCTACTATAAAAACCCTCCGCTCTTGACTTGCTACCGTCTCCACACATTCTGGTCTGCACAGAGAAATGTAAGAGCGTGTTTGTTGGTGGAAAGAAGAAAGAGAACAAGGTTTGGTGGATTTTTTTTAAAGAGATTCCCTGAATACTTAATCTAAGATGTATTCAGTTCTGCTGCTCGTCCTGGGCTGTTCCTTGGTTTCCGCGGACAGTCATAAAGGTAGGAAATATCATATCATATCATAATCATACGTGTCTGTATCCCTTCACATCTAGCCTTTATCCCGAACATTTCCAAACCAACAGGAGCACGTACCACTTTCAACAGGAGGTTGCCGTGCCTTGCACCATGGGCGTCAGCATCATGGGAGGGGGAAGGGGAGGGGATATATAATAGTCTACTACAGTGGTTTACAAACACTACATACCTGTATGGAATATAGTGTTTGTAAACCATTGTAGTAGACCATTATATACCCCTTCCCTCCCATGATGCTGACGCCCATGCCTTGCCCGCTTTCTTTACATTGTCAACAGTTGGTACATGATTACATACTGCCATGTTTAAATGTTAATGTCATTATGATGACACACATATCATGTTTTGATGTCTTGCTTGTCGAATACTATGCTACCGACTACCAATTACCTAATACCGGTACCTACATTGTTAAGTCTATGCAATGAAAAGAAAATATTATAAAAATGCAGAAGAATACGGTTAATTTTGTACACACATATAATTAGATGAATGACCCCTCATCAGACAACATTCAGAATTCAGTGAAGTATGTAAGAGTCGAAAATTGAAGTGGAAATATTGCTTTTAATATTAGTCATTTGCAGATAATATTTGGGCAATAATATGTGGCATTGTCCTGATGTGAGCAAGTGTTCATTGCAGGTTATTTCTGGATCCTCAATGACCTGCATTATGACCCCACATATCCAGATGAAGCAAAAAGCTCATGTAACGAGGTAATTGTTCGGCAACTTACCAACAGTGATTAGGACTTGTGTATGTAATGTATACAAAATAATAATATTTAGCTCTGTGTGCAAATTTCACAATTACTTGTAGATAGTACACTATACGGACATTTTTAGATAATATATAACAATTTCTAATGACGTTGATACTTCCAAAGCGGCAAAGATTAAGAGGTCTTGTTACTTTTTGAATTATTAACTCATGACAGCTCCTTCATGTTGGAAGTTGGACTTATTTTGCATCCTGCATTGCTGTCTGGTTCTGTAAGGACTAATTTAGAAATTGAGATCTATAGAACCATAAACACTGTCCTCTTTAGGATAAGAAACTTGATTCAATATTACAATCATTTCAGATACAGCCTAAAGCAATGACTAACCATGTAAATCTAATGAAGAACATTATCTGCGTTTATCAGCTTCAACTATTCTAAAATCTGTTAGATGACATTTGGTTGTATCTTTTAGTAATATATAATTGCATGTTGTCTACATTTGGTATATGTTGAACACAATATAACATATACACAATAACATAAATAATTTTTAGATATATTTTGTGATTATATGGTATTAATTTTGGAATTTAGCATATTTATAAAGAACGAACTCAAAATGAAATATAACACCCCGTTGTGAAGAGGACACTGAATGTTGAAATCATGACAATAGAGCATAAATTAATATAAATTCGCCTCAATTATCTAAATATTGTAATGTTAAAATTATTCTAAAAAAGAATAAGGCAAAATATTGAATGAAGCTTTCTATGTTCATGTCCAATGTTCATACCTTGAGTACTGCACAATATCTTGACAAAGTATCATCAAACTACATGTAAATCATCTCTATTATGAAGTATATTAATAAAGAGATTCATAAGAATGTATGAAAATGCTATGAGCCTACAGTGCTGTATGATGCATTGCCTTTGCTAGGTGGTGAATCCTGCAGGAGAGTTCGGGGACTTCATGTGTGATCCGCCATGGAGTCTCATGAAGAGCGCTGTCACCGCCATCAAGAACCATGGAGAGAGTCCAGATTTCATCGTGTGGCTTGGGTAAGCTGGCTCTAGGTTTTACCAGAGTCTCATTTATATGAAAGTTTTGATGTTTGTATTACCACATGAGTAGATGTTTAAATTGTTCATTTACTGACCTTATTTGTATCAAAATGTGGATCAGGTCATTGATTCAGTGATGATTTTTATTGTAATCAATTTAGTGTACGGATTGATCAATTCCAACTATGTGATATTACTTGTATTTTATGATGATACACTCTTACAACCCTAATACCTGCGGACGTATGTGTTTTAGAACTAAAGAAAGGTTATAATGACTATAATTCCACCAATCAAAGGTCATGTCTTCCAATAATGTTCCTTCCCATCCCAATTGCAGAGACTACATTCCACATTTAGCTGACAAAAGCCTGCTCACTGAAGAGTTCAAGCTGGAAATTATCACAAACCTCACCCAGCTACTCAGCACCACGTTTCCTGACATCCAAATACTCCCAGTGCTTGGTAACCATGACTACCACCCCACAAACATGCTCCCAGGCGGTCCCAGTCCCTTGTATGACAAGTTGGCTGAGATATGGAAGCCATGGCTCCAGGACATCAGTAGCAGCTCTGGCGACGCCTATGACACCTTTAAAACCAAAGGTGATTGTCTTGATTGCTGTATTGGCGTTCTTACATCAGTTTTATATCAAAGTATGACTAATTTTGAAATGTTAGAAGTTAGAATGCAATCATATATCACCAAGTAATGTTGTATTGGGTTGAATTCTCGGGGACTTGTAGGGACTGACTTGAGTAAAGTGTATTTAATAGTTGACACGTAATATGATCGAACAGATCGTTTCAAACACATTGACTGTTGTTGGCAGGTGTACAAGATTTGTGATATATGGTATGCAGCATGTGGTCGCATTTTTTGTTAGTTTTTGTTGTTTTTTCTGTTTCTGCTGCCTTACAACCGAAAAACAAAGTCCTATTTTCTGTGAAAATCAAATTTAAATTTATTTAAACATGTTTCGGCATCTCCAGTGCCCTTCTCAACTTTACAAAACCAAATTCAAACAACAATGCCAATCCTATTTTATACCATCTCTATACTAAAATATCATATTATATTAAATTATACGAGTAGACGTCCATAGTATAATTTACTATAATATGATATTTTAGTATAGAGATGGTATAAAATAGGATTGGCATTGTTGTTTGAATTTGGTTTTGTAAAGTTGAGAAGGGCACTGGAGATGCCGAAACATGTTTAAATAAATTTAAATTTGATTTTCACAGAAAATAGGACTTTGTTTTTCGATTGTAAGGAAGCAGAAACAGAAAAAAACAACAAAAACTAACAAAAAATGTTGGCAGGTGGCTTCTATAGGAAGAGTGTGGGTGAGTCCACCCATGCATTTGTCCTCAACACGAATCTCTACAACCGGGAGAACACGGTGGCCAACAGCCAGGATGATCCAGGGTCCCAGTACGTCTGGCTCCGAGCTGAGCTGGACAAAGTGCGGAGTGCCGGACAAAAGGTGCGTTTTGTTTATACATATATGAAATATTTGCAGCGTTGGAAATCTCATTACAGCACTCTAATGTGCCACACCACTCAATGGTGTATGCTGATTGGATGATATTTTTGGAGTTTTTTGTTGTATAATGATAACATGGCATGTTTATTACGGGTATATCTTTCAATTGACTGCTCTTATTTCTGCAATATTTCCTTCACAATCTTGAGGAATATTCACAAATTTGGACAGTCAATTAACAGATATACCACTACTAGACATCGTGTATTTTTTCAATATACTCAAGTATAGACAAAATGGCAGTCTGTTGGCGATGTCCAAAACTAATCATCATTGTAAATTTTTATTGAATAATTCATTATTACAAGGACATTTAGGGTATTGGCTACCATTAGATTCTTTTTCAACCATTCGTTAAAGTGTATCCTGAAGTGTTGTTACGGTGTAAAAACAATGTTCTTTTGTGTTGATCACTTAACAGTTTTCACAATTGTCATGCCGCAGTTTGTTTGTTTTTCTTAGTAAGCTACAAATGAGAATGAATGGACTGTTATAAGGAGGCATTTGCTGCGCATGTCCCTTTAACATTCTATCAAAACACGTACTTATAATTGTGTTAGTGTTGTATTTATTTTTATATGCTTTTTATATCCAAAATATGAAAATATATACAGAATCTATTCAAATAAATAAATGAAGTCCTTAGTACTAATAAATGTAAAATTATAAGTTATTCGGGGCAACATGTCAACTACATTTGATAAAATATGTAGCAATATGATTTTTATGAAAACGGTTGAATCATCAGCTATTTGAGATATTTTTTACATTCGCATTGGCCAATTGAAATTCCTTCAATATTCTTATTACTCATTATACTGTAAGCAAGGATTTCCGGAGACAAATTAAAAAGATATGCGGAGAATGGGCATCGCTGAGTACTTTGGCCGCAAACTTTTGCATTGTACTAACTTCACGTGATTTCTACTTATTTTGCGAATTGTGGAAGGTGGTCATATTTTTGTACTTTGCCACTAATTTGTACTTGTAAGTCTAGGGCACATTCGGCAGTGCGGCTTCTCTTCTGCATTTCTAGATCTACTGCCAAAACCTTAAGAGGGCCGCTTGGATCAGTGTGTGTTTAGTGACACTGTCAAAATCCTTCAACGCCCAACCCAGTGGCGGCCAGGTGGTAGGCAGTACGGCGGTAGTACCTCAGGTCCTATGTTAAGAATACCATTGACATGAAGAACAAACACACTGTCAAAATGTTGCCAGTGCCAGTTGTACCTTAGCCTTTAAAGTGTGCCTTCCAGAAAGCCGATTCGGGTGTTTTTATTTTGCAGCATGACTTGAATGTCATTTAAAACATGACCTTCACACTTTACACTGTATACATATATAGATCACTGCACACCCAGTTCGTGCATTTTATTGTTTAAACAATCGTAGCACAGCTATTAATGAACCCTCAATAGTGTTTGATGTGTCAAAATAAAGCTACTTACTTATATTGTCGCATGATAAACACAGTTGTTATGATTCATTAAAATTATATGATCTATGGTGCAATTCGTTGCATGCACACCCAGTTCGTGCGTGACGATAATCGGGGATTTGAACATGTTTATTTACATTAGATCTTACTAGAAATTTTATTTTTCACTTTGGCACCGGGAAAGCAATAATGTTTAAAGTAATAATATTGTGTACTAATTGTTTTGAGCCTAACAATTTTATTTAAATAACACACGAACTGGGTGTGCATACGAACTGGGTGTACAGTGCTCGAGTGACAATTACTTGCCTCTAATTATGGCACTTCACCAATTAGAAAAGCATTTCCTTTCAGGGGAACCAATAAGTCATGTTTTTCCTTTTTCTGCAACAGCTTCGTTTTGATGGCATTGCACACTTTACATTCCAGCTTTGCACGGATTACATGTCTGGCGATATTAAAATGTATAATAATTAAAAAAAATCCAATTTTGGCAGATTGCCAATGGGAGTATGCTTTGAGGAGAATCAATTTAGGCTGATTTTGACATTGACAATGATTCAAGACTGTGTACGGTTGTGTGTAAAACAGAACTTTTAAACTGTCTATAACAAAAAGTAGGTACTTATCAAATTTGGTTTGTCTGTTATTCAGGCCCACATATTCATGCACATTCCTTTTGGCACGGACGAGCAGTATGGCAAATTGGACTACACAGACAAGCACAATACTAAGGTCCACAGTGTGTTGAGGGACTACAGTGATGTCATTGTGAGCGTACATGCTGGTCATTCGCACATGGATACATTCAAGATCATCTATAAAGACGGTAACTCACTGTCAAAATATAACCTATCTACAATGTACGACTGCAGCATGGTTTAGTAGAACATGGTTAAAGGGTTCATGCACTGTGTGAATACGTTGTACAGCAATGGTACTACTCGGACACCTGTCGTGTGAGTAATGCCATTGCTCGTGTAAGAACGTGTGCTAACATGATCGCCAAGTGCAGCTGCTCGCAACACTATTGTGAAAACTGACATTCACAACTGTCATCTGATCATAGCATATTTTGACATTAGTTTATGTATGCATGGTAGTAATCGGGGCTAATAATAAAATTATGGTACGTATATAGTAAACAGAAGTGCGAATGTATGGTACTATTTTTCTTGCTTTATTGTTTCAGGGAATCCTGTGGCCACTTTGTTCAAGTCTCCATCAGTAACGCCGTGGCGAAATAATTATTACGATGGCAAATTCGGCTATGCACATAACCCGGCGATCAGAAAGGTAGGTCCAGGGGGGCCGTGTGCGTAATAAATGCAAGAGTTTGCTGAAAATCATGTAAAAAATAACATTTAATTTTTCAATTTTCGGACATTCAATGGCTATTAAAGAAAAGGCCACAAAATTAGGAATCCATTCATTCACTTGGTAAAACGAACTATTACTGTTAATATGAAAATGAATCATTAACATCATTTAATATTGCAGGTGACCTTTGACCGCGGCAGCAGCGCCCTGATGGACTACATGCAGTACTCCCTGGACCTGGAGGCGGCTAACAAAGAGGGCGGAGCAGACGACTGGGCGCGCCTCTACAGCTTCACAGAGGTGTATGGAGTAGAGGACATGTCACCACAGAGTGTGCAGGTAACATTGTTCACGCCATATTTCTAACTCGCACAAAGCAATGTAGTTTAAAGTTACATTGTATTGTGATACAGACATATGAATGGAAATTATAATCTGCAAGGTATTTTATACGTGAAAATTGAAAATAAAGCAAATATAGTGGCTTATTAGAAACTTTCTCTAGGGCTCACATGCCACATAGTTTTATTCCCACGATAATTGTTACCAATTGCATAGGATTCACAATGACAAATGCTCATTATTTGTATTTTCAGAAAGTCTATAAGAATTTAGGTTCTTCGAGCTCAAGTTTCCAAAAGTACTATGACTTCAACACTGTGAATGTGAAGCAAGGAAAACCGGCCTGTGACTGCAAGTGCAAATCCCAGTATCTCTGTTCCATTGGAAAGGTGGACGCTCAGGATTTTGCTGACTGCATAAAAGAAGAGGAATACTGCCCAGAAACTGGCTCGGGCAACATGCTGTCCAGTGGATTGCTTATCAAACTGGCGGCTCTTTCTGCAGCTCTTCTCGTTTACTACTACTAATGATTAGACTCATTGGATTCTATTTATAGAAATTGTAAAACTAATATTGTTATAGATCTAGGTGAATTTTATCCCCGCAATGCCTTAATGTTTCCGTGTATTGTCAACACCTTATTGACTTCTTGCTGTCACGTGCTGCCACCTAGGGACGGAAGTCTCTGATGACAGCCAGTGGCAATGCCCGAACATATTAAGACATCGTATATTTATATTGGATTTATAGCAAAATTTTCTAAATCATTTTTATGTTTATTAAATTGTACATTTATTGAAGTATCATCTAGCTTTTTCAATGTGTATGTTATGTGAAGAAAATCTTATCAGAGGTACTGTATACATTCACCAAGACGCATAAGCAATGAAGGTTTTGGACCACCTGATATGCACATATTTGCGCTGTTTGGTGAATGTTTAACGTACATGTATCATGATGTCATCACGAAAGCTGTCAGCTTTACCAGCGAAATGCACATTGACTAATATAGTTTTTGCACTTAACATGTTAATCACGCTTTTTCAGTTTAATTCAGTATTCAAATTTAGTGTAATAAAACCAGTTGATGAAAAAAGTTCAATGTAGTTTTCAAAATAATCTAATCAATGATAAAACAACGAGCAAACTGTAATGTTGTGAATCGCCAAATGAAAAAATGTACTGAAACTGTACTTTTACAGCATATCAGCATCCTGGTTGTATGAAGTAGCCGCGTTATGCTCAGAAATAAACTGTACAAATTAACAGAACTTTTTTTTCAATGAACACATAGCTTGACAGAAACACATGATGTTATAGCTTTACAACACGTAGCATTTAATTTCATATGTTGCATATTGCTTCAAAAGAGACCATACAATTTATTACATATGTGTATTGAACTTTGAAGACCATGAAAAATACTCTAAGTTTAAATATTGCAAGTTAAAGTTTGTGTTTTACGTGTGGGTTATCGCTTGAATTTCATTTTATAGAAAATAATATCACTTTAATCATATGTAATTACAAATGTTGCTACACAAGATTATTTTTGGAAATATACATCAATTTTTGTGTTGAAAAGATATGATTAAAATCGTCAACATATTTTCGTGTTCAAGGTATATGTAAATTACATATTCCTGTTTCATTCATGTGATTAAAGCTTTGCAGTGATGGATACACATATATTTCATAATAACAAGTAACAAGTTATCATCTATACACTTATGCGACTCATGAAGCTCCCTCGTACCCAGTTGGCATGCAGTTGCAATCCTGTGCTGTATATTCTGTAGTGAAGAATTGAATTTTGATTTCCTGTGAGTATTGTGATCTTCCTGGCTCACAAGCATTGAGTCAATATAGTAGGTAACATCTCACTATTATTTTTGAAATTGGTATTTCTCTTTACATTAAATTTCCTCTTTTGATTTCGTTCAATCTCTGTTATTTTAGCTAAAACAGTTATTTTTTCAACATTTTTAACGAAGGCATTATTATATGTTTAGTGATTTTAAGTAAAAATACTAATTTTAACTTTTAAATGGATCATATAGGTTGACACAGGCTTATATCGGCCTGACATTATTTTATGATTTTAAGTATTTGCACTGCATCAGACTAGATCAAAATTGCTCAGAGAGCACAGCGCAGCCAGAACAACGTTAATGGGCAATAATGATGTTTACCTTGCTCTCTGGAAGGTAAACTTTAATT
The DNA here is from genome assembly GCA_019095985.1 of Streblospio benedicti. Lineage (NCBI taxonomy): Eukaryota > Metazoa > Annelida > Polychaeta > Spionida > Spionidae > Streblospio > Streblospio benedicti. The sequence goes on from CM032665.1 coordinate 23,693,555, forward strand.
GGCAAAGAGCCAAAATTGAACACAGTTGATGTTTAGTAGGCACATACTAAGTTTTAATGTTTTCTTACAAGCATTAGGAAAGCTTTTTCAGAAAATATTGAAAATGGACCAAACATGGCTCGGTGGAAAGCCCACTTTAATTGGAAAAGTGTCCAAAATCGAATCACTTATATGTCGTGTCATCCCACATAGTTGAGTAAAGTTTGAGCAAAATCGGTTCATCGGTAAACACGCTAGTTTGTCCAGAGACATACATACATAGTGTATAGTGACATAAAAACGAAGTGAACACAAGACTTGCTTCAGCTGCTGAAGCAACGCAAAACAACTAAAACAAACTTAATAGTCTATGAATAACTGTATTTATTTTTCACAAGTATGCTTGTGGGTTCAATTCTATTCTCTCTGTTTTCTATGGAATTGAACTTAATAATTTATTCCATGAATCTTTTGATTGTTCAAAAATAATGTGTAAGTAGAAAATGCTTTGAAATGCGGCAAACCTAGTGTCGAAGATTAGTTTCAGTAATTAAAATTGCTTAAAGAAGTGTTAAATGCCGGATTGTGCTGATAATGAGTGCAAAATCAGCAGAAGGTAATAGTAGACTTATCACCTGTCACTTGTGGGCCCCCCTATCCACTTGTGTCATTTGGTCTGGGCAATTTATACCTTTTCCACTTTATCATCTAATAAAATCTGTTTGTGAAGGTTAATAGTGAGATAATGAATAGTTATGGGTTTTCAGCCGATATGCATGAATCATATATATTCACCAAATTCCGGAATTGATTCATGCATATTGACCTAAAACCATGACATATTTCTTCATTATCACCCACAGCTATGGTACTTCTCTTGTATTTATTGTTGATGTTGCTGTTATGTTGATGTTGTGGTGTTCTTCTTTTCTTGTTTTTTCAATTGTTTTTTCTATTGTTGGTTTTCTGCTTGTCTATTGTTGCTGCTGTTGCTGTTGCTGGTGTTGTGTATATATTGTTGTTTGGTACTTTTTATGCGTTTTTCTGTTAGTTTTGTTTTTTCTGATGCTGCTGTTGTTGGGCGAATGTTTAGGTTTTGGCCTTGTTGTTTTCACTTTTGTATGGTTTCTTGTTGTTTTTCGTGATGTTGTTGTTTTCTGGTTGTATTTATTTTTGTTACCGCTACTGTTGTTATGTTGTTGTTGTTGTTTTCATGTTTTTCTTGTTTTTTTCCCGTTGTTGCTGGTTTTCTGGTTGTTTTTTGTTTTATAGTATGGTACAAGAAGTAGAGCCAGACCTAGTCAAAAGAGGGACATGACTTTATAAGATAAGACACTCCATTTATGTGACTGATATTATTTACTGACATATAGTACAATATGGCCTTTGAAGTAGCAAGTCCTCCATAGTGGCCTTACGCCTGCAGCAGCACACCTGCAACAACAAGACATACCGTGGGTATAGAGTAAACGGAAACAATTACAATGGATTTGATGCGGTGCTGGGTTATATTGGGCTACAAAATCCAAATCCATCCGTATTTGTTTGCCTTAATCTCCATATCCCTCTTTTGTTTGGCCTTTCCCCACATCACACACTACCTTCCAATCCCACACACCCTTTATCTTCCCATGCCCCCATACCCTTTTCATTATCTCCCCCGCTCCTACTTCCAATGTCCAAGCTGGATTAAGGTTAACTTCAAGTCACAATAGAGTGATTGTTTTAATGAGAATAATAATCAATAGTTCCAGCCTGGTTTTGCAGAATCGAATCACAAAGGCGGGCAGTTGCCCTGGCGGTAATGGCATCTACAATAGCAGCATTTAAACCAACTCACCAGAGAATGTGATGTAGGGTGAGCTCTGGTAGAGGCGGCAGCCCAGCGAGGCTCCGCACTCCACCCACACACACGGTCGTCCTGTTTGCACTCCACCACCACAGTGCTGCTGCCGTGCTCGTAGTTGGTGGTAGATGCGTAGTAGACGGCAATGGAAGCCCCGTTGAGCTTAATGACAGCATCACGAGCTGAAAGAGTGAAAATATTCGATGTGCACTGTCGTGACAAAATGTATGATTGTTTCAATATTCAACATCTACCCGTGAGTTCATGTTTTTATTTCTAACATATTGCCACAGCAAGGTATCATATATCAAATATTATAGATAGATGGTACTGGCCAGTACCGAATTGGTGAAGATGATTTCTGATAGAAATGCACTTTGCCCGGTTGAGACATAAATTTTTTTTTTGATGGTGGCGTATCATTTCCCTCCACCACGCTTCCCCACCCATCGCACCTCCTTCACTCGTGGCACTCATGGTTGATCCAGAGAACAGGTAGACGCCATCCACGGGGCAGCGGAACTCTTGGGCCTCTACACTGTAGGCACCGCCCACGCTGATAACGCCGCTGAACTGGGCACTGGCCCAGGCTGGTAGGAAGTCACACCCCGGTCGCAGACACGGTGAACGAGTATCCCATCATTTCCTAGAACAAAATAGGGGAATAATGTAAGAGCTTCCCCAATATATATGTACGTTGTATGGAATCTGTAGTCAAATTGAGGTTACGATAAGAATTGGTGAAGTTATGGCGCATATATTAAGGTGTTTTTTTTGTTTAAACACCGTTCATTGTGCACATTGAAACAAAATGTGGCTTTACTGATTTGTTTATTAAAATCATATGCTTATGCCAGTAACCGAATCGCTTGATAGATGTGGACAATCTCAGTATATCCATAGATTTATTTTCACCAGAGTTGTATTCAAATATGTAATTTTATTTTATGTACCCACTATCTTAAGAATGCTGCTGTCTTTGGCATAAAAAATACATTGTTTTCCATAATAGAACCTCTGGAAAGTTTGTTATGATTTTATTCAGAAATATTATATAAAAAAGGCATAAAAAGGAACGCATTTTAAACACAGATCTATTAAATATATAGAAGTTTTGATTCGCTAAAACCACCCTTTTTTCAAATTACAAAATCGACTGATTAAA
>CM032665.1:23701319-23770400 GCA_019095985.1 Streblospio benedicti
TTTTCTGGGGCCCCCCCCCCGGGGGGTCGGCGAACCTGGTCTTTAAAAAAGACGTAACCGGGCAATAAATGCTTTACCCAAAAGTGTTTGTCCCTACCCACGTCAACATCGTTTTTTCTGCTAAAGGCTAGCCAATGATTATAAATTCTCCTGTTTTGGGTAGGTTGACGTTGGTGTGTCTTTGGGGGACGAAAGTATGAAAATATGCATAAAAGATGGTGTTTGATATATAATGGGTGTGTAGATTTTTGTCCTGGTTATCAGGACTGACTATGATGAATCAATGGTCGGACATGAGTCTAAATTAGACTATAATTATCAGCACCAACGGTCCGACTGATTTTGGCTTACTGCATGACAGTGAGATTACTAAGTATCCATATTTACCTGCAACCATTAGTCCACTGCTTCCTCCGAGGTCTTCGCCAGAGTGAAAAACGGTACTCTCGCCACTGTCAATCACTCAATCACAATAAAAGCAAAAAACAAGTAAATCTTGATAAAAAATATGCTATGTTTACGCTATTCGAAATCCACCTTCCGTTCGTGACGTCACAATGCGAGTTTCCAAATTGACCGGTTTTTTCAGGCCGAAAACTAGTTCAAATAGTACTCATAGCTTAATCTTTTAAAGGGCCATTTACTATCACACAAATGATGGAAGTTGGGCGGCTTTGGCTCACGTTTAGACGTACGTCCATGACGTCACATTTGAACTCATGACCCTATTGCTCATTAAAATGCACAATTAACATGCGTGCATGCGCATGGCTGCTTACCAGAATCAAACAACCTCTTTCTAGATTCCATCGGTTTTTGTTAAAAAACACGAATTTAATTCTAAATGCAATCAGAAACAGATGTCATTCAATCCAATGGAACTTTTGTTGAAATTTTCTTCCAATACGTATACACGGATGGGCAGTTCGACCGAACAATAAGGATTTTGGCTTTTTATCATCTCCCACATGACTTTTGTTTGTCCATTTTCTGTCACTCCGGCATGCACAATTAACATGCGTGCATGGCCATGTTGTTTTTGACAAAAATCGAGGATCATTTTTTGTTAAATCATTAGTATTCTCTAGACTTCTAACCCTTTAATCTTATTCAAGAGAGACATATAGTAGACCAGTTCGACCGATCATCCATATTTTGTGCTAAAGATTGCATACTCTACAGTATTCTTTTTTTCATGTTTTTAGCTATTTCCAACAACTCGTCCATCTTTCTGTCTATCTTTACGTGTCTTTACAAACTGTCTCGCATGTACATGGTAGTCACTTTGGGTCGTAGTAACAAGATTTATCAGTCTTTTGCATGTATTTTCAGTCGATATCGACCTCCAGAACTGCCTTGTAAAAATATGTTGTATAAGGACTGTCTATACTGCTACGGATTCCGTATATGGACTAGTTTTGACCCACTTCAAATATGTTCATGAATATAGCACACCTGCTACTTCTAGGAAAAAGCTATTGATTTTATTAAACTACTAAGAAACACTACTAAGAAAAGCTCCAAAATCAATGAACATCAAAGAGAGCGCACAGAACAGGGTGCGTATCAGTCATACGGCCGACGTAACTGTAGTGCAGAAGTCCCACCATACATGACTTTTCTTATCTATGAAACCAAATCACGTGACTTTTCACGTGTTTTACAGTGCATTCTGGGAATTTTTTAGACAAACATTGATAGAGACTAAACCGGTTCCTTGTCTTTCCCCATCACACGGTCTGGTTGATCGAGACTAATCACCTAGCGGCCAAAATGAGTACTACGATCGCATCCTAACATTATGCTAATATTTCTATTTGCTCCAAAATCAATGAACATCAAAGAGAGCGCACAGAACAGGGTGCGTATCAGTCATACGGCCGACGTAACTGTAGTGCAGAAGTCCCACCATAGGCACCGTGCAGACATGTAAACAAAGGGGCGGAGCTTGTGACGTCATGGTGTATTTGCATACTTAATTACGATGTTAATTATAAAAGATCCAGTGATTATTAAATTACTAGATTTAAGGATGCCAGAGCATTGTATATGTGGAGTAATTCTACAAAATTTCAAGACATTTGGTCGAGCCGTTTGAAAGTTATAGCGACACTTGTGTCAGTTATAACATAAAACAATTTGGCTGGCCGTTCACGCCTGAGCGTAATCACAACGCATCCGGTCAAAAAGTCAAAGATGGCGGTAATTGCAGTCATTTTTCAAGATAAATGGTCTGTATATTTTAACATATCATGTGTAGGTCGTGTTTACCCATGCTATCACAATGTGTCACACCTAAGAGGTAGACCATGTTATAAACTAAAAAAAATGAAAGTCTACTGCACTGTACGTGGTTCACAGTGGTCCATGAAGAGGCATTTTTAAGGTATATCCTTCTGAGGCATAATGTTCAATACGCCATTAGACAATGAAGTATTAGTTATTTTATAAACATTGATCTGTGAATCACTATCTATCATTTCAATCAAAAATAAACATTGTAGAACAATTTTGAATTTTTATACAAGGGACGTTCGAAGGGTCCCAAGTTTGAAAATTCAATCAAAAAAAGGGCGGTTTAAACGAGTGCAAAATATTCTAAAAAAAAAATCAGCATGATCTATGACCATGGGGTCAACTTTTGTGAAGTGCCGTAAAAGGTGCTACAAATAGTCACAACTACATCTTGTGAAATTCCCATAATGTGAGCAATATTTCGTACGTCGAACCTGTACAGGTGGAAACGATCATCAAAACATTTTTTAAAATATAATACTTGGACGAATTTAGTACTGAATTATCGATAAAAGATAAATCATGAACTATACTTTAATTATCTGTTAAAATATCATTTATGTATTCATTATTTATGAAAGAAATTACATAGTAAGTGGGTCATTTTGGAAAACTGCCCATAGCGTGAGCAGTTTCTCTACTAATTTATATAATATAATCGTGGCAAAAAAAAACATTTGATATTGGGGGGGGTCACCTTTTTTGTACATGAAAAAATAGGGGGGTTGCCTTTTTTGTATATAAAAATAAGGGGGGTCATGAATTTTGTACATAAACATCTGACCAAATCCTCACACTCCCCCCAAGAATAAATAATGGGCAGTCCCTTACAAAACCAGCAGTAATAGTCAAAATGTATTTATTTTATTAATGACTACATAATTTATTCTTTAATGACTCGGTGTATATTAATTTGTCAAAATCTATTAAATGTATTTTTGCAATGTTTATTGATGACATTGATATACTGTATATATTGCAAATGACTGGATTGAATTGTGTGGACTGTCCAGATGGATATGTAAATAGGAATTAGACCGTTATGTTTTTGTGCGACATCTAGTGGACGTATTTGTCACCATCACTTTGTGTCTGAATTCACAATGCGACATTCTGATAACAGGAAGTCGAAGATTTGAACGAGTGGAGGGAAGGTTTAAAAACATGTACTTGATATTTTAGCATATTTGCTCTCAAATGAATAGGAAAGGTAGTATAATTTATTGTAATTCATTAAACTCATATTGGAGAATACGTTTGTAAATCAAGCAAGATGGATCAAGTGAGGAAAAAGTCAGAACGAGAGCTAAGTTATAAACTTAAATCGTCAACTGTTGACAAACGGGCTTTGAGGGCTCATCGAAGATCATTAGAATGGAAGCAAATGAGAGATGTCAATCGCAGCGTGCATAGGAAAATTGATAGCAAAGAGTTGTCACCTTTGAAAGAAAAGGCGCCCTCAAATGCAAAGAAAGACCCCGTGCGCGAAAGGCTACAGAAATGGCGAGAAGAAAAAGAGTTAAAGAAGAAGCTAGAAGCGAAAGAAAAAGCTAAGCACAAACCTTTCAAAGTGACCCATTTAAAAGAGGAAACAGTTGCATTTAGTCGACCGTTTGTTGAAGTACCAAAGCCAAAGGTGGGTTGAGTTTGCTGGCACAGTGTTAATTTACTGTCTGTCCTACTCTTCCATGGCCAACGTTATCATCTCCCCTATTTTGCATAAGGTTCTTTCAAACATGATTGCATAGGAAGCACTGGGGCCTCTCCCCACCTTTTTACATAGGAATGCCATCGTATGACTGCATGCAGTATGCACCCCAAGGTTTTTCTTCTCCGCATGGCATTGTATCATTTTAAAGATTATTTTTAATTTATCAAGAAATGTTATCAATGTCAGTAATGCATAATCAGTAGAGTTTATGCATTATAATAATGTGTGATGCAACATTTCTAATCTGAATGCAATATTTTGCTGGGGATACATAAATCTGTTAAAAAGGGGTAGCATCCAATACTTAGGGTTTTTAATATATGCTTTTTTCTGTGTAGGTCAAACCTGTGGCAAACAAGAAGCAACCTGAGCCAGTGCCTAAAAGAAAACTTACTGTTCCTAAAACTCCCAGCGTAGCGAGAAAGGTGACTGTTGCGGCTGCGGGAAAACGGGTTGTTAATAAAAATCAGCAACACACAGATATGGAAAGTAAAAAGCAGCCCCTAGCAAGAAACTTAAAGGCAACAGTGCCAAGTAAAAAGCAGGAGAAAGTTGAGGTAAAGCCACCTGCAAGAAGCACCCGGCGAATAACTCGGTCACAGGTAACGTTGTTTATTATAAAGGATTGCATGTAAATTACTATTGATTTGCTCTGTATAAGAAAACTGTCTACTTTAAAGGTTATGCTCAGTGGTCAGACAAGTATGCTTGTAAAGAAGCATTATGATGTGTTCTGTGCATTCTGAAAGTGTCTTTCATTTAAACATCATATCAAAGTATGTAAAACAATTTAAATACCACGCAATAAGAGGCCGGTATATACTCAACAAAACACGTGAACACGAGAAATGTCAACCGAATGATTTTCGTCAGACGTAACTCGCACGGTGCACATAAGAAGCTGCCTATCTCTCCCATGTTAAATGAGACATCTTTCGTTAGAAATGCACGGCACGTCTGGCGAAAATCATTCGATTATGCAACATCACGTGACTTTGTGTTTTATTTGGCGAGACGGCATGGTATTTTTAAAGGTGAAAATAGTATTAAACGCGGAGAATATGAATATTATTTTCATCACACTTGCAATGGATAAGGCATCGTCTATTGATACTGAATTTTACAAAACAAATATGATTTTGGCTGAGCAATATCTTTAATTAGCGTTAGTTTTCCATTTTACTGCATTATGGCAATTGGGTTTTTTTTTTTTTTCAGGCTGCTCAACAAACCACATCCAATACAGCAAAAGTGGGACCGGCTGTGTCTAAGAAGGCAAAAACGTCTTCCACTGTGAAGAAGGATGATACCGTTGAAAAGAAGCGATCAACATTGACAAAAAAGAATGCGGAGGCATCATTCGCTCCTGCATCTTTCGAGTTTGCTGCACCTGAAAGCCTGAAATCATTTAGTTTTGCGCCACTGAGTCCGGCAAGTGCTAACAGCTTCCTGTTTGGCACCACTCTGCCCTCGTCCAGCGCGGGTCCACTGAGCGCCCGGCGCTGCTCCACCCCCGTCAGCGCTCTGTCCTCCAAACCTCCTAAGGTCGTGCACTCGCCAGTCCAGGGAGCAATCACAGAGGTCCAGTCTGCGTCGGATTCAGACGCACCTGTTCTATCTCTTGTGGAAGAAATTTGCAAAAGCAAAGCAGCAGCACTGCTAAAAAACGAAGAAGTTCTCGTAAATCATTGAGCTCAAAGTCCACTGATAGTGAGGACGAGAAGCCACTGAAGAAGTCACAGACGGATGTGAAAAGTACAAGCGCCGATGATGCAATCACAAAACATGACGAAGTCATGGATTGCTTGGTTGAACCAGTTGATGATGTAAAGAAATCTCATAGCGCAAAGAAAAGAAGGAGAAGCAGTCGTAGATCTGTCTCGAAAGCATTAGCACAGTCAGAAGATGCTACAGTTGACATGAGTCAACCAGGTTTATCAGAAATGGATGTCGATGAGCAAAAGAACAGACCATCTGAACTATCCGGCATGAGTGGAGAACCGAAAGTGGTCGGAGTGAAGTCCAAGTCAGACAGTGCCACTCCAAATGAGCGAGTAACAGGTGGGTTCATTTTGCCTTCACTTTCTTCATCATTCTCTAGATGCTAAATGAGATTTTATAGTGAGTTGCTAATGGTCATCCAATTCTTGTTAGCCCTCACCTATAGCAAAGTTAGTGTACTTTGTGTATTTGACTTGTGCTATATATACAGATACAATATTGCTGTATCATTCATAATTGCAATAGACTTTGTACTCATTTAGTAAGTAGATTCTGAGAATCAGATTGTGTCAGAATTTAGGGGTGTTGTTCATGTTAAAATCCCTCAACTGCAGGTGGTCTAGGAGACCTGGTATTCCCGTCAACGGCTGCCACACCGGGGTCGATCCTGCGTACCGGGGGCAAAGGTCGTGTACGCACCAAGTCCCTGCAGGTGACATTCAGTGCTGGACGACCTATGACCTCGGGCAAGACGCCCGGCCGCAATAACCGGTGCAGTCTACTGCTGCGCCAACTGTCACCAGAAGAAGGAGTAGAGGTATGGTTGTCAGTCATATTGTTAAAAAGCATCACAAACTCACTGTATAAACATTGAGAAAGCCACCCGTTTTCGGTTTTGAAATCGATAGTAAGTTTTTGGTTGTTTTCCACTACTAATTTGCTGATAATCGAATTTTTTTTGGTTTTAGTGATATAGCTTTTAACGAAATACACAATCTTGTAATTTATTACAAATTGATTTAGTAACTGTATAATGGTAAGCAGACACTTCTTTTATCTTGATTTTTGAGAGCTGAATGTCTCTCAGTTGGGAATGTACACTCACTGACACAAATATTTGAGACTTTTTTTAACATTAGTCTGTCGAGTAAAGTCGATTGTTCAATGGAGCTGTCAATTATGTTGGGAGACTTTCATCGAATCTGCCGAGATTTTCAATGGAAATATATTTTCAGCACTTTTAGTAAAAGTGTTAGATATAAAGGAGATTCAATAGACCAATGGTAAACCTCTTGTGTTTTGCGAGTCCATTTTTGTGTACTGTGGCATATGCCTCTGAAGACACCCAGTCCTGTGTTCGTATGTACAATTGAATATACAATATGCTCGGCAGGGAATCAAAACCACTCTGTCCCATGATCTGGTTTTAAGTATAACACAACATGGATTTACGTTCATTTTCCATTCCCCCCACTCTTAGATTCTGCGAAACAGCCCGATGGTGGAGCTGGGTCGGCGCACCCACACGCCGGGTTCCGGACGCCGCAGTGTGGGCACGCCCCGCGCCAGGCCTGTGCTGCCGGTACCACCCATGCCCAGTCTGGACGACCTGGAGCAGTTGCCGGCGCCGGAGGAACTCGGCACTGGGGAGGAGCTTGACCGCTCCGTGTGTGCCATCACAGAGGCGCTAGTGGAGCAGGACGAAGAGGACGCCATGGACGTGGATCCACCAGCGCAAGCTGAGGCCATGGAGGAGACTAATGGTGGTCCGATTCAGTCGGATGCGGCTCCAGTCAGTGTGGTGATGGAGGATCCACCCAAAGTTGAGGTGAGCAGGGGGAGGGGGAGGTACTGAGTTGGCTGCTTTTTTGTAAGTGTGAAAGTTTGTGTATGAGACGTGGAGAATGTTCGCTTTTAAGACATGCGCTCCTAATTGATTTTACCGTTAATTTTTCTTTCAAACTTGTACGAAGTTGTCACTGGTACACCAGTGACCCCTTTATTTTCTACATGGTCACAGGCTTTGTTCAGGAAATATTGACTGTTGAAAATATGCCTTACTTGCCAAGCAATTACCAAAATCACATTTTAAGTCGTAACACATTGTCTACATGTATAATTGCGTATCATGATTATATATTTTTTCTGTTGGTTTAGGTTGCTTGTATGTTCCATTGTAAATAGTAATGTCCAAGTCACGCAATATTAATCCTCACGATTTATGTACGTAACGTAACCAACAGATTATTACAATATTTATAATATTTTTATTCTCTATGGTTAAAATCTAAATATATGGTACAAAAGTACTGTATATGTTAAAAATATCAACCATTCATTTTCTCATGGAAATGGCACATAATGGACAATACCACTCACGTAACATCTACAATTAAAAAAAAAGTTGGTGGGTCACCAGCCGAACAAGAAAATTACTGTCATTGATACTTGGCAATAGAGAAATAACTACTGCATAGTCAATCTATGCAGTAGTTATTTCTCTACTGCCAAGTATCAATGACAGACTTGAAAAAATATATATATATTTTATTCACTTATGATTTCTCCACATGAAATTACTGCATAAATTATTTAGTATGAATTAGGATACACACACCACATTTTTAAAATTTAACTTATGCCGAACATATACTGCTGAGTACATTATGTTAATTTTTTTAATTTTCAAAATTGCAACATTCTGACAAATGCTTTGATTTATGAAGCAATCAATCAAAGTAAATAATGCAGTTGCTACGACACATTAGAATAGCAACTAATCATCCTACAATAACTAATTTTGCATATATGTAATTACACAAAGTAGAAAGAAATATGTCTTCAAATTTATATAATATAATTTTCAGTAAAATGTTCTTGTTATTACATTGGAGAATGTTATGTAGCACTAATAATGATGTTCATACTATCTCGGTTGCAATCTCTATCAGTCTGTGATCATCAGGTAAGATGTGATCATCAGGGAATTTTTTTTTATTATTATTTTTTTTCTTTTTTTGTGATCAAATGGTATAATAATACTGCTCCATTTACATTGTGTACCAAACCCTAAGTCTTGCATGTCTGTGTTTTAGGAGCCCGAGGTGCATGATGTTGCGTATTTCCGGGGCTGTGTGGTGCGCGAGTCCGCCATGTTGGACGAGTTATGCGCACGATGGGAAGAGGCGAGCGAAAATCTGCCAGGGGACGTTGGGGAGGATGTGAGAGGCCAGATACGCACCGTCATAGGAAAGGTACTGATGCAGGACTTATTGAAGTCTACACATGTAAGATGTCCGCCCACTCCTGTTCATCCTCCTTTGCTCGTATGTGTGTAGTCATTAGAGGTTAGATGGTTTGGTTACAGTTTTTACAATTATAAATCCGAACCAACCTAGACAAAGCATTCAATTAACCGACCATTCACTATGTAACCGACTCAGGGTCAAAACTTAGCCAATGTCGGTTATTTGACGAACATTCCGACCTCTAGAAGTCATAATTATGTCGTGAAGGCTCCAAACGAAATTATGGAGATGGATTAACTTTGTTGTAGGCGCAGCTGCTGACCGGACGTAAGGGTCGCTTCACCCAGTTCTCAACACTGGTGGACGACTGTGACTTCAAGCGCGGAGAGAAAGAAGTGACCACCGGTGACCTGCAGGGATTCTGGGACATGGTCTACTTCCAGGTCAGATACTCAAACAAAACTTATTTTTGTAGTAAAACCAAATCGATTAAGAGAGAAAGTGTATTGTTTTTCATTTGATTTTAAGCCCTGGTATATGCATGTTTTGCAATTCTGCCTGTGTCAAGCACTTCTGTATAGGAGGTGGTTAGTTGTGGCTTGTTATCCTAAATCTAGGTTATAACCAATGAAGCGCATGGTCATGAACTACATTTGCTAATAAAAGATACTATACGTGTGTACGATGATTGTCTAACTCATTGAATGTTTTTAGAAGTAGTGTTGCTAGGTGGATTGGAACTTCATGTTGGGTAAAAATAGCAAACACATGGTCACTAGCATAAAGTATTGTATTCTGGTTTTATGTCACTGCACATAAATTTATTGGTTGCGATATTATTTATTGTGAATAGTCACATGGTATGTCACATTGCACCACTTGTCATTACGACCTCTGGCCCATTAGACAATAAAAGGTTGAAGTTGAATTGTGACAGTTGTGTTGTGTTATCTCCAGGTGGAGGACGTGCATGCCATGTTTGGAGACCTCGACAAACTGCGGGATCGCGGGTGGCAGCTGGAGACCAAGGCCAAACCCAAACCCAAGGTGAGGCAGCATGACAGTCAATTGCAATTTATAGTTAAGATTGAGCTATCTTCATCACAGATATATTTTGATAAAGTTAATAGATACTGATATGTTTTTGTATTGTAGAAGCTTCTCTTTAAAATATCACTTCAAATCTACATACCTTACCATTGATGACCATCCAAGCGCCCAGGGCCGTTAAATTGAAATATTCTCAAACTGGGGGTGGGCTGTTACTCGAGAGTGCAGTTACTACATAATTCTAAATCAGGGCCACAAATAGGAGAAAAATCAACCTTGTCCATAGGATGGGTATCCTGAAAAATATACCCGTCTAACTAAGATTTACACGTCCAAATCAACAAACTATGTAAATTCAATTGAAACTGATATCTGGGATGACAGAATACTCGTCCATAGGACAAGTAACTCAAAATTTTACCCGTCACGGACAATAAGACGGGATCTTATCCGTGGCTTGGTAAATCCTGGACCGATGGTATTGTGCTTGTTGCAGAAAAAGGTGGTGAAGAAGCCGGCTGCTGCGGCAGGCAGCAAGAAACCCGCGACCGGCCGGTCCAAGTTCGCGGCCTTTAAGGCGCAGATGATGAAAGAGAAGGCGGCGGTGGACTCAGACACAGACTTGCTGCAGGTAACACACAAAAACACTTCATTTTTGTAGGGTTTTTTACACGTCCGCCATCAGCCGCGCATACGAAACTTATGAAATCCCTTAAGTGAGCCCCGCCCCCCTTTTTTTCCAATAACCTGGATCTGCCATTGCGGGGTTCATATGGCGTGCTGTAGTTTTTGGTTTTGGTGGTAAGCCTGGTCTGGTATTGATGTATCTTTGAAAAAAACACATCTCTGAAGTGGCCTCAAGTATAATATCAGCTTTTCCTATTAGCTGTATTGTCGGTGCATCTTTATTGTAATTTGTTCTTAATTTCATGCTTGTTTATATTTTCATTAATCAAAACGTTTGTGAGGCAACATGCACTGGGTTGCATCGACTGATTTCAGTCAAAACTTTTGGTTTGGGTTTCCTAAAAAAAAACTCCATACAATGTTATTCTGTTGTAAAATGCATACATATAGTGTATCCCAGAATCGATATACGAATGGTTCCAAGCATCGTGTGCGTGTCTAATAATGACCCTGCTCCTCCTGTCCTAGTTGCCAGAGACCAAGGAGTTTGAGGCCGGGTTCTTCAAGGTGCGCAGTCCGGTGCGGCAGCCCGAGGCGCCGGAAGTGACCACGGGTGCGACCGACACGCCCACACGGGCACCCGACGCCACCGACACCGCCAGCCCGGGGCTCCGCAAACAGGTAGGCCGTCCGCTTTGTGTGAAAGTTCGCTTGTCAGTCGTCTTTTCATATTCTGTGACCGTAAAGAAATTCGCGTGTCGATTTAATTTCGCTAAATTCGCATGTTTGGGAGGATTCGCGAAATTTAAAAGCCATGAAAATTGAAAGAGTTACAGTACTTTTCTCTGACTACGTTGACATGGGCGATAATGGAGGTATCGTATGCTTTTGGTGTCATTCTGCTTTGGTAATTAGAAAATAATATTTCTTTTGGTGTCAAAATAAAGTCCATCGTAATTTCAAACTTATCATTGCGTTATTTTAGAAGTGTTAAGCCTAAACAAGAACATATTTGAACTTTAACAGTCACACAAATGTATCAATTTTATATTACGATGTGTAAACTTATGTAAGTGAATGGTCAACTTATGTTTTATGAACACTTTTGGTGATGTAAAGGGTTCTTATAACACATGTTCAACGGTGTTTGTTTCACAGTCAAGGTCTGAAAGTCATAGATATCCCTTGTGTTGTCTTCATTTCCAACAGGCATCAGTTTGATGAGCACTTACAGCTCGATCTTTCACACGAGAGCTATTGGCGCACTTTTTGTACCTGTCATGTGACACGACTTGACAGCATGTAATCAGAATGAATTGTCGTCGAACATTTTCAACTCCTGCCATTCATTTTACCGCCTCGATTCTCTACATATCACAATAATTTTATTGACTTTGTATCCAGGCGATGAGGCGTTCGGCGGTGCGCAGGTCCATGTCATCCCGTCTGGAGCTGACCCCCACGCCGGGTTTGATGGTCGCAGCGGCAGCCTCGCCCAGCATCTTTACCCCGGACAGCCTCGAGCAACCCCAGGTTTGTCTCGTATACTGCAGCAAGGTTGTGCACAGTCTGGGCTCGCGCGTGGGTTCGTTTTATCGCCATTTGCTAAAGATTGGCGAAAGATTTTGATTACTCTTTCGCCAATGTGGCGAATCATTTTTATTCAAGAAAAGTTCGTAAGAAACGAATGTTGTTCGCTAAATCGAGACTAAAATGTCGGAGCGCCGTTCGCCATCATTCTGGTTGACAATATTTTGGTTGGAACACCGTTCCAATGACAGCGAAGATGGCGGCACCCACACACGTGAAATATTTTGCATATGAATATGTTATCAATTGTATAGTGAAAGTATTCGCCATAAACTACCGTATCGATGCATTCATCGTGAGTAAATAAACCGTGATTCAGCGATGCATCGGTGTATACTTCCACCTCTAGCGACCGGCGAGCATGACATGTTTTTAGAAATATCTCAATATTATTTCAAATTCTTTGCTTTAACCATTCGTAGGTGTTTCTTAATGATAAAGAATTAATGCTGGTAGATTAGGTAGATTAGATCGCTATTAATGTGCTAACCGATTATTTATTTTGTTAATATATACACATGAATTGAAACATAGAGTACATAGATCGTAGTCGGACAATGGGTAAAACATTCCCATTAAAGTCAAAAACCGCTATAACAAACAAATATGTTTAAAGTGTCCAATAGATTAACCATCATGGATTGCATGAGTATCTCCCTCGCAGACATTGTGTACCTTATTTAATCACCATCATCATTATTGGCGAGCGTGTGACTTGTTCTGCTGTAGCCTGCGCGTTCGCGGCGCGCCTCCCGACGCTCCACTGCCGCGCACACGCTCACCTTTGACCACGAGGCTGCAGACGAGAACGAGCCGAAAGCTGCTGCCGACGTGAGCTTCTCAATGTTCCTGCAGGTCGGTGGCATCTTGATTAATTATCTCATTTTGTGCACATTGTTCCTGTCATACATCAAATTAAACTGTCTTAATTGGCTGTATGTAATTGTGTTTGTGTTGTGTGAGAGCAAAAATGCGCTTAACATCAGATTGTGTGAAGTAGACTTCCACTGTCAGGAATAATACATGAGTTTGGTGTTCCTTGATAGTAAAATCCGAGTTCTAGCTGTCAATGAAGAGAATAGGGACTCTTGTAATTTTGAGACCTTGCAAAATCATCTAAAATTGAGTTTAAGAAATATCCGCAAGGTATATTTTGGTATACTTCTGGCAAAACATGGAAGAGATAGTGTCTAACAATGTCCCACCTTCATCTGCTTTGAGGCAATTAGTTCTATGTTAGCCCCCTGGAGGAGCTTAAATTCTTCGTCTAATTGTAGCCGTCAAAGTCTGTGGCTGCTGCCGCGGTCCCAGCTGCCGAGTCCGCTCTCGACTCCGCCACCAAAACTCGCCCCAGTCACGTGACCTTCAACTCCGACCTCTCGCCCGACAAGGAGGCGGCCACACTCAAGGTGCGTCCAGCTCACCACTTGGTCATGTGCTATTATGCAGGATTGCCCACCTCAAATTTTGAAATTTCTGAATCCAAGACCAAAATTTCTGAATTTGGGTCTAAAGTTCTGAATCTTACGTTTGATATGTATTTTTCAACTTATATTTAAATAAGGCTATTTTATAACACTGTTCTGTGTTTAGAAGGGTCAATGGACAGTAAAAATGCACATAAAAGTATAATTAACTTGGTTTCAACATATCTTATTAAAAATAAATACGAAGGTCATCCTATTTTTTGCGTAAAAACGTTCAAAGTAAGGAAATATCAATGACAAATGTACGAGATGTTTTTTAATTTGAACCATTTTATTTTAACTATGTTAGATAGTACACAGTTTTGAAAGTGATGAAATGAATCATGTTGAACATTTGAAAAAAAAATCTATTTTAAGTCTTTCAAGTACCCGATTTTGCTGTAAATTATACACTGGATTGCAGAAAAATGCATCACATTTTCAAAAAAAAATTTGGGGACAACCCCCCCCCAACCCCCCAAACCCCTGCTGCAAAAGGGGGTGTCCCACCTCTCGCACTCTCCCCCCGCGGCGCCGTTGGCACTGCCTGCTTGGCTTCGCCGAGTCTATTGACACCCAAAATGATAGTCAGGCATGTAGAGTTGGAAGAGCACACGGGATGTGCAAATGCACATTACCTTAGAAAGTCAAACTCTAGCTTGCATTAATAGCCCGTGTGTGTGTTGCAGGTGCCGCTGACGCCGTACAACCACTCGGCTGACAACCTGCTGGTCGCCACGGAGACGCCGGCAGGACGCATGTCGCGGCTCACGGTGGCGGCCACGCCCACCACCCACACAGGTCAGCCAGCTACAGCAGGCTAACGAGGCTTGCAGTAGTTCAATTTACTTTAAATGTTGTTTTTGTTTTTTTTTATATTATTTCTCTCTTTTTTTTCTGACACTTAACACCAATATTGAAGTATCTTGTCAGGCTAATTTTTGTAAAGAAGGATTTTGGTTTGTTCTTGTACTAGACAGTCCTCTGTTTCCACGCTTACAGGCGGCCGAAGTCGCGCTGGGAAGCGCGTGTCGTGTTTCACCCCCGCCCGGCCCCTGGGCGACATCGACGTCGCGGACAACCTCATGTGCTTCTCCCCGCTCGCCGAGGACAGCAGCAGCTCGACCAATCAGAGCGCAGCAGGTGGCAGGAGGACCCCCGCGGCTCGCAAGTCCACTCGGCGCTCGACGAGAATCAGTCTCCTCTGATGACGCCCACTCGGCTGTAACTTTGGGGCAAATTGGAAAATCTGTGACAAGCGTGTGTTTGAAAGGACTGTTGGTTTGGAATACGTGACAAGGATTTTAACTTTTCAAACTAGTTTCAATCAAGTCATTACTAGGATTTTCAGAGCCAAGGTGCATTTGTAACTCCAGTGATCTTGTGTTTCTGGAGTTGCATGTGTAGCTTTTGCAGAGCATGCACAATGTATGTATTAAGTTGTTCGTTTAAACATTTCATGTTTTATTTACAGCAATTATTTGCGGTTTTTATGTGACATGCTCATACGCTTCACAATTAAAAAGAAATATATGTTGGAAGGACAATTCAATTAGTTGTGATGTATTGAGAAATAGTTTCTTTCGGTGTTTTTATTAAAATGGAAAAATTCTTGGAAAATTTGTTGGACTAATTGTTTTTGCATTTTGGTGCATTTTTTTATAGCATTTACTAGCATTTATTGTGATGCCAGAAGTGAGAATGATAATCATCTATGAAGGTCTAATATGTAGTCTAAGTAAATACTAGTTTATACTAGTTTTATAAAAACATTGCATATTCTGAAGTTTAAAAAACTTATTTGTGAATATAAATAATGCTGTATTTATAAGTTTGTTGTGTGTACGTGAATGTGACTGGATGTATTAGTTTGGGTGGAACAATTTAACATGTAATGTAGAAAAAACAATAATGAACAATAAAATCGCATTTATTAGTTACTCATAAAACAAGTTCTATTGCATCTTATTGTATACTACTTTGTTACAAATTATTTGTGATCAATTCTTTTAAAAGATTTACTGGTCATGTAAGCAGTTTGTATTTTCTTTTAATACAGAATAAATTTTAATAAAGGATGAGATTTTGTATTAATGGTATTTTGGTTCCAAGTTCTGGAACTTCACAAACCTAATTCTATCACAGACTTATCAGAAAGAAGATTCATTTAAACCATTATAGTTACAGTTATAGTTAAACCATTATAGTTACAATAAATAAATATAGTAAAACCATACAATAGCAAGGCGACTACTTCTAAATTTATCACTTTCATTTGATCAGTTCTCGCATTACACCATTGCTGTTTTAGGTTAGCATCTGACATGCTTACAATAAGATAAATTACTGGTCACCGTAGACTGGCTGAAAATAACATAACATTCCAAAACAGCAAAAAGTGACCAGGCAACAATCCAATTTAGAAATATTTTAATTTGCAATTTAGCTTTTAACCATGTTTTTAACATGTTCTTGTGAGATTTTAAAACCTTTTCAGAAAACAAAATATTTATAGATTTACACCTACATGTCAATCCACAATATAGACAATCTACCAACAACGAAAAATAAACCTGTAAAAATAATGAGACTGCCATTGATCTCAAACCTTTCCTAAATTTAGAACCGATCTATACTATTAACAACCATAAATATATAGTCCTTCATTTTAAACTTTTGCAATTTGACTTCGGCCACCTGTTTCACCCCCGCCCGGCCCCTGGGCGACTTCGATGTCGCGGACAACCTCATGTGCTTCTCCCCGCCCGCCGAGGACAGCAGCAGCTCGACCAATCAGAGCGCAGCAGGTGGCAGGAGGACCCCCGCGGCTCGCAAGTCCACACGGCGCTCGACGAGAGTCAGTCTGCTCTGATGACGCCCACCCCGCTGTAACTTTGGGGCAAAGTGGAAAATCTGTGACAAGCGTGTGTTTGAAAGAACTGTTGGTTTGGAATACGTGACAAGGATTTTAACTTTTCAAACTAGTTTCAATCAAGTCATTACTAGGATTTTCAGAGCCAAGGTGCATTTGTAACTCCAGTGATCTTGTTTTTCTGGAGTTGCATGTGTCGCTTTTGCAGAGCGTGCAAAATGTATGTATTAAGTTGTTCGTTTAAACATATCATGTTTTATTTACAACAATTATTTGTGGTTTTTATGTGACATGCTCATACGCTTCACAATTAAAAAGAAATATATGTTGGAAGGACAATTCAATTAGTTGTGATGTAACGAGAAATAGTTTCTTTCGGTGTTTTTATTAAAATGGAAAAATTCTTGGAAAATTTGGCGGACTAATTGTTTTTGCATTTTGGTGCATTTTTTATAGCATTTACTAGCATTTATTGTGATGCCAGAAGTAAGAATGATAATCATCTATGAAGGTCTAATATGTAGTCTAAGTAAATACTAGTTTGTTATAAAACCTTGCATATTCTGGAGTTTAAAAAACTTATTTGTGAATATAAATAATGCTGTATTTATAAGTTTGTTGTGTGTACGTGAATGTGACTGGAGGTATTAGTTTGGGTGGAACAATTTAACATGTAATGTAGAAAAAACAATAATGAATAATAAAATCGCATTTATTAGTTACCCATAAAACAAGTTCTATTGCATCTTATTGTATACAACTTTGTTACAAATTATTTGTGATGAATTCTTTTAAAAAGCTTACTGGTCATGTGTAAGCAATTTGTATTTTCTTTTGATACAGAATAAATTTTAATAAAGGATGAGATTTTGTATTATTGGTATTTTGGTTCCAAGTTCTGGAACTTCACAACCCTAATTCTATCACAGACTTAACAGAAAGAAGATTCCTTTAAACCATTATATGGTTACAATAAATATAGTAAAACCATACAATGGCAAAGTGACTACTTCTAATTTGATCACTTTCATTTGATCAGTTCTCGCGTTACACCATAGCTGTTTTAGGTTAGCATCAGACATGCTTAGAATAAAATAAATTACTGGCCACAATACACTGGCTGGATATAACATTCCAAAACGGCAAAAAGTGACCAGGCAATATAATCCAATCTAGAAATATTTTAATTTGCAATATAACTTTTAACCATATTTTAAACATGTTCTTGTGAGAAGATCTTAAAAACTCTTCAGAAGTACAAAATATTTATATTATAGATGTACACCTACATCTCAATCCACAAATATAGGCAATCCAGCAACAACGAAAAACATAATTGTAAAAATAATGAGACTGGCATTGATCCCAAACCTTTCCCAAAATAAAAACCGATCTATACTATCAACAACCATAAATATATACAGCCCTTCATTTTCAACTCCAATAAAATACGAATTTAACAAGACTAACTCTGTGTCCCAACTTTTAGATTAGACTAGCAGAAAAACCCTGTAGTCAGACAAAAATATGTCAATTGCAACACTGAATGTCAGTGTCCCAGGCTCAGCTCTTTAGCTGTAACACATAAAACTCAGAACCATAATTGTTGGATTCTCCAATTCAGCCAAAAAAAAAAAAAAGAACAATGAAATGAAAATTGGCATGATATTCAACACGACAGAAAAAACTTTGAATTCTGTTGTATTACTATAATACACTGTAGGTAAAATTACTATTATAAAATTTGCATTCACAAAAGAAACATGTTATTGATTGATGCATAATTCTGCTTCATGAGCCTAAAAGTAACTCTGTTCATTCAACAAAAAACTTCACTTCTCTACATAAGAGTGAATCACAGAAATGTTATCAATCTCAACATCATTTTCAAAAACTTTATTCATCTGCTAAAATCTATAGCAGTTCATTCTCCAGCCATTCGCAAGACTAGTTCACATAAGTACCACACAAGGGCCCATCCCCATGCAAAGGCCCAAGCATAAATTTCAAGCATAGCAAAATCTACACCTTTAAAAAGTAAAAAAAAAAATCCTCTAAATTAAAAAATGATCAACATAAAAGCCCAGGTGCATTTGAACGACGGCCACACGCAGTTGTAAACACAACACAGCACATGCGTTTTCTCCGATTTCACAGTTATTAAACCATAACACTGCACGTGTTTTCCGTGATCACGACGGGATGCTGCAGCAGCAGAAGTCTACGAGTTCGGCTGAGCGCGTGTCGCAGTACGCCCGCACCAGGTGGATGCCGTTCTTGCCGAGGCGCAGGCTCAGTGCCGCGTCGGCGCCCACAAACAGCACGTTTCCACGCACCATCGGGATCGAACCCGGCACCTGCAACACACACATTATCTATGAATGGTGGGATTTTTTAGATAAACAACCTCATCACTTCACTTATACAATACGTTGTGGGTATTTTTTCAGACAAACATTGATACGATCAGTACTTTGCCGCGCACCATCGGGATCAAACCCAGCACCTGTAACACACGCGTTCTCGTATCTATGAATTGTAGGGATTTTTTAGACAAACAAACCAAATCACTTAGATATTTTTTTAGACAAACATTGATAGAGACTAAATAGTTTCCTGTCTACACCATCACAGGGTCTGGTTGATCAAAACTAACCACCTAGTGGCCACAATTGGTACTTTGAAAGTACTCTAATATAAATATGAGCAAACAAGTCTTTGGTGGAGAATACATTCATGGGATTTGTATTTGTGGACATGCACGATATCCTCTTACAATGACTGGCTTGCGATCGTTATGGGCTGCCATCTTCATTATTATTGAGAACTCTAGACCTACGGTAATTCATTGAAGCTAACAGTTTTGCTTTCATTTCATTCATGGTATTGCTTTCTTCATTCCATTCACGAGAATATCACATATTACATTCTTCAAAAAATCAATGCTTACATCACTTATGACTTTGTTTATAAGCTTTAATTTGATGAATCTAAAACTGCCGTGCTTAATCAATACAATTCTACTCTCACTGTTCTGCCAAGCAAGCTCCTACCCAATATATTGACATAACTGAAGAGACATCTTCCATTTGACTATGTCAAGTGGCCCTACAGTACAACACAGTACTTTTACAGATAGCAAGGTTCGCCGTACCGTGGTTGCGACTCCATCAAGGACAAGGATGATTGATGCCGAGGGCACGGGAGGCAGTTCGTAGGTTGCGAGCGAGCCCCCCGGTGTCCCCGCCAACTCAGGCACCTGTAAGGTACAGTGGACTGTGTTTATTCAGTTGGTGGCAAAGTTGTTTCTAAATATTAAGTTGAATTTATGAAAAATGAAAGTACACAACCAATTCCCATCATTATAATCTATTCTGCCAAATTGAAGTGTGGACAACTAAAATCATATGCATATATACAAGGAACAACTCAACCCGTGGAAAGCTAATGTAACCGTGGATACAGTGTTAAGAGATTCCCAAAGACTGATGATGTGTCTACTTTAGAAAAAATGTTTACCTTGACGATTTGTAGTGCAAAGTCGGGCACAGGAGGGTTGAACACAGTGAGGTATTTATCAGCTTCATCGCATTTACCAACAAACTTGGTCTCCTCTGCAGATGCACATCTGGAACAGTTCATATGCTCCTTCTAAACGTAGTTGGACTTTAACTATGGGCACATGGATCATAGAAGGCAAATTCCAACTGAGACTGATGAAAGGCCAATATTTCTTTCCCTCCACTCATTGCTTACTTTATACTTTGGTAAACATTACTAATTTTACTATACAGTGAATGTCCTCAACAACGGAACCCAATTTGCAGTCACAAATTCTTCCTTTGTAGAGGGTTTACCTTGTTTACTACATAATTTACTTACATTATTATAAGCTAATGCATGAGAAAAATTTTCCTTTATTCAGTCTTTCCTTTTATTTACTCTTCCTTTGTTGAGGACATTTTCTATATTATACTAACTTTGCAGCCTATGGCTGTTTTGCGTTTTACTCGATGAGGAAGACTGGAACATTTTAAGGATTAGTTTTCCACACTGGTACCTGTAGTTGAGCATGCCACACAACGTCTCCACGTCGATGAACTTTGGGGTGAGCCCAGCACGCACCACATTGTCGGAACACGCCATGATCTCGATACAGTCTGTAAAGGACATACGCCACAACGCTTATTTCGTATATCACAATACCTTAACACAAAAAGAGATGTTACAATGAAATTACAGATAAAATATATAACTATACAAATGTAAGCTGAGCACAATAGATGGACTGTTCATACCATAATATTTGAACACTTAACTATACAAATCTAAATAGATGTAAATCGACATGATAAGCGAGGTATGTGCATGAGGTAGATTAGCCTCGAGGAACAGTACATAGTCCCATAGAGGTACCCGTTCGGTAGACACGTACTCCCTAGACCCTACCAGATACTCCCTAGAATCCCTAGATGCGCGCGCCACCAAACTAACGCGAGTTTTCAAACCAACACCTATGTAATTTAGTGACGTGTCAGCTTGATTGATTAACATTGTTCAGGAATTAATGTTCCTAGGATAGCACATGAAAGCGTACATATATATGTAATGCTTATTTCCAATGTGGTCCTGTTTGTTTGGCAGGTTAGGTAACCAACTGAGCCAGGGGTGTACTGGAGGGATCACACTAGCTATTGTTTTCAAACTAGGTGAGTTCATTTGCGTGCAGAGGTGTGGCTCTCCTCTACACGGGACACTCCTTTTAACGATGCTTCCGAACCAGCGAGTGCATCTACCACGTCCAGTAGAACCTCCAATTAAGACCACCTCTCTATTGAGACCACTTCTACAATAAGACCACTTTTAACTGTCCCAAACCTTCATAAAGACACCAAAACGAACCTTTGTATAGAGACCACCTCTCAATTGAGACCACCTAACACTGGTCCTAAGGGAGGTCCTTATAGAGAGGTTCGACTGTACATGTGCATGATGACGTACCGCCGCTGAGGTAGGCGTGGGGCAGGTTGGCCTCGAGGAAGAGCGCCTCGCCCGGCTGCAGCTTCACGTGGTTGAGGAAGTAGACGCAGAAGCAGCCGACGTCGCCGGGGAAGTCGTCATGGAGACGCAGCACGAGCTGGTCAGCAGCGGTCAGCGCAGCCCCCCGTCTGCTCTGCATGGACACACGAGGGGGGGCATTAGTGTGGGTTTCAGTCAGGGGGCAGCAGAAGATTCAGGAGGAGGGCAGCAGACATGCAACCACCTTTTCCATGTTCTGGAACTTCACAACCCTAATTCTATCACAGACTTAACAGAAAGAAGATTCCTTTAAACTATTATATGGTTACAATAGATAAATATTATTATGGTAAAATCGTACAATAGCAAGACGACAAGTTCCTGGGCGGGCAGCAGAAGACATGCAACTACCTTTTCCCGAAAAAATAGCCATTTTGAAGGAGTTTTATTGCATAAACAGATGATACTAGGAGTGACAAAATCCATCTTCAGACCATTCTTAATGTTACCAGATACTTTGGAAGCATTCAGTAGTTTAAGACTATTTTTTTAACCTCAAACAATGCCGCTACACAAAACATGACGTACTGCGCGATTGGAGCCTCTCTATGAGCATGGTCAGCTGTTTCTCGATGGTCACTCGATTCGTGGTCATTAGCGCCTTGAAGCAGTCATGCAGCGCGTCGCGGGTCGCTTCATCTGACTCCGCGCGACGTAGATGGTCCGCAGGCTCGTTACCGATTAGTGTCCGGAACTCGAGAGCACCTACAGTTATAAAAAATTCTTGGAGCTGTTCGTACCATATGTTAAAACAGAACAAATTATGAAGTCCAAAAGGTACTAAATTTTATTGAAATCACAAATTTTTGCCTCTTCAATGCTTTATCAAGTGAAAAATGTTATTCCAATGAATTTTTTCACTTGATAAAGCACTGAAGATGCGAAAAATTTTGATTTCAATAAAATTTAGTACCTTTTGGACTTCATAATTTGTTCTGCACCTACAGTTGATGCACAGAGTTAGTGGTTATGTCATGATGATGATGCATACATATGGACTTATGTGGCCGAGAGGATACTATAAACTGTTACAAAAATGTCATGGGTTAGATGCCTCGTCAAGGGTAGTGGTGTGTGTTGAGCAAACTCGTCCCCAACTACTTGTGCATTCATCTGTGACACCTACACTGGAAAGACGGAGGTACAGATCTGCCCATACAAGCTTACAAGAATTTGTTATTAATGTAACACTATAATTCACGAGAACTACAGGCTACTTAATAATGCTCCCCAGTGAGTTTGAGGAACAAACAACATGCATGTGATAATATTGACATTATGTAAATTATGGAAAGTGGGCGGGTAATCAGATAAACTTTCAAGCCAACAATAAAAACTTGAACACTAAAACATTTACATAATCACCATGTATGTGGCTAAGCATTGGTCACATTTTCAGGTCATATCCCATACGTAATATGCATACTTTATGAAAAGCTATGTGAAAATTTTCTAAAATGAATGCTAACAAAGACTATGATGAAGAGCCATGCTACTTTCAGGCTGCTTCTGTTTATTTCACCTTGTACTATGAACGCCACTATTTTCCCCCATCATGCTCATAAAATAGCTTGATGGGGGAAAATAAACTGCACAAATACTAATAGTACAAGCTCAGACCAGTTAGCAGTTGCAGCACATTCTAGACATACCCATAAACTAACACTGGACGATTCCTACATGAGCTTCACAACTGCAGTGGAATTCGTTCACAAGGACACCACTAAGGGATAGTAATTTCTAGCCAGGTCTTACTCCACAAGAACTCCTCGATCTCGGCCTTGGGCCTGAATCCACACAGCGCCTCAAACGGAGTGAGCGCCACGGCCATCTCGGGCTTGTGGTTGGCGTCCGGGTACACGTCTGGATGTGCACTGTGTAGCGCCTCTGCATGAGCCTACAACACAGAGGCCAGGCTGTGAAACTTGTAACAAGAGGCTCTATGAGAGCCTAAATCTCTCACCTGTATCTATGTTCATTTTTAGCAAAAAAAAAATACTAAGTTTCACTGTAACTCCCAACATAGAACTTTGATTTTAAAAAATCAGTTTGCATTATGACTAACAGACCGTACAAGAGCCAAGGTTGCACTATGACTTCTATCCATCTCCAGAGAACTTTAAAAGTTTGCATTATGACAAACAGCTAGACTGACTGAATACTATTACACTAAAAAAGATTGTTTGACCCCTAGGGCGGGGTCAATTTTACCGCCAGGGACACTCTCTACGAGAGGTCGACTTTTTTGGTTTAAATTTATTTGTGTGAATAATACTTTGTATGATTGTATATTATAATTTATTTTGATGGATGTGATGTATATTGGTTGTACTACAATGAGAATTTAATGTTTCTGGAGGATGCTTTTACTAACTGACCTCTCTCCTAAAATCCGGTACTAGCAGTTGATTTGCGTTGCACAACTGCACCCTCACCAAACTATGCATTCAAAGTGAACTGTGGTTTCACGTCATACCGGTCGGATAACGAAAAAGTCTGTCATATAAAGATATAACAGCAATCCTCTTTCAATAGAAAAGAATGTTTATTGATGCATGTTGATTTCAATAATATAATTTACAAATTTACATTATAAACACGCAATCTTTACGACTTTATATATACGATTCTTCTGAAACAAGTCTTACAGCAAAGTGGTCATATTTATCTTTAGAATAGATTAAAACACAACCTTCTCATGTCAACTTTTGTTTTCGTGATAATATGGTACAAACTTGTTAAAAATGTATTTCATCAGTTCCACAGATGCTTTATGACCCATTGAATTCAACAAAACCAAACACGACGCTGAAACATTACTTGCTTTCCAAATATTTCATTTGGGAATGACCTCAATCACAGTTTATGACGTCACAAAAGGATATAAACTATTTTTTGTGAGTGTCAATCTGGGAGATTGATCATACATGAGAACGTTATGATGTATGATGTATGATATAACTTAATTATTATAAAAATGAAGCAGACACTCGTTGAGTGTGCCCCAGGGACATGTAACAAGTACATTTGTATGGAATAAGAATCATATAGACATAAAACTTCTGTGAAAAAATGATGAAATTTGAATGAAAACTAAAGAAACTATTGTGCACATATGAATTGTGGACTGAGTGACGACAGACGACTAACACAAAAGCTCACCATGTCTACGACAGGTGAACTAAAAATTTGCTTACAGACCGCATATGGGAAAAAAGGTAAAAAACAAGCTGGGCTAGCCCCATCTCAAATTTAGCCAATTGGCTAAACGACGACATTTTTTTTAACAAATTGATTTTTTTTTTAGCCAATTGGCTAAAGAACTAAATTGTTCTTTAGCCAATTGAATTTCTTTTTAGCCAAGCAAAAACCTATGTAAATTAATTAACATGGTAATAATAACACAAACATCATTACTTTTAGTTACTTCGACAATATTTCTCCTTTAAATATCTTAATGACATCTGATCAAATTGTGTTTAGTTTTCTGACTCTCAGGCGAGAACGATGAAGGTTATATAACTTTCAAAACTTGAGGTAAAGACCCTGCTGATGACTGCTTTGCATCAACCAATGAAGTACATTGGCCAATATATACAAACTTTTGATAACAAATATACACTATATTTTCTTAATTTTAAAACAATATTTTCTGAGGGTGGCCCGGTGGGACTGGACGAAGGAGACCTATGCACGTCTCCTATCAAAACCTCTTGGCGCTCCGCCATCGGGCCGCCCATGTTGACAGGTGTCATGCCGGGGGGAGTGGGGAGGGACGGGGAGGTGTGTGTGTGAATATACTTGTATTTTCGTTCATATTTTATCATTACATTGTGAGATTCGAACGGCTGCACTTATAATTAAAAACTAACCTAGTCTACCAGCCTTAATTCCTTATTATTAAGAAACACCAACGAATGTTTAATCCATGGTATTTGCAATAATATTGAGATCGATCTAAAAACATGCTCGCCGGTTGCTAGACTAGATGTGAGACTATAAACCAATGCATCATTGAATCACGTTTTATTTACTCACGATGAAAGTGTCGATATGGCAGTCAATGGCACAATACTTTCACGATACAAATGATAATATATAAATATGAAAAATACCGGTTTTATTCAAGTAAATTCCGCATATTTTCACGTGTAATGGGCGCCGCCATCTTTGTTGTGACAGCGCTAATGTAGACTGTTACACTGCCTCGCTCTGCTCCGCTCCACGAGTAATAATAATATTTCAGCACGCGTGCGGCGCAGAAAAGGGGTCAGTGTAACAGTCTATCCGCGAACGGCATTCCGAAATGTTGTCAACTAGAATGATTGATGGCGAACGGCGTTCTGACATTTAGTCTCGATTTAGCGGACAAAATTAGTTTTTTACAAATTTTTCTTGAATGAAAATGATTCGCCACATTGGCGAAAGAGTAATCAAAATCTCTCGCCCATCCTTAAAATCTCTCGCCCATGGCGACAAAACGAACTGATGCGCGAGCCCAGACAATAGGGATGTGGGATTTCAAGGAATTGGGATGGGGGTGAAAAAAAGGCTGAAAATGTGTGGGATGTGGGGAAAAAAAGCCAAAAATATTAAGGGTGTGGAAATAAAGCCCCCCAAAAATTAGGAATGTGGGATTCACAGTACATACCGGTATGACCAACAGCAAAGGAAGACTTCACATATTTAGGGTAAATATCAAAACTGAGCATCGATTGCTCAGGATAATACTGATTTCCTGTAAGATGGATTCGGGATAAGTAGATATAAACCACTCGCACAGTGTAACACCCACTGTCTACAAGCGCTATGGTTTAATACCTTGTTGGGATGAGCCTGTATCGACAGTGCCTTCTGGACAGACAGCACTTTGAGAAGATATGGAAGTTCGCCTCTTTTGGGGAATATCTCGAGTACTGATTTCCCCACCATTTCCGGGTGGGCGGCCAGCCAGTTCCCCAGGGTCTGCTCAGTGCCGTGAATCAAACATGGGCCTTTCACGTGAGTGCCCATCCACAGCTGGAATGAAAGTGCACATAAAACTTCAAAACGGACCTATTATTTCAGTAACAATTCTTGAGAACCAAAATGGAACATGTTCTTATCGCAACACTTAAACTAAGCACACTCTTATCATATATAGTGATTTTTTTAAAATTCGTATAATTCATCTTCATTCTTATACACAATTATCATATTATAATTGCTACAACCTCCATGCTAGATGCGGTTGCCAGAGTTTCGACATACGTCAAGAGTCTCATCACATCACTAAAATGTACGTGTGACGAGACTCTGGCGACCGTTGTTACATGAAATAAATTCAGATAGTGATTTGATATCCTTTATTCAGTTATAGCGTCCTTTGCCTACACGTACAACAACACCTCGTCTACAGAAACCCGTTCTAACGTCAAGCAGTCTAGCCTAACAACAAGGCGTTCAATACACTACAATCTCCCCCTTTGTAGACTTACATGTAAATATCAAGTCACATTTTCAAATCACATTTTCAAAACCCAAACTTATATCTAAAATTGAAAACAACAAATGTAAAAATGTCAAGCCTCGCTACAACATACAAAATCTAATGTACAATGAGTTTAATAAAATTAATTAATTTTATCAAACGTACAAGTAATTTTATCAAGTCATATTTTCAAAATTCAAACTTATCTCCAAACTTGAAAATAGAAAAATGTTAACATGTCAAACTACAACATACAAAATCTAATGTACAATGAATTTAATAAAACATTAACATGTTATGACATACGACATTTTAAAACGTATGAATCTAATTTACAATGAATTTAATAAAACGTTAACATGTTATGACATACGACATTTTAAAACGTGTCGGTTACCAATAGTCACAAATCTGGAGAGCAAAGTCTTTGAGTCTTTCCGGGATTCTCCGCTCCCTTACGGGGCGACTCACAGGGGTCCCTACTGGCACACTGTCCCCTGTACTGTCCCCTGCTTTAGGTTCCTGAGGAACTGTTTTCGTATGTGCAATATTCCTTTGGAACTCCTGCCCCTCTCTTTGAACAGTCACTTCATTTCCTTGGCGCTCAACCACAACGAAAGGTTCTGGCTGGAACCTTGGCTCCAACTTGCCTTTGTCTTCATTTCTCACAAGCACAGAGTCCCCAATCTGCAAGTCTCGAACTGCTGCTCCCCCTCCTGTTATCTGCATACCTCTTCCCTTCAAGTTTTGAAGTTTGGTCTTTGTCTCTTATTTCTCCATCACGAGTATCAAGTTCCGGACGCAGGTCTGGTAGTTTAGTACGTACTTCAAATCCAAACATCAATGATGCTGGCGGTACCCCTGTAGTGCAATGTGGGGTTGTCCTATAAGCCAATAGGAATTTCAGAACTTCAGGCTTATATTTTTTATTCTCCAAATGAGCTATTTTCATTACTTTGCCCAGACTCTTGTTGAAAATTTCTGCCTCCCCATTAGCTTGTGGCCACAAAGGTGGCGATGTGACATGCAAAATTCCATTTCTGGATAAATAATCACCAAACAGATCACTGCGGAATTGAGGTCCATTGTCTGTCTTAATGGAGTATGGAAATCCAAATCTTGCAAATCTATCATCAAGAATTTCAAGGATCTTTTCGGTTATAGTTGACTTTAGGAATGCAATTTCTGGGTATCTACTGTAATAATCAACTATGACAAGCAAATTGGTACCATCTGGATATGGGCCTAAGAGGTCCATCGCCAAATCTTGCCAAGGTCCAGTGGGCATCTCTGTTCGCGTCATAGGCTCTGGCGGCTGTGCTGGACCAACTGCTTGGCAAGGTCGACACCTTTTGCAAAACTTTTCAGCTTGTGCGTCTATTTTTGGCCACCACACCTTTTGTCGCAGTCGGCTTTTTGTTTTAACAATGCCTTGATGGCCCTCATGTGCCAGTTGTAGGACTCTCTCTCTCAAGTTGACAGGGATAACTATCCTGTTGCCTCTTAACACCATTTGACCAAAACAGCACAGTTCACTCTTTACTGCTGTGTAGTTAGTTAGTGTACATTTTGACCAATCCCCAGACTGTACGCACTTCCGTATGACTGCCAACTCTTCATCTTTCCCACTCTTCTTCGATCAGTCTTGGTGACAATGCTACTGGTGTTGCTTCGTCCACGACACATCTTATTTCGTCTATGTCATCCCCGCTCCTGTCTTTTGGTCTCTCCTGGTTCAACCGGGATAGTGCATCTGCTATATTGCCTTTCCCCGGACGATAGACTACTTTGTATTCATATGCTTGCAGGCGTAATACCCATCTAGCCACTCTAGCGGACGGCTTTGACTTTGGAGCAAATATAAATTCTAATGCTTTATGATCTGTCTCTAGTTCGAATTTTCTGCCAAACACATACAGATTGAATCTTTCGCATGCCCACACTAAAGCCAGTGCTTCTTTCTCCGTTTGTGAGTACCTTTTCTCTACATCTGACAAGTTTCTTGATGCGTACGAGATCACAACCCAATCACCCTTCTGTTCTTGTGTAAGTACAGCCCCAAGTCCATCTGGTCCTGCATCCGCAATGATGCGTGTCCTTGCTTTGCCAGAGAAATATCTAAGAGTTTCACGACGTGTAATGAGCTCTTTCAACTTTTCAAAGGCGTCTTTGTGTTGTTTCTGCCACTTAAATGGTTCGCCTTTTTTTGTCAATTCCCATAGTGGTTGAGCCACTTGAGAAAAATCAGGCAAAAATTTTGATGAATATTGCACAAGACAGAGGAATGAGAGTACTTCAGAACTATTTTTTGGTTCTTTGGCATTCACTACAGCAGAGATCTTCTCTTCATTGAGATGAACCCCTTCTTGAGACAGATCATGACCAAAAAAGGTAATCTTCCTCATCTTGAAGGCACATTTTTCTCCATTTAAGGTGAGCCCACATTCTTTAAGTCGCAATAAAGTTTCTTTCAGCCTCTGATCATGTTCTTGCATGTCTTTCCCGTGAACAATAATATCATCAGCGATATTCACTGCCCCGCGCAGTCCATTTAATACATCTTTGATCACTTTCTGATACATTTCAGGAGCAGAAGCCATTCCAAACATGAGACGCTTATATCTATATAAGCTAACATGGGTGATAAAGGTAGTTATCTCTCGTGAATCTTCGTCAAGTTCTATTTGGTGGAATCCCCATTTCATATCTAATTTTGAAAACACTCTGGAGCCATTCATCTCATACAGAATCTCCTCAATAGTAGGAATGTAATGCCGCTCTCTTATGATAGCTGTATTAACCAGTCTCATATCCACACACATGCGAATGTCTCCTCCTGATTTAGGCACAACAACGAGAGGCGAAAACCCATGATGTAGGTATTCCCATTTCTACCTCTTCAATAATATCTAGTTCCAGAAGTTCTTTTAACTTGTCTTCAACTTTGGCACGTAGACTGAAAGGTATACGTCGTACAGGTTGTGCTATTGGTTTAACGTCGTGGTTCACGTGTATCTTGAGTTGATAATCCTTTAGTTTACCTACACCTTTAAGCATTTGCTGAAATTCGGGTTCAATCTTCTTGACCTCTCCCGTAACCTGGTATACATTCTGTGACCATTCATTGTATGTTGGAGGTCCTACTCTAAGAATGTCAAGCTCCATACAAGCTTGTTTCCCCAGAAGTGTTCTATCGTTGCCTTTGATGACAACGAATTCTGCTGTTGTCGCCTTCCCATGACTCTCCAACTCTGCTTCGAATTTCCCTATGACATGCAGTTTCTGAGATGTCATATATGCATATGCTGGTCGTTCTTCTGGTGTTAATTTTTGCATCTTCAGACATTTAACGCCTTTCCCTTTTAAATAATTCCATGTTCGATCGCTCATGTAACATGATTTGGCACCAGAATCAATGATTGCATTATTTAAATCGACGCCTCCTATCTTTACTGAAATTCCAGCATCATAAATTTCATCTTTCATTTTGTAGAGAGGTTCTCACCAGGAACGCATAGTCCTCTAGGCTGGGAACGTCAGGGTCTGTGGCAGGGTCTGCTACATCTGCTACATAGTTTGCCCCTTTTTTGTACCTTGATTTCCTTGTTTTGCAGCACTTAGCGTAGTGCCCTTCAAACCCACACTTCAAACATTTCTGTCCTATAGCTGGACACTTATCGCTATCTGTCTGGTGATGATCGCTTGACCCACAGCGTTTGCAATGTGTTTTAGCTTCGGACCCTCTGTCTGACTGTTTATTTGACTGTTGAAAATGCCTTTGTCCTTGTTTCCCTCTCTTTTCACCACGTACTGCCATGACCTCCTCCATTTTTCTATTCATCCCCGCTTCCATTTCCAAAACCCTCTCTGCATCCTGGGCTGTTGCGGCGTTTGGGCAAGCGTTAGGGCACGGCCAGCTTCAAAAAGTCTGCGCCTCACATATGGAGATGTCACTCGGCTTAAAATTGCGTCTCTAATCTGATTTTCTTGGTCTTCACCATACCCACAATCTCGGGAGGCATGCCGCAATCTGGTAGCAAATTGTGTTACTGTCTCCCCTTCATTTTGGGTAATCATCGCAAATTTCTGGCGAGCAAATGGTATATTCTCTCTGGGTATGAAGTACGTGTTTAAGGCTGTTACTGCTGCTTGATAGTCTCCATTGTTACCTCTATTTTCTAGAGTTGAAAATATTTCTTGCACTTCCGGCCCGGCATAGTGTAACAAAGCACTTCTTCTCTGTGTTCTTATTTGCACTGCATTCACAGCCGTATCATCCAACAGCCACTTTGTGTCCGCAAAGTAGCCAAATGCTTCTAGCCATCGTTTCCATCTTGGACCTAGGGTCTCTGGATCTGTAAATGCCTCAAATTTTGGCAAGGCCGGTGACGCCATTCCAATTCTATCGTGTTGGTCTAGACTTATGCAGTAATATGGTCCGTACTAGCACTTGACACTCAATTGAATTATTCCGGGAGAGAGACTGTACTTTACGCTACACCTACGATTTCATCCTCGTCGCCAATAAACAGTTTGTTACATGAAGTAAATTCAGATAGTGATTCTGGTGTACACATTCAATTGTTCTAAAACTTAAATTGTAGTTATAGTAGGATTTGATGAGTATGCGGACAGAATTTAATTCAATACACGCGTTTCCAAATGCTTGTGGATTCAGCTTGCTTCTAGGGATGATAGGTATATAGATCTATATCACTTTGGTTTTAGGGAACGATCATGAAGAATGATACCTGGGGGGTGGGTGGGGGGGAGGTGTTATCATCCAACAGATTTACGCTACAGTATTTTGTTTTAAATATATTCTGTTAGCAATTGTCCTGAAATGCAATGACTATATAGAGGACTTTTGCTCCAAAAGGGGGGGAGGGGTCATCCAACTTTTCTGATTTCTTTTGAGGGGGTCATTGAACTTGTCAGATAACTGTTGAGAGGGTCGCCTAACATTTTTATTACGCTACGGTATTTTGTTTTAAATATATTCTGTTAGCAATTGTCTAGAAATGCAATGACTATTTAGAGGACTTTTGCTCCAAAAGGGGTCATCCAACTTTTCTCATTTCTTTTGAGGGGGTCATTGAACTTGTCAGATAACTGTTGAGAGGGTCGCCTGACATTTTTATTACGCTACGGTATTTTGTTTTAAATATATTCTGTTAGCAATTATCTAGAAATGCAATGAAATATATTCTGTTAGCAATTGTCTAGAAATGCAATTACTATTTAGAGGACTTTTGCTTTGATTAGTGGGGGTGGGGGTATGGGGGTACGTTGTCACACAACTTTTTAAAATGTTGATGGGGGAGTCGGGGGAAATTAACTATCTAAAAGTGGGAGGGTACTGAACATTTTCTTCCAGCCCGAAAAATGGACGACCCCCCTCCCCCGTTATCATTATTTATGGGCATTCCCTTACAACCTTAATTGGGGGCGGGAGACTAAGCTATGACGTAGGCCAGTTGATTATAGTCAAGTGGAAGCCTTGGGTTCTATAACCTGTATTCAGCTATGTCTATCGTGGTAGAAATATACTTGCCAACAAAAATGTGAGAGAGAAGCTTGAGAATTTATTCAACTACATGTAATAATATTAGCCCAGAGACTATCCCTTATTTCAGATTATGACAGTCCGTGTGTCAACAATATTATGAATACAGGTTACATGCAATTGTTGTATGCTCTACAGGCTACTATTAAGATTACATAGATTATTTTTTGTATATTGTGCTTGTGAATGACAAAGTATTTCAGAACTAAGTGTCTTCATAAGAGGTTAAAAGTGATTTTTACCACTTCTACTAATGTTTGCCTGAGTGGACGACATTTTAAGTAATGAATGCCCCCTTGACTTGAAAATATAACGTTCTTCATATAATTTATTTTGATAAGGTATCACGACACCAACTCCGTATTAGTTGCAGGCTTTTTTTTGTTTTGTTTATGCTTAATTTAATTCCACGGCCATCAATTTTGATGATTATAGCAGAGGGAGGCCACATGGTGTTGGTCCCACGTCCCAAAGAAAGAATGTAGGTGGACGCTTCCACTTACCTTGGATGACCTCAGCCCTCCGACGCATGTGCCGGAAAAACTCCACGCCAAGGCTAAGAGAAACAAGTCACACTGGAAGGAGTTCGAGGCCTACCAGAAACAAACCCAGAAGGCCCTGAAGATAGCCCACTGGCAGTATTTGAACAATATGTTGACTCAAGGTCTCGAAGACAACGACCAGAAACCCTTCTGGCGTTACATCAGAAGTCAGCGGCAGGACAGCCAGGGCGTATCACCACTCCTGAAAGGGAACAAGCTCCACTCAGACCCAGCCACCAAGGCCGAGATCCTCAGCCAACAGTTCAGTTCTGTGTTCACCGTCGATGAGCCAGACACATCCAACATCAGCCTGGAAGGCCCCTCATACCCCCTGCATGACCCTCTGCATGTCACTGAAGCGGGTGTACTCAAGCTACTGAAGAACCTCAACCCAGGTAAAGCTTCAGGCCCTGACGAGATCCCTACTCGACTGCTAAAAGAACTGGCAGATGACATAAAGCCCGTGGTGACCATCATCATCCGTCAGACGCTTAACCAAGGTCGTCTTCCCAACGTGTGGAGAGATGCATGGGTGACCCCCGTGTTCAAGAAGGGAGGAAGAAATGACCCAGCAAACTACCGTCCGGTGTCCCTGACTTGTATTGTCTGCAAGTTAACAGAACACATACTGTGCACGCACATTAGAGGGCATCTGGACGACAAGGGCATACTCACACCTGCTAACCATGGGTTCCGGAAGGGCCATTCCTGTGAAACACAACTCCTCCTCACCACACACGAACTACTCCAGCACCGGGATGCCAAACGCCAGGTTGACATTGGAATACTCGATTTTAGCAAGGCATTTGACACCGTGCCTCACAAGCGCCTTTTGAACAAGCTGCGCCTTTATGGAATACATGGAAATGTGCTAAGTTGGATTGCGTCGTTCTTAGCTGACCGCCGCCAGCTTGTTCTCTGTGACGGGACTAAGTCAGAGTATTCCCCGGTCACGTCAGGAGTACCGCAAGGTACCGTACTGGGACCACTGCTATTTCTGCTGCACATTAACGACATGCCATCCGTCGTTGACCCTAGTACCACCGTGAGGCTCTTTGCTGATGACGCCCTAGTGTACCGAGTGATCCACAGCATCGAAGACCAAGTAGCGTTACAACAGGACCTCTCAAGACTGGAGTCATGGGCGAAGTCTTGGGGTATGGTCTTCAACCCATCTAAATGCTACATGATGCACATTGGGAGAGGGAGAAGCATCCTTACTCACATGTACCAGCTGTGTGGAACCATCCTAGGATCAGTCACCAGCGAGAAGTATCTTGGTGTATACCTCAACCACGACCTGAAATGGGACCACCACATCGACCAAGTAGCAGCCAAGGCGTCGCGTAAACTAGGCTTCATACGCCGCAATCTCCGGGGCGCACCAGCTAAGTGCAAGAAGCTGGCCTACATTGCTCTGGTGCGGTCGGGCATGGAGTATGCGTCCATCATCTGGGACCCCCACACCAAGAACAACTCATCTAAGCTAGAGAAAATACAACGCTCAGCTGTGCGGTGGGTCCTATCATCATACTCCAGAACTGCTAGCGTCACATCTATGCTGGCACAACTCAAACTCGAACCATTGGAAACCAGACGCCGAATCCAGAGGCTGGCGTTTATGTACAAGATCCTCCATGGTGAGGTGGCAGTGCCTATGACTGATATTAGTGTAAATTACTCTAAACGACCTGCCAGGGGCAAGGACATGAACTCGCGGAAGCTAGTGACACTTAGGCCAAACACGGACGATTTCAAGTTCTCTTTTGTGACTCGTACCATCAACGAGTGGAATAATACCCCTGAGTCCATCGCATCAGCTGACTCTGCAGCATCCTTCAAGAGTCGGCTCATCGCGCACTACCACCCATAATGCGCACAACTCGTCGGTGTGATGCCTCAATCTGGGGCCCTGCCGACTAACAGCCAGATCCAGATCCAGGGTACATGGACCTCCGGAGGCAGGTTGCTTAACTAACGTCTACCCATGTATTCTTGGTGTCACGGAAGAAAAACACCTCTCAAAAGAAGTCATTGCTACCTCAGCCTAGGTCTAACAATCAGCGCATATGTAGATCTAAATCCCAATCCCGGCCAATGACATAACCCCCCCCCCCAATCTTTCATCCTGCACTTATGAACATCTTTTATCTCAAGTCGTTTATCTGTTACCTAACTAGCATTTTCCTTAATTATGATCTTTTAATGATCTCGTACCTCTGAGTCTCGCACACTATTTTTAGACATCTTATAGACGTCAGCCTTGAAAATCTGGATGTATAGGAGCCTCTAACGGTAGAGGGGTCTAACATCTTTTTCTGCTTGAGTCTCAATTGTGGTATCCAGTTCCCACTTCCCAATGCTTTATTTTTAGTGATTTCCCACTTCACAATACACAGGCATCAGCACACTCATGCTGTTTTGAGGTCTAATTTCTAATGTTAAATCTTTATTTGATAACACTAAATAGATGTAAAATTTTAGAAAATAAATTGCCATTTGATAGAACTGTTGATAGAAAAGGCTAAATGTTGGGATATAAGTAAGTACCAAACATCAGAAGTTGTTCAAGTAAAAAAACAAGATTAAGATACAGATTTATTGCTCACATATAACATTTCATTAACCACATAACAATCACAAACATTTTGAACAGTGATCAGATGTGTAACTATTTCACTTGAAATTTAAAACTTATCCAAATTTGTACATCACAGCTAACATAAACCTGTAAAAATATGGGATTGTGTCAAACTACTTCCGTTAAATCATGATTTGGAATAAAATTACGATCATTTAAGAAGCATTTCAAGCATCATATTTTCTTGAATAAACATCTAATCTTAAATTACAACCAGTATTTAAATAAGCATTGTGAATGTTTTATAAATTACACTGTGGAAACACTGTTAATATTTCCCCTATTTTAATAAAGGAAACATCAAATAGAAGCCCTCAAATATAATAACCAATGTGCACAGCTAAAAGTAATTATGAAAGCTAAAATTACACAGAAACTGGGTATATAAATGTACATGTTATATACAATGTACATTGTGACGCATATGTATATGTACATGTTTGTTTGTACTTTACTAATTAAAATATGAATAGTAATAATAAAGAACACACTACGCTTGTTAGAAACACATGCAAAATCGCAGTGGGTTTTAAGTTTTAAAAGTGCCTGTCTTTTGTTGGTAAAGGTGGTGTTGGAACTTAAGAAGTGCAGGGTTGCTCATTCAAGAAAATATGGTAACATCTGATCAATGACAAAGAAAGCAACGTCAATAACTTTCATACAATCAATTAGATACAATTACTAACATTAACAACTGGTATTCAGGAAGAATTCTTCCTCCCAAGATTTTTTCTCATGCTTACACCAGACATTGCTTATCATAAATCCCAAATCAAAGAAAATTAGGAACTTGTTCAGCTTTGAAATAAATAAACACCTTTCACAAATAGCAACTATTAAATAATAATAATGATTATAATCACTAACATTATCATTAATACCAAGAAAACTCGGCACTAATGCCTCCTACATATCTAGGTATCACTTATTTTGAGTTTAGTGTGTCCTCTAAAATGCTTTCACATGCATATTCCCCTTCATACAAAGCCACATGGCCAATATACTGTTCATAAACAAATATTTTGTTTTCGAGTATCTCCTGACATCATTGTTCTGAGACATTGTACAGTCTTGTCACCGATCTTTTTGCTGCCTTCAATTCTGAAAGCCAATGAAAGTCCAACGCTTCTCAATCGATGCCCCAACTCCCATGATTTCCTGCTTGAAGATGGTTGGCAGCTTTTCTAACAGATCTTCCAATTCAGATGTACGGATTTTGATGCCCGTCTGGAAAAAATTAATTGCATCAAGAATGAATCCAAGTATTTACCTTATTTACTAAACTGCATTATTGCTACCTGATTGAATACTGGAAAGTTCTACATGTTGATTAAAATGTCTGAGCTACTCATTCGGATTATT
Source organism: Streblospio benedicti (assembly GCA_019095985.1). Lineage (NCBI taxonomy): Eukaryota > Metazoa > Annelida > Polychaeta > Spionida > Spionidae > Streblospio > Streblospio benedicti. Next base: position 23,738,561 of record CM032665.1, read on the forward strand.
TCACTGATTGATGATGGTATTCTTCCTTAGCAGTGACTGTGATCAGCTACTAAACCCAGATACTTTATTCAAAATAATGGAGATTCCATCAAATAAATTTAACCCTTACATTTTAAGTAGCTTTCTAGGATAAAAAGCGTCTCCCAAAATGAGCTCACCTGCTGCAAGTACGACCAGATGTAGTCGACAGATGCGCCTTTCGGGTGAACATTGAGGAATGTGGATATGAGAGCGACGAGTTTGGCCTGACGCTCCGACACTGTGTCCGATGACGAGACCTCCGCTGCCGCTGCTGCTGCTGCTGCTGCCGCCATCAGATCCTCCTCTTTACCCTCCTCAGGCTTGGCGCCAGCTTCGCTTTTGTCTGCCACTGTCTTGCCTTCAGCCTCAGCGGCTAAGGTTTTGGCTGCACTCTGAGCAGCCTCGACCTGCCGCTGAGCCACTTGCAACGTGAGCTGCAGCTGAAACACAAGTATGACGGTTCAAACTATAGATCTAAAGATGTTCAATAGTTATTAGGACTATTGATACAACTATTAAAAGCAAAGATTTCAAGAGCTTTAAATGACTTCTAAGATTTAAAATGTTGTTGAGAATAAGCAGTCTAATGTTAAACTAGACAGTGGACTCTCAGCCTCAACATTTGCTCACAAACGTTTATTTCCGCCCACATACATTACCTAAAACTCTCAATTTGTTAGAATTATATTTATGTTATTTGATAAAAAAAAAAAAAATACACATTGTATTACTTCAATTTAATATCAAGAAAGTGGGAAAAATGTTTTCTTGCATATTGTACCTGCTTCTTTGAATCCTCTTCTTCTTTAAGATTCTTTTTCGTTTCCAGCAATTGCTAAAATAAGTAAAAATAAAAACTTACGGATTCATTTGGAGTCATAAGTCTAATGACCTAATTATTGCATATAAAATACATTCCCAAGTCCAATAAATCAAAATCATTTCCAATACACGGCGTGTTTGCCACACGACGACGTACCAACTGGAATCCCTCGAGCGCCTGTTTGAGCGACTTGATCTGCATGTCCTTGTCCTGGCCCGAGTCTGTGTGCTCCGACTTGAGGATGTCCACCTCGTTCTTGTAGGCCTCCAGCTGGCACTTGAGGTCGTCATTCTCCTGCTTGAGCTGCTGCTGCATCCACACAGCCACTGAAGCAGACGATAATACACACCATCAATTTTACTGCTCCAGCAACAGCGAACAAAGACACCATTCGAGTGGGCAGAACTACTAATGCCAATAAATGTGCCATGTTAGGCCTGTTGGGGGCATAACATGGCCGGATTCTGTTTTCATTTGTTTTTCTTAGAATTATGATGGCTATAAAGTTAAGTATTGTTAACATTTGATAGAATTGGTGAGATTGCTCCTTTTTTTTGTATGGAAAATACATTGTGAGTCCATTATCAAAAATGTCGAAGTAGAAAATTCTTAACAACCAGCAATACAAAATCTGGATGTAGTTTATTTCCCGCACTTCAGAAACAATATGCATTTTTTATGATTGCCTTTGCTTTTTTTTTGTCATCACACTTACTTTTGTCATTTTCGGAACTAGCTTGCCGAGACATCCACAGTGCCACTGAATCAAACAATGTCATTTTTTTCAGACTGGCACATTCACAGAAAAACATCAAATGGTAATTTTACATTCTTTACACCATTTTAGTAAAAAGAAACATCTACTTTCTGCATAGTCATAAATCTGAATGCTTTCGGTGTCATCTCATATCCTGCAACCTAAATGTATCAAGATTCGACATAAAAGCATAGTATAGGCTTTTACGTGAACGTTAAAACGGCGACTACTGTATGCACTCACTGTTGTCGGTCTGCTCCTTCATGCGTTTGGCCGCGGACGGCCCCGGGTCCGCCTCACTGTCAGACTCCATGTCCATCTCAGCCTCCTGCCGATCCTGCAGGAATTCAGACTCCTGCGCCTGCCGGATTTCCTACAACAAATAGCCGAATGTTACACAGAGGAGAGGTGAGTTGTGGAGCTCATTGCGATTTTTTTTTTGTTTAAATTGAAATATTTTAAAAATAAATCCCCACCCGCACCCCCACTACCCCCCACGGAAAAATCTGTATACTTCACAACTTTACAATTGGCATTGACATTTCCGCGACAAAGTTACTTTGAATTTTCATTTGATCCTTGCTGCATTCTATTCCTGATGAATCACTTTAAAGATTGAATATTCTCAGCTTTAAAGACGAATATGCAGTGATCTTTTTGCAATATTGACATGAATTGTCTCCGCAGCTTCTACTGATTCATTCAAAAATAACATTAATATGTTTATACCTTTGCCACAACATTAACCATGAGTCAAATATGACATTGACATGATATCGCTTGGTTCAATTTGCTGCGTCATCTCTTACCCTCCACTGATCACAAGCTGTTTCCTGGTGAGAACCTGACCTCCGTCTCACCCGGGCTACCAACACTTACCTGGCTGCACCAAGCACCTGCACTTACCTTCTCAGATCAGACGCCCTTTGCAGTACAACAACTACTTAATTAACTTTTTTATAATCATCTTTTGGAAATTGTGGATGGAAGCATTCATTTTTTTAATTAAGGATAGATGTATTTCAAATTGAATTTGCAAAATATTTTTATTAATGTTGTTTATGTAATTGATGTAATGCAAAGACATTATCTGATCTCAAGTCACTTGGCTCAGCACATAATTATGAAATCAAACTATTAAAAGTATCATTCATGTCCATTGTTTATAACTAATTTGAGTTTGTAAATATACAAAATTAAATAATTGATGGGGAAAAAATCATTAAATCAGAGATTATTAAGACTTTACTAAGAACATGAATTCTCTAGATTATAGCTGAAGGAGGTTTGTGCACGATTTGCGACTTACATGGCACTGTTTTCGCCACAGGTCTAGGTTCTTACGCTGTGCCTTGGAGAAATGGTCCCAGGCCTTTTGCTTGGTCGCCGAGATGAACACCTTGTCGATCTGTTCGACTTTTAACAGGAAAAACAGACGTTATCATCATCAGCCATCACTAGGATCGATCCTCGTCAGTGAGGCTGCTATTACCTTGTGAGAGGAATCCTCATCATCAAACCCGCCAGCAACATCTCCCCATATCATCGAAACTCGAAATTCGAATTAACCTCAATAATTTTCATACATGTCCCAACATAATTTGAATGAAATGAGTGGTTCAGTTTACTGGCTGGCTGCCAGAGGGTGTGAGTGAGGCGACCTCTCATGAGAACAGGTCAGCATCATTCCGCGCGACTGTCACCACCATGCAACAGTCTTATACTCACACAGTCAGGGCTGAAAAGAACTGACAGTTAAGAGAGCATGTTAGCGACAACCACGACAATAACGCGTTGTCCAACGATACTTACACAAACAGGCGGTACAAGCCACCGACTCACTACTACTGCAGCTCACGTTGCACTTTGGACACTTCTAGTCACAAACTTGTTTTTACCTTACACATCAGATACAATGATACAAAATCCTGCTTTATTGTAGTTTTGTCATGCTTCATTCTTAATCAAATTTTCAAAAATAAAGTATAGAAATAAAATAAAAAAATTAACTCTGCTTGTTACCAATGAGGAATTGTAGTACTGTGTCAGTGACTTGTGCCTTCCTGTGAACTGACATAGTATTTGAGTGAGACACTTCAGCTTCGGCCGGCAGTAGTGGCTATGCTTACTGAGTCGTCTACAAGAAAACTGCTGTCGCACTCACACACACACACTAGCATATATTTTACCATTTATTTCACTACTTCTGCTTAATACCTACGGTGCAATTCCACTTACCTTTCTAGAACAATATAAAGAAATAAGTAATTGAACTGCAAATTGCTTCCCTTAACTACATACCAATCACATTCTACCAGTGCTCTCCCGAGGCCACGACAGTGATATTCTCACATGAAATTTAGATGTCTCAGAAAAAAAAAAGAGGATAAAATGTAATTTAAATATTTTTCATGGGCACTGCCATATTCCCGAACCTCACTGCTGATTAGCGCCGCTCAATCATTTAAGAAATGGCTGACACAACTGTATTTTGATATCCATTGATATCCATTAAACTATCATTCTTGTAACGGGTATAAGATTTTCGTTCCAATATAATTAAACCATTGGTAAAGCATGGATCTAGATAATTCTTGTACCACATTTCTAGGAGTCTCGCACAAGCTGGGCGATTTCATATAAATTTATATGAATGCTGATTAGCAAGTAATACTTGCCTTCTGTGACTATGGTGGTTATTACGAGACAGCATTGAAACATAGCATCAATTTCACTTAGAAAGAAGCCTCGCTCTATTCTGATTTTTTTTTTTGTAAATCTACCTCTGATATAGAGCCAAAATTAATTGAAACCGGTAACAATAATCCTTCTTGATCACAAATTGAAAACCCTATCAAACTTCAACGAACACAACTGGAACTCAAATAATTTAAACCAACTCCGTCTTCAAACACTTCTTCCCAATTTTCTTTAGCAAAATTTTAGCTTCAAGTTTAGTGGAACAATTATTGTTGGCTAGAACACATTTTTTGCATGCCTTTTGAAAAAATTGATGTCTGAAAGTCTCAATGTTTTTGAAAATATCCCCAATTTTTCTGTCAATGAAACATTTGTCCCCAAGTCTTGGCTAGCTCGGCAGAACACTGTTCTCCATACAAGCAACATTTAATCTGTGAAAAAAATCATAAATCTGAATTTTAATTGCTTATCAAGAATTGCCCATTGACACCCTTTCTTTGTATTCAAATCATTTCAAAGAATAACAAAGAAATAGAATACTCGGACCAGAATTTAGTAAGTAGTTGTACATTTACCTTCTCCGCATTAAATTATTACCTCACACAGAAAACTGAATGCATAATTACTTAGTACCCAGTACAGGATATTTCTTTTTCAACTGATACTCAAACCATGCTTTCATTATTCTGCAGTTACCCACATAATCGCCTTCTGAAGATATTCTTTTTAAGCATATGAACCAGACTCACTCTCATACATTCAATCATCTTACAACAGCAGAAAGTTCTTCGAGTTTATAGCTGCAAACCTAGCTTCCAAGAATCTAAACAGCCCTCATTATCACTTATGTAATGCCATGAAGATGGACACTTGCATTTTGATCTGACATGGTCATCAGTATTGTCTGCACGATCAGTTACAACGTGGTTTACTTGCATGAAAAGTTATGACATGTATAGCAATCCTGGTTAAATTAAAAATACCATTTTCAAGCACCCGGTTGTCAGAGGCTTTATATTAATCATCACTATCCTTGGTATTCTCTGTTAGGGTGTAACGTCAAATTTTCTTCCACGCTACATCAACCCAGCAAAATTTCAGAATCACAAGAATTAGTAACTAGCATACCGAAACAAAAACCATCTGTTCATCTGTACACAAAACTGGCTCGAATTTTCAGCCTACCCAACGTGCAGACAATACAAGAGTGAACTCTGGCACACGTCAGCGGTCCCCGAGCCTGTGTTACTAGCTGCCCGATGCCCTAAAACACTCACACTGGCGGATGATGCCCTCCATGCGGTCGCGGAACTGCTTCTTCATCATCTCGAACTCGTCGTCGTGCAGCTGCTTCTCGTTCATGAGGCGGCGCACGTGGGAGTTGACGGACTGCACCATGGAGTAGAAGGAGTTGGCCGTGCGCCGGTTGCAGTCGCCACGCTCCAGCCACGTCATCAGCACCGCCGTCGCCTTCATGAATGACTCGTCCTCTACAGAAGAGGAGGGTAATAGGTAAAACAGAACAGATAATATAGTCAAAAAGGCACGAAATTTTATTCAAATCTCAAATTTTCGCATCTTCAATGCTTTCTCAAGTGAAAAATGTCAAAGTGCAAGGCTGCGCAATGAAAGACTGAACATTTGTGTGTTTTTTTGTAATCAATAGTACACAGATGAATTTATGTTGATAATAAACTTTTGTTCAAGTGGGAGAAGCAAAGATCATCTAGGTTGGTGATGGATAACTAATCAACGACGATATCTAATTTTTCATATTCGGCCAACAGTTCTAACTTTTTCATCCCAACATCTATTTTCATATTGCAGTAATGCGATCTCACAAAATGTAAAGTGCAAAATTTCTGCTTGAACTCAAATAAATTATTTCTCTGTACTATTTGGATCCTAGCCAGACTCATCTACATTTGAGCGTTTGCAGATGACAAGCTGGCGGTTTACCTTTGAGTTTTTCGTGCAGGATGCCGGCCTCGTGGTCGGAGAAGTGGATGACGGGCGGCGGGCTCGGCGGGCGCAGACGCTCCTCTTCTATACGCATCCTGCCAACAAACACAGACTTCAACATGGACATCACAAATCAGTTGTTTATTTTTAAGGGTTTTTTTTGGCTAAAAGATCAAGATGGAACAATAATTGCATACAGATGTATTTTTAGCTTCTTATGATGGTGGTATACATCTGTATTTTTATCAAAAATTGATATACACTACTATCATGGGAGGTTTCCCCACACTACTATCATGGGAGGTTTCCTTGAGCTATACTAATTTCACATATTGTTGCATTATTGCTAGTTGGTGGTACTTTCTTTTTTGTGGCTGTAGAATGGCTTTACTGCATATCTTATAGTCATCAATAATAAGGAACACAAAAAGAACAAAATAAAATGTAAATTACTTTTGATGCAGAATGGTTATATTAGTGTTATGTTAGATAGATATTTGGAAGCATCTCTATAGCTTCACTGAGAAAGTTATCTATCTTCTTCACACAGTGAAAGAGATCTGAAGACCATAACACAATTCACTTTGTGACAAAATAATATTTTCAAATCACATAAGAATAACAGATGATTTAACCACTTTTAAATAAAATTCAAATGTTTAATCAAATAAAGCGTATTGAAGATTCAATTTTTGACGGCACGTTTTTTTTGCACTTATGCTGTGAACAGCTAAAATCAGGTGATAGCGTATTTTGATAACACTCATATTAAATATAATATACAATTTTACCCAAGACATAAAAAATGAGTGTTATCAAAATACACTATTTTAAACCTCCACAATATACACTGCTGATGGCTAAGAACTATTTTGCCATATCAAAATAACTCTTCCAATCTTTGATCTCTAAACATTGCTTTTAAATGCAATCCCGGACAAGCCCCAATGTAGCATGGTGATAAAATCTCACAGATGCAATTAAAAACCAAGTGACACTAAACTCCCAACAATAAACCCCGTAAGTGTCTGGAGCCCCCGTCCCAGGGCTGGTCAGGTTCTGCTCACATGTGCTGCTGATCTTCCCACCTGTGTCTTTGCTCACGCTGCAGCGCGCGCTGCTTACACTCCCACTCGTACAGGTCGTCGCGGGCCTGGGCAAAGTCCACGTGGATCCGCCCCGTGTTTGGGTTGTCGTCTTTGTTCTCGATCTTTATGCGGTAACCTGAATAATGGAAAAAAAACAATGTGCCGCCTCAAGTCATTGAAAACAGAACGTCGTAAATCGAAACTGTTGCCATATTAGTATGAGATACGTACATATATGAATGATAAAAAGCATTTTTACATGGATTTTAATACAGCAGAACGTCCCAATAAGACCACTTCTATACTAAGACCACTTTTCATGGTCCCAAACCTTCATAAAGCTACCAAAATGAACCTCTATATAGAGAACACTTCTCTAATGAGACCACCTAACACTGGTCCCAAATGTGGTCCTAATAGAGAGGTTCTACTGTATCTGAAAATAACCATCTTCATCATTTACCGGAGTAGAAGAGCGCCTTGTCCACGCAGTCCTCCGTCTCGAAGCGGATGTGCGCGAACTTCTTCTTGCTCATGCGGATCGAGCAGATGGGTCCGCAGTCGTCGAACATCTCCTTGATGAGGTCCTCGGTCATGTTCTCGGGCAGGCCGCCCACGAACACGGTGCGGCAGCCGGGCGGACGCTCCCGGGTGGTGGACGGCGGCGCGCCTGGAGGAGCATCGGCAAGGGGGTTACAGCGCGGTCACGCGCACACGGTCAGAAGTTTACTCAAAGCTTTTACTTTGTCACCCCATACTGTGACATTGATTATCAATGTTAGAGAACTAAGTGATGTGCAGAACACAAAATATGAAGTCCAAAAGGTACTAAATTTCATTGATTACACGAATTTTCGCATCGGCAAGGGGGTAATGGTCTAGTGTTCTTGTGTGGAGATAACACTAGCTTGCACTAGTGGTGTCTTCTAAGCCTGCTCAAGTGAGCGTTAGCGGTCTAAGACACCACAAGTGCATAGCTAGAGTTAGCTAGCTCAACACTAAAACAGACCATTGCCTTTTTTTATCTCCCCGGTTTAACAGAATTATTTAACTTGATCGTGTTCCTCGTTCACACCTGATCTCCTACGGCTCTTAACCAATCAGAATCGAGAATGGACGGCAAACTGGGGAGAATGTGGTCATCTACTAGGCCTCCCAAGAAGTTTACTCAAAGATTTTACTTTGTCACTCCCGCATAGTGTGACATTGATTATCAATGTGTAGAGAACATTAAGTGATTTGCCTCTAGTTTTACTGGGTGTACTTTGTTGGTTTCATGAGTTTTACTCTATCATTCAAATTCTATATTAGTTCGAACAGGCCATAAGTATTTATCGATTTGATGGTGTGGCGTGGCTTGGCTTGCCCGCTCTATTGCCACACAATTTCTGGTGATAAAAATGAGTTGTGCCAAGTTTCCGGTCTTGATTTTTGTTTTGATTATTTTCTTTTGATAGGTATGATAGCTCGATGATATTTTGCAATGAGTGAGGTTCAATTTGCTCACATGCAAATTGATAGATATAATATCATTTGAAGGCCAAAACTCATTCAGACATTATTAATAGGAAGCATTTGCAGATTAAAAAAAGAAAAAAAATCCAAAAGCAAACTTCAAGGTATTCATAATAAAAAAATCTTATCTTTTCACGTACAAAAAATAATATAAAAATAATATAAAAATTGATTGATGATTAAATTCCCAGCAAACCTTAGGATAGAGTATATTAAATGATAAGCAATTAATAGTGATTGCTATCTCTGTCTAATACAGAGGATGAACATCAGACCTGCTAATGGACTCTGCGATTTGGCTGTGACTCACTTGGGGGTGGTGGATAGAGCGTCATTTCCTTGTAGGTGATAATCTCCTTGGGCCGTCCCTCGAAGCCGGGCCCTGGTCCCATCCCGCCCATCATGCTGAAGTCGCCGCCCATGAAACCTCCGCCTGCAGCAGCACCAGTCACAATGTTAACTCTCAGCACATGAAACATTACTTTTCATCATACTTTTATTTTTCAATCCTAGTTCCTGTCTAAAACCAGCAGGTGGCAACAAACAATTGCATTCTGGGAAAAAAATAGACAAACAGTACGAGTCTTTATCATTTCTTTTTGCCGCGCTGTACATCACAGAGCTTTGGTTGATTGAGACTGGCACCACGTGGGTAAAAATTGTACTAACTATTTTGAGACACCTTGCACGATCGTACTGAAATATTTCTATTGAGAGAGCGAAAAAGCTACATGCATATGCAAAACAGCCACGTGCTTGGTTTGTTGGTCTATTTATATCCCATGATTCCTAGTTATACGAAAACAAGTGTATGCAGCCCTAAATCAATATTTATTTACAGTATTTCACCAGCTTGAGTGTTATGTGTTGTCCATAATGGATCGCAGTGCAAGTAAAATTCAATATTCATACTATGTATAGCATTTCCATGATAAATATCGATCTTATAATCAGATCAACTACACCATTTCCCCATAATGTGCTTACAGTGTTAGGTCAACTTAGGTGTATCTCAATTAGTTTGAACTTATTTCTGATGTAGTTCTCACCTGCCATGGGTCCGTATCCCATCATGCCTGCAGCTGCCATCATCTGGTCCATGGCGGGCATGCCTGAGCCCCCACCCGGCCCCCCTGGTGCACCTCCCATCATGGTCCCCCACTGCATCATGGTGTTCATGTGACCCATCATGTTGTTCAAGTCCGGATCGTCCATGCCACCGCTAGGGCCCATACCTGATGGTGTAAAATCACACATTTAAAATTAGTAAGAACAATTTACTTGAACATGCAGAATGAAGCAATAGTGAATGCTAGACATTATATAATATTGTGACATATATCCTCAAAGATTGAGAGAAAAACAATTCAAAAACTTCATCCCTGTGCCCAGCTAAAGGGGTTCAGTTTTTTTGTTTTGTTTTTTTTGCTTGTAGCATTCGCCAAATGCAAATATTTAAGTTTTTACAGATATTTCATATCTAATCTTATCAGAAGGAAATATGGCACTCAAAAGATTCAACTGAACCCCTGACAACCCCTTTGAGCATGGGTCTGACATGGGATCATATATATATATATATATAAAAAAAAAAAACAGTGGTGCCCACCTCCCATGGCCATGGGTCCTCCGTTCTTGTCCCCCAGGGAGTCGCTGCGAGACCTCCCGAGGGTTGGGGAGTGGGATTTCCTGCCGCTGTTACTCATCGCCATCGGAGGCTTGCCTTTGTTCATGTCAAAACTCAGGGGCTGCAAAAATTATGCAGTTCCTGTTACATAAGAAACATTCTATGCTTTCAGCAGATTTTAATACCTATTTCGTCTTTGTTCCTGTGTGATACAACTTTTTATCAAGTAATCAATTCATATATATAAGTTAACTAATAAAATCAGGAAATCTCGTTACCTGATTGTTTTGTGCGGGGTCGACCATGTTGGCTGGCATCATCTGCGGGCCTATCTGACCTCCACTCATCATCTGTTGGCCCATTCCGCCCATGGGCCCTCCCATCTGGCTGGCCATACTCATATTTGGCCCTCCCATGGGCCCTCCCATAGGTCCTGACATACCCATATCTGTAAATTCAATATTGGCATATTTGTTATCATGTATTAATCTTGTAACTTAAAGGTTAACAATTATAAATACCATTCTCTACTGTTTATATTATACTGTCACTAATTTTCACTCTATTAAACGTTTAGGTTGACCTTTGTACGTTTGGAGATCATAATATCTTTCTTTAACAAATTGACTCGGTAAAGTTAAAACGGAGATTGTTGTCAATATCATGCAACGAAAGGACCTTAATTGTGCCTACAACAAAGTGCCCCAAATAACTGATGAAAGCTTACATACTGGACTAGCATGACAAAACAGTACTTGTCCAGCAAAACCTTTACTCGTGCTACATGTCGTACTTATTTGTTAAGCTTTAAGAAAAAATGGTAGTCTGGGTGACAAGCATGATGATTAAATACAACTCTGCATAGTACCAACAGATAAGTAGATATCTGGGACATCGAACTTCGGTCTATATGCGGAAGACATCATTCCGAAACACATTAGAATAGACACATGGACTGGTAAATGGAATTCCGTGAATGAATGTTATTCCAATAATGCAGTGATAAATCTAAAAGCGAGTCAAGAACTCATTATTTTTTCAGAAAATATTTTTCTAGGATAGTCATATAAATTGTTTAAAAAGTAAACTGTAATCAAAATAATTTTCAAATAATAAAAGTCTGTATGCAAACCTAGTTGTCTCATCTGATCCTCAACCCACAAGGAGGCCCTGTATTCTATATACAATAATTAGAAGAGTGAGAGATTTATGTTTAAAATTAATGGTAGTTACACTTCTGTAATTATATTACTTGGAAATTTAATTTGAATTTTAACCTGCATTTTTGATATACAAAAATATTCAAAGTATACGAAATGTTAACTTTGAGTTAATGTAGGCGTCATGCCCAAGTCATTGGCATTAATTACCATTCACTATGCAAATATTTCTTTACTCTCTAGACATTTTTGTCCACAACGACTCAATCGTTTATGTTACCTTGGAGATAGACATGTTCCAATGTCACAAACAACTTGAGCACTGCCAATATCTTGGGCACAATGTCTACTATTTAATTAGATTCAATATTTGATGTGATATGATTATGCATTATTTTGTATTATATATAGTATATATGTTATATTTATTGATCTACATTGAATCTATTTATGATTGACATGAGTTGTGAACACTTTGTAGCTATTTGGGTTAGCATGAAATTACAAGTTAATTGGATTTTCAACAAAATAGCAAAAGCATTATTTTTCCATAGGATGCAAACAATTAAAAATTGTATCCTACGGGACCCATTGTATTGAACCTTGGACTTAGGGACATATTGTAATTTGTTGCCAATTTCTAGATTAATCACTCTAATGTTGATTTAACCACTTTCTCAACCTAAGATTATGGAAATTTTGACAATGTATTTTACATCTGTGTGACTAATACCCGAGAGGCACTGAAATAACCAATAGCGCATGGATAGTCATACAAATAGTTCAAATGATGTAAAACTGGAATTAAAATAATCTATAAATAATAAAAGTTTGTATGCAAACCTAGTTCTCTCGAATGATCCTCACACCACAAGGAGGTCCTGTATTCTATATACATTTGAATAATCAGAAGAGAGATTTATATTCAAACTAAATGATGGTTATACTTTATCTTATATTAATTCGAAATTTATTTGAATTTTGATCTAGATGCGGTCACCAGAGTCTCAATATATGTTGGCAGGTCGTCACACATACATTTTAGTGACATGACGAGCCTAACATATGCCAAGACTCTGGCGACCGCATCTAGCAAAAATAATTTAGATTATAATTTACGTGAACTTTTAGTTAATTGAGATGTAGTGCCTAAGTTATTTGCAGTGCTCAATTAATTGGCACCATCAAAGAACATATATAAATTACCATTCAATATACAAATATCTATTTACTCTTTGGATAGCTTTGCCAACTACTTCTCATTATCAGGGAAAAACGTATGTATTACCTTGGAGATAAAACATGTTAGGATGTCATAAATAACTTAAGCACTGCCAATATCTTGGGCATGCATACTGTTTGATTCAATATTTGATTAATGTGATATGATTATGCATTATATTGTGTTTTAAATTGTATATAGCTTATATTTATTGATCTACATTGATCCTATTTTGACTGGCACGAGTTGTGAACACTTTGTGGCTATCTGGATTAGCATGAATGAAATTACAAGTTAATTAGATTTTCGACCAAATAATAGTAAAAATAAACATCTTGATTAAAATGCTTAATTAACTTACATAAACGTGGAAATAATTGCAAATAATCATTGACTGCTAAATCAATTATCATACAAAACAATATTAGCATATAAAAAAAAAGTAGCCATGGATGCTGTACTAAAATCAACAAAATATATTGATATATTTAATACATCATACTTGCAATGATTAATGAACCACAAAATGTTTAGTGCTATTATATTAGTCATACTTAAGTTTTTTACCATCGCTTCGCCTAAAGCCAGCTACGATTAAAGAGCAAACCGGAACATAAATTAGTGACGCAGATTGCGGGTACCATGAAAAGCCCCACCCCCACTTCCCTTATTATAGGAATAATGTTCCTTCATAATGGATTTCCGTTGACGGTCTAGTGTAGTGATGTGTAATTGTCTTAATACCCACGTCAGGAATATGCCATCCCCTGCATCTAACAGAACATTCTTCAAACAATCATCAGTTGTTATGCTATCAAACTTTTACAATTAGTACTTCTACCATTTAGGATGCATATAAAAATGGTGTATTACACATAACTTGTATTAGCAGTAAAAAAGAAAAAAAATGGAACAGGTGCAGTAACCTCTCCAGGACCATCCAGGGTCTCAATAGAAGTGGTCTGATTGACTGTGGAAATTCCTCAGGGAAATTCGTGGCAGTTTCTAAAGGTATTGGATCGAAAGAAATGGCCTTGTATTTGTATATGGCGGTGGACTTACTAATTATAGTTGTAAGTAATAATTTATAACATCGAGCTTCTACTCGTCTACTAATATTACGAAGACTAGTGAAAACATGAACCACTTAGACAAATAATATATATTACCTGCTCCATAGCCATATGGATTGGACATTTTAAGCTTTCAGTTTATAGCATATACAATCAATGATGCGTATTCTTGGTCTTGATACCCAGTAAAGGTACCACGGCAGGGATGTAGAAGGTATATTAACAAATGTATTCAGCTAACACTCATGTCACTGACGCCCAAGATGTCAGCCTGCTAGAAATTTTAGTCGTTCAAAAATAAAAATATATTTTAAATATAGGTATCAGACCATTCGAGTTGTTTTTTTTTTAATATTAGCAACTTCATGGGAATAACGCAAATACTAAAATGATAATAGTCCCAACCATGACAATTATCCAGTATTTAAATAAACCCTGTTATAATACATTGAATATGCATGCAACTCATGAGGAAATAAAAAATATATACGGGAATCAAACTAGCTTTGCTGTTTCGAAATGATAGGATCTAGTATCAAATTTCACAGTGACGTCACAACACGGAAATCTTAGAAAATCCAAAATGGCGTCGAGTAAAAGAAAGCTGGATGAAAAGCATCTCAAACTATTACGAGGAATGGTGACATTACCTCACAATAAGCAATGTTTTGATTGTCATCAGCGAGGACCAACATATGTCGACATGACGATCGGATCGTATGTCTGTACATCATGTAGCGGACTATTGTGAGTTACTCTATTGAATCACCCCGGTTTACATCTTTTCCTCCCCAAATGAATCATCTGACAGCTGTCAATAAAATGTCTGTTTGACAACGTTTCCTTAGTTATATCCGATATTTTCATATTTATCGCTTCATAATCATTTCTTGCGTTAGGGTCTATTTTAAAATTATACATGAATTGATGTATCATTATGTAATTGATATCAAATACTAGGGAGGGTGTATGTCCTAGTATGGGCCGCTCACTGGCCAGTTAAACAGTTTACTCCAGCCTTGGGGGTACTTGATGACTGGTGGGGCTCATTTCAATAATTATTACCTTTTGATAACTGTTGGTGACTTAGGTCTTAAAAATTGCTTTGAAGTACGAGTAAAGATTCATCCACTCAAGTGCATCCCCCTGGTGCATCCCTCAAATTGCGCTTTCTTTATTGGTAGACTGCTGAACGGAAAACCGTGAATGAACATTAATTCCGATAATGTGATTTTAAACATTTCACATTGATACACTGAATCTATCTATGTTAATGTTGGTGTCAAATACATGACATTTTGTAAAAAATTCGATGCTGCTTGAATGATAAAAGTGTTTAAAATCACGTTATCGGAATTAACGTTCATTCATGGATTTCCGTTCGACGGTCTACCCAAATATAGCCGGACGAATGCACACGTTTACCTTTTAGTTTTCAGAGGATGATCAAGTTAAAATCAGCCATATGAATGCATACAGGGAATGTGACTTATTCAGTAGAACACTCGCCTTCTGTGGCGAGTGACTTTGAATTTACACTAGCCAACAGAAATTTAAACCAGGGGCGAGTGGCAAGAGCCTATTCAACACCCTGTGCATACATGATGTAGAGTAACATAATCATTTATATCTCAACTATCAATCTAAATCAGTGAAATGTTACAGTAATGGTCATATTGAGAAGCGGCAACTGTAGTAAAAATATGTGCTTCCAATCCACACATCGATTAAATAGCACTTAATATTTGATTTATACATGAAATAAACTATGGTATTTAAATAAATAAACTATGGTATTTTATAATAAATTATGACATTAGATTTCACATTTTTATAGGCGCGGACTAAACCCTCCTCATCGGGTAAAGTCCATTTCTATGGCAAGCTTCACTCCAGATGAAATGGAATTCCTTCGCGGCCGTGGAAATGATGTAAATAATATGTGCACATAACTATTTTTAGTAGCCAATTTTTGTCCTGTCTCTTTTTAATGCTCTACTGAATTGTTTTGAAATATATGACCTATTCTTCCTATAAGAGAAAACCAATCCAATTTATGATGTGTTATATAACTACGAAATTGTATTTTGACAGTAGTAAGTAAGTAGATACAGTAACTTGAATATTCCTACTTTTAGGGTAGGTATCATGTCACTCGCAGGAGTCTTTGCAAGCCACAGTTTATGTACATGTATGTGGGAAGTAGCATATTGTATTATTTTCACCTACTTGTCAGTGCACAATGCATCACAAGATTTGTGTAAAAACAAATTTAAGTAGATTACATAAGTGTAGAAATAATGCATCCAAATGTTATGTTTCAGCTATGTCGAAAAGTCTGGTTGGGACTGTATGATTCTAGATCTTCAGTAGAACCGGACTTCAAAGATGAGAATAAAATACGTGATTTCATGTCTCACAAATATGAGAAAAAAAGGTAATTATCATGCATGAAATAAATTGGGAAATTTAAGAGTATTTACAGTGAATTGAAATCGCTTTTATTCTGAAGGTATGGATTGCCCATATTTTATTATATTGTGTTTAAAATCTTTGATTATTGGTTTAGGAATTCATGCTTTTACAAGTTATAATGTAGACTATTTTCACCATCATGCTATGACATAATGATGTAAAATTTGAAATTATCTCAAAACAGATGTATATCCGTTGCTTGTACTTTTTTAAAAAATATACCGTTTGCTCCTATTTTCAAAATATGCCATTACAGCTTGCACGTTCCATACTCATGAGTACTGTATATTCTGATACTAGGTACTACATAGCACCAACAGAGTCCATGTACGAAGAAGCACGTGCACAAAACCAGGTTGCTGAGGCTACAACTAAGAAGCCGCTTGGTAACAGTCTCACCTTCAATCGTCAGCAACAGCAACCTCCACAGCAAGGCACCGACCGGGTAAAACTCCACAATACTACACCTAAAACAGAATTCCCAGTGTTATACATTTGTCATGATGGCTCTGGAAAAGTCTCCATTTCTTACGATTTGTAACAAAGAGGAAGAGAATATTAACCAGAGTGGAAGATGTAATTCTAAGGCATCCTACTTCAATATTATTGCACCGTAATGGGTCATTGTAAATATAAAACGCTGAACACATCTGTATTTTCCTTCAAAAGCACAAATTCTAGTGAGCATCGTATGTAACTCGTGTCCTATTGGAATACAGTTCAATATACTGATCACTTTATCATAATGACGTTATAGATATTGGGAAGGCTTTGAAGGTATCACTTGAATTTTTAATTTTTATGAACAGTACAATTCTAGAATCGTTTAAGAAAGAAGGGTTTTTATAAGCCGATTCAGGTCACAGCTAAGATTGGAAAAAACGGCTGTAAAGCTTTTCATTGTCATTATTTTAAAACATAACGAATTGTAAATCAATGTCAAAGAGAAATTGAATAACCTGCGTATGCTTTGCAGCCCGAGCGTAAAACCCACGAGCCTCCTAAGCCCATCACGGCTCCAGTGGCGCCGCCGGGTGGTAACAGCCAGACATCGTCGCTAGCGTCGGTCGCCACGACAACAGCCCCGCCCCCAGCCGCAGCAGAACCCCCAAAGTCGTCTGCGTTCGACCTTCTTGGGGAGATCGGGGGCGACCCGTTCGCCAGCTCAGGACCGACGCCCACTGGAGGAAACAGTCAGTACATTGTCTCGGTGTTCTTCATAACACATCGAAATATTCATTTAAAAAACAGCAATAGTTTCAAAGATTTGTAATAACATTTTTATTTTTTGACAACCATTCAACTTGTCTTGTTTTCAGTAAGTACTCTTGATCTTATATTAAGAAGTGTCATTGATTGAAAAGTAAAACAGACTATATGTTCTTTATTCGCATTTATTGATTATTTTGAAGCATTTTAGTAGACAAGAATTTTCACCCTTTGTGAAAGGTACAACTGTGGTCAATATAAGGTTCACTTTATGTAAAAATAAGTAGACATGCATAACTTGTGCTATTTACATTACTGTACCGTATTTCTATTTTGTTGCAGCACCCGGTTTTGCCAACTTCAGCTCCTTTCCCTCAAGTAACTCCACAGGAGCAGCAAACTTTCCCTCTCAACAACAACAGCAACAAAACTTCATGCCCCAGCAAAACTTCCCACCTCAAGGTAATCATAAAAGCTCAATACACTCCAGTAATACTAAAATGGCGAAAAGGCCCATGAAAGATTATTAACGAAGTCAAATACTTGTTGAAAAGCCCAAAGCATAAGGCAGTTCATTGTTCACCAAACCATAATTTCCATCCTACATATAAAACAGACAAATTTTATAGCTCCTTCCAGAGTGTTTGACTTGCTTATGTCCTCGCCGCCTACTCACTCGTGTGTGTCGATGTTTCAGTGTCATCTGCTCCGTTCCCCACGAGTTTCTCCGGCGGCCCGCAGGCGGCGCCACCTGCCACGGTTGCCGCGGCAACGCCGCAGCAGCCGACTGGTGCTGCCTCTGGTGGCGGTGGTGACAAGTACGCCGCACTCGCCGACTTGTTCTCAGCTACGTGAGTAGTCGCAAATTTTAATAGTGAGCTGGTCTCGATCACTCACTCCGTCGACTGTTGTCGATTGACCATGCCGGTTCTAGAGATGTGTCTGTTTTCGTTCAGTGATGGCAGCACTGCTCCTGTGTCCCTCTTCCATGTGTCGATGAATGTGGATTGCGGTCTGCCTTGGCGCCTCTTTCCATGTTTTGGCTCCCTTAGTATCAGTTGTTGTGTGCTGAGTGCTTGATGAGGATAGCAAGCTGCAGCCTTTGGCTGGTGATTTTGTTGCTGACTGTTGAAAGCTTGCCATACAGCTGGGAAAAGCTGGTAGTTTGATTTATGATATCATCTTTCATTTTTTTTTTACATTTTGGTTTAAGATGAACTCATTTGTTAGATCTATGTACCGAATCCAAAGGACGTTGTGATTATCATACTCTATTATCACGTAAAATCTTAATGTATTGGGAGTAGGCTTTGAACAGGCAACTCTCGAGCAGTAGAGTAGCTTGAAAAACCAGTAGGTCTTTGCCATATATGGGAGAGTGTATGTACAGTTGTGTCATGCATATCAGTGAATGCTGGCTGCTGCCTATGACCAAACTAAAAACAATGGTTAGAAATGACTGTTCCATGATTGGCTGGATTTGCATAGTGAGACCTTTGAGTGTATCTGTTTACCCGATTGGAGCAAGGCTGTGCCGAGTGTCAGAGATAATCAAGGACCATCTAGCTGATGCAGGGCTAGATAAACCAATGTCCGAACTTCATGTGCATTAGGTGAAAATGTGTTGGTGTCCTTTTAAGACTTGGAAAGATTCAAATAACTGTTCTCAAACAACTGCTGACTCATAGGATTGAGACATGTGCTGACATGTTTCTTCTGTGTATTACCATGTACCGTCCAAATGCCCTTCATTAGGGGAACGAATGCAGCGTTGGATAATAGTTAGTAGTAGTGACTGCATCTTTACGTACATGTTACACTTCCATTCCATTCATCACAGACCATGAATTTCCCATGACTCCAAACTGTTCAACATTGTTTTCAGAGATGATGCCACGTCGGCCAAGTCTGGTTCGGTTTTCGGTGGCGGCGGTCAAACAAATGGGTCGTCTATGTTTGGGGGCGGTGCTCCGCCCCCACAGGTCACCAAGGTAAGGCTCCACACTACCAGCGACATCCAAGCCAAAGTGCCATATAGGTCACCAGGGTAAGAGCTATATATTTTTCCAAGAGTGTTTTAATACACTGGCTTGTTCACACCATTATTTGCATTTAAGTTAAACCACCCATCCGGCTTGTTACCCTTGTATATAAGTTGTATATAAGTTAACCGTGTACAGTGAATGTCCTCAACAATGGAACCCAATTTGCCCAAATCTTTCCTTTATAGAGCGTTTCTCTTGTTTCCTACATCATTTACTTACATTATTATAAGCTAATGCATGAGAAAAGCTTCCGTTATTCAGTTTTCCTTTTATTTACTCTTCCTTGTTGAGGACATTCACTGTATGCTCAAGTTCTCAAATTTGATATATGTATTGGCAATACTGACCACTCTGGGTGTGTTTCAGGTGCAGTGGGACGGTGGGGCAGGCGGGGTGTTTGGGGGCGGCAGCCACCACAGCACGGCCGGCGGGGGGTGGGCCGGCCAGCAGCAACCCCCGCCGCAAGGTGAGCACTCCACGCTGGCACACATGGCACATACTCGCCACAAGTGCACTGTTAATTGTTTGGTCAGGGTCAGGATTAGGTGGATAAGTGCTACTCGTCAGCAGGACGAGTAACCCTCAAATACAGTACAAATTGCGAATAAGTGTACCCCCAAACCACAAATTGACCCTCGATAATTTGCAGTCTCACACCACTAAACAGCAATTTTTCTTTTGCAATTTGCAATTTGCAAATTAATTAAAAAAGCGAATTCTTAAGAAGGATCATGAACTGCTGCAATGTTACTTAGCAAATCTTCGAAATTATCAATTTGCGAAGGTCATTTGCAAATTCAATATTTTCCAAGAACTAAGCAAATTCTTAAGAAGGATCATGAACCGCTGCAATGTTACTTAGCAAATCTTCGTAAATTATCAATTTGCGAAAGATATCCAATCACGTGAATGATATGCAATTACCTGCTAACATACAAAGTAGATTGCAAATCAGATATGTAAATTGGAAATAAATCGCAAAACCGCGAATTGCTAGCACTAATTCACAACTTGAACTGTATCTACTCGCCCTCCTTGCACAAAGCTCCATATTTGTATGCCAAATTGACCAGAATTGCAGCTCATCAAAAGGACGAGTTGCTAAAACATTTTACTCGTCCTCCACAAGTTTTTACTAGTCAATAAGAGCGGACAAGTGGCTAATCCTGACCCTGAAATTGTGATCTTTGAGAATATGCTAAATCATTACGTTCCATGTGTAAGTGGTTCAACTCAGTGGCAGAGAGAACATGGAGCAAACTATATCTTAGCTACTGTATCTAAATTGGCAGTAATTTCCATATACTTTATAAGCTTTGGATGAAGACAAACATAACAACAGTAGATATATCTTGTATTCTTATTGTAAACAAGATTTATTCAGTACTTTAGTCAATTTCATTGCTCTAAATGTGTTTTGTGTTGAGCCCATCCATCAATCCCACCATCCCACACTCCCGTGTCCTGCTTGCAGCCGGTGGTAACCCGTTTGGCGGTGGTGGTCAGCGCGTGCCACCCACGGGCAACCCGTTTGGCGGGGGCGGTGGTCCGCCCAACGTGCCTCCCCCCAGCTACAGCTCCACCATGTCAGTGAGCAGTGCAGCCCCCGGAGCCTTCCCCCCGCAGCAGCAGGCAGCACAGTTCTCCAACCCACAGCAGCAGCAGCAGTTCCCCAGCAGTACCCTCAGCAGCCGCCGCAGCAGTTTGGACAGTTCGGTGGTGCACAGTTCGGCGCACAGCCGCAGCAACCGCCGGTGGCTACGTCATCGGGAAACTTTGCCCAGTTTTCTGCGGCGGGCGCTGGCGGCGGCTTTGCTCAGTTCCCTGCCAGTACAGCGGGAGGATTTGGTGCGTTTGGGTCGGCGGCGCCACAGCAGCAGCAGCAACCTCAGAGCACGATGGGATATGGAGCGGCGTTCGGTCAGCAGCAGCAGCAGCAGCAGCAGCAGGCCATGTACAGCAGTGCTGGTCAGTTCGTGCCGCAGCCCTCCATGACCAATGGAGCGGCGCCGGGCGGATGGGGGATGGTGCCACAGCAGCAGCCTCAGGCGTACGGCGGCGGGTGGCAGGCGCCCGCAGCAAACCCATTCATGGTACGTCGAGGATGTTTCGTTCGGTTGGGGGGGGTGCAATTCTCATGACTGATTGATGTTCTATAACAGATGTACCTTCTATTCAGTATTTGATGATATGTTGCATTGAATTTCATTTGTTGCCGATTATTTAAAATTACTATAGACTTTTTGTATGTCAATAGAATTTGGTTACCGTTTATCATGGTCTTTAGGTTGAATTTTTATCGCCTAAAAATCCATTCCGAAGAGGGTAAGTTGACTTATAGCTGGGACATCAATTTTGACCGAGTCAGACACTGACACTGTGTCGAGTCTGTCAAAAACAAACAATTGTCACCTGACTGACATCCTATATGTGTTATAGCAGCTACACGACTTTCCCTAATGCTTTAAAAAGTATAAATCAGCAATAAGCAAGAGTGTTTCTATTTCTGTATTGAGTATTTAAGAAAATATTCTAAAACATTCTTAAAAATTCACCTCATTGTCAGCAATTAACTTGTCTGTGGCTCTGATCATAGATTTTTTTCAAATTTAAATTGCGTTCCACAAGCTCATAATAACAAGTACTGTTTAATCTTTTTTTTTAGCTTCATAGTTTTCATCAAATATTTTTATTCTGGATTTTTTACCTAAATATTTGACTGATTTTATTTCTAGTAAATCCAGAAATTAGTTTTTCTGCTGGATCTCACAGAAAAAGTAAGACACTCACGGAGAAACTAGTACAGATCCAGCAGAAAAACTAATTCCCTGCATACAGTTTGCACCACACTGAAATATATTATTTTTATTTGTTTGCGTTGGGGTGTGAAAACAAGCTGAAGTTATATTTTGTGGTTTCAGAATGTTGGTGCAGGTCAGGCGGCTCCACCCAAGAACACGACGAACCCATTCTTATAGTGACTTCCTGCGTGTGGCACATCATGTGTACATAGTAGCTCCAGTAGAGCAGTTCAAAATCTTGAGTCAGATGCAGCATTACTGCTTGTGGTAATAAGTAGGGGGAAATCGTGCATTACAGCCATTAATATGTGTATTGTTACAACAAGTAATGTCATTCATTGGGTGTGTCGGGTGAGAGATATCTGAGTGTGTGTGTGAAGCATCTAAACAATCTGTACGCTGAGATGAAATGAGAAGGAGCAAGTTCATCATTTTGTCAACCTGGAATTTCTACTCAAGTTTTGATGATACGCCTCGTGAAATTCTGAATGGTATTTTTAGCTATCGTCAGTATTGTTTTGAAGCTAGTGCAATTGCGTGTCTGTTGTGCAAAGGGTGATACTTGAAGAAGGCTTTACATGTGAAAGGCATGTCGGCATCTTTTAGGTTTCATGGTATGTTTGATAGTTGTTGGTATGATATGTGAAAGGAAATGGAAAGAACAATGAGTGATTCTTAGATTTCAATACCAGAATCTGAATATTCTATATCTATTGTGTCATTTAACACAAATATTAATTAAGTCATAGGAAAAGTAAAAGTTATATTTTCTGAATTTACTAGTTGTTATGTAACTTAGAATTCCTTGAGTTCAGTTAGAATAAGATGACTTTCTTGAGGTTCTGCTTATTTCAGTCATAAAAATCATGGCATGATAATGTGAATACAAATGTTTGTCTCCCAGTGGATTAGAATTTTAAAGCATTTTTCATGATGTTTGATTCCTAAAAAAACAAAGAATATGGCAGGTAGATCTGATTGTGACGTAGTAATAATAATGTTCACGGTTTGTGCTTAGTAACAGTCTAATCACCAATGATGCACAAATATTTCTGTTTTAAATATAATGTAAATTTATTCACGAAATGCAAATTTCATGCAATTATAATGAAGTTTCTTGCACTGGAATTAATTGCAATTGACTCGGACCTACACGAGAAGTTGTTTTTATTTAAATGACAAAATGACAGTTCCTCTCAGAATTTGTGCTGGTTTTAAGCCTTTGTAATCAAGTCGTGTTCGCTGCAGGATGTAGATTATCTTTGGGTGATTATTGACATTCTAATTAACACTGGAAAAATTCCTCTTCTCATTGTGATATGTGTTTTTTATTTACTGTGTTTATGATGTGTAGTATTATATAGCTTCTGCGCAAGACAGCAGCAATATTGTGTTATACGTCTTATGGAATTTATGATTATCCAGTCCAAAATGGTGTATAGTTAGCGTTAATACCACACTCACCTTAGGCAAAATAAGATATCATGCCAGTGGATGTCATACCGTCTTTATTATCAACTTGTAATCCCTAATTAGAAGCTAGGCTAGTTGTTTCTTTATGTAGGATTTTTGATAAGATTTGGTATCCTAATCACAAAATAATGAGTTAGCCCGTGATCTTCAATATAGTCATTGAATTGGAATCAGTTTCTGCATTGAATTAAAGTATTAACTTTGAAGCTTGATTTATTGATTTAGATTTTAGTATTAATGTTAAATTATTTTGCAGAATAAATTTGTCAAGTAGAAGGTACTATGACAGATGGTGTGGAAAGTTATCATAACATTTACATGTACAGTCGGTTACTGGACACATGTTTGAATTTTAACGAGGTACTTTTTTTCCAAAGAAAAGTACTTTAATTTATTGGTGGAGTTCTACTTAAGCAGTATTTAGAAAAATATATTTAAACATTAGTGCTGTCTTGTGCTCTGCTAAAAATGTCTTGTGCATGGGGTTTTGTAACTCTCTGGCATTTATGTACATATTGGTTGCTTAATATTAAAATTATACTGTAAAATTCCTTTGTGGTTTTAATTTTAATAAATAATAGAATTTTTATGGTTGGTATGTGTTTAAAATTCAAGGCCACATGAATAAACTAAGATTTGTGCAATGGTCCTAATTATACATGTATGTAGTCAATCCATGTACGCAAAAGTGATGACAAGTCCTAATATGAATTTTGATCATTCGAAAAATGTATTCACTCGATGACGTGTAATACGTCAGATTCAACGTTCAAATTTTGGCTTCAATCTAGTTAAAATCACCATGAAAGCTCCTAAAACATGGTAACCTGTCTAGAAAATTCACAAATTTTGGAAGCATTTCTGACCAACTGAGGCATTGGCAAAGTCTTAGTGAATGCAAGTCTGAAAAATGAAAAATATTGTTCCCAGACCCGAAGGGGTTGATTTTACACGTCTGCTGTGCAAGTGATTTACAGACTGAGGGACGCTGAAAATCTGTTGTTAATGTCTGTCTTCCGCATAGTGGATGTGTCCGTTGTACTGCCAATGTAATCTGCAATATGAATGTGTTGGCAATGCAGCAAGATGTATTTGTTCCCGGAGTATGTGATCTTTTTTGTCAATCCTGCACATAGCATACATATTGTGAATGGCGTCTAGTTTTCTACTGTATAAAGGTCCTATGTATCAAAGAATCATCATGTTGCAATTGTAAGATTTGTTTACATTCAGTGTGAACTTTCAACAAGTAAATTATGTATGATTTCTAGGTACAACAGTTTTAGAAAACTTCAATATATTTGTACATAGCAATCATAACCAGCCTGTAGGTGATATTTGGGATATATGTGGATACCATTCCATAAGTGGCCATGGAATACTCTTTTCAGTGCCCAAAGTTTCATACTCTGTTGTGTCTACAGCTGTGGTATTAAATCTTGCCTAAATCTGATATTGTGTTGTGTTAATCCAAATACATTTGATACACCGTATATGCGTTTACCAATGCTTGTGAGTTCATCTTTAACATTCTCTCTCACGTCTTGATATCGAGCATATTTCTACCAAGATAGATATGCAAGAGATCTGAGAGTGGTTACACTTGTTTAGGGAATTAAGTTCATTATATTTACTTTAGTTGTTATTGCTCTGACTTCACCAGATCAACACATTTTTATTAGTAGTTTATCAAATCGTTATTCATTTTTAAATAGATGTTTTAAATAAATCATCCAATACATTGCTACAATAATGTTATGTGAGTATTTAAAAAGTAGAGTGCATACTGTAGACTGACCTTGTAAAAATAAGTATTAAAAGTAGGATTTTGTGTAATGAATTTTCTGGTTTATTTGTCCGAAGTACTAGTATTACAGTTTTATCATTTCTCGTTTCATTTCATTGCCTACTTACAATATAATCAACTAGTGCATAACATACTTATTTTACTTTTTTTTACAAAAAACCCAAAACAAGAATCAATTTTAATCTACTGTAAAACTAGAATATTTCGTGGCTATTAAATTTTGCGATTTTCATCTATAAATTATTTTTGTGACTATTTAATTTTGCGATTTTAGTGCATCTTAGACCTACTTTACATGGGCTATTAATGTTTGCTGACTATTTAAGTTTGCGTTTTTGCACCTACCCTCGAAATTCGCAAATTAAACATTTCTAGTTTTACAGTATTCATTGTGAAGTGAGATGGTTGAGCGATGACAGAATGAGCATGAGTAATGTTACGAGGGATGGCAAAACTGTAATAACAATCTGACTTGTCAATTATTCAGTACGATGTAAACTGATCCAATTTTTAGACCATCTCTTATGAAAAAGGAGTCCCATTACCAATATATGTGCAGTGTATAGGGTGTATGCACAAAAACTAAAATAATTTGCCACCAATTCTGTTGACAGCTTTAGTTTTGTGTGATTTGCAATTTGTTAACTTTCTGTGTACACTTCTTTGCCCACATCGATTAAAAAGATTGTAGGTCATGTTACAATATGAAATTTAAGTGATAAAATTTTGATTTGAAAAATTTGCAATATATGATGCCCCATATTAGTTGTATGCAAACTGTAACTTATTAACAACATTTTAAATAAATTAGTTCTATTTTACTGTAACTTGAGTTTTGCTTATTTATGGGGACAAGTTCAATTTAAAAATCACAATAGCAGATTGGTTTATATATAAAGCCTTTAATACTATTTAATATGTAGTAAGTACACAAACACATGTAGTCTTCAAACTATATGCAGTGAATATAGTTGAAAATATGAATTATCAAATACATTTCAAGAATAATGCAATATTTTATTAAAATGATGTTGAAATTGGAAAAAAGTTATGCTGTAAAACAACAGTTTGTTTACAGATATGTGCGGAACTTCTTTCTAAAAAAAAGACTTCCATTTTTTTTTCTTTTTCAACACCATGTCAAAAATACAAAGACTCAAAATCAGTTCTGTATATACAAGTGCAAATGCAATATTACACTTCATAACTTTCATTAGGCATAAAATAATGTTCAACTTGAACCTCAATCCAATACTTTTGGCAAAAGTGGCTTTGTTCCACGAATACGGTCAATCACAAATGTGATTAAATATACCACCCCAGAAACCAATACGGCATGGTGAATGAATAAATGCCTCCTTCCTGGGATCCAATCGACATAGCAAGATGTCAATAAAGGAGTATACAAATATGTACAGGATACTTGGCAGGGAAGAATCTTCATTCACACAATTTCAAAATTTACAGATTTTTCTGAATCACAATGTGGTGTTGACCCAGAGTGATCACTTTAATTGTTTCTGGACATCCTTTAAACTTTCGCCTTCTTCCCCACAAGAAGTACTATTCATTAATACGTACGTATGACAAACCAAATACCACTTCATCAAGCAAAGTATATATCGAACAATTAACAAAAATATATTTGCTGTACGATTATATTAAACAGCTTTTTTTGTGAGAAAATATTCATGGATTTTTGAAGATGAATAACATATGAAGAAACACATATGTGTAATTATGAGCAGACAAAAAATTACAAAACACAGATCAGATTTTTATGACCGGTTCAAAGTGAATATATGCAGAATTAACAATAAATGTGATACATTAAAATTGATATTTGAATCCATCAGAAGGAAAACAAACTTTCATTAAACAGATCTTAGAATGTGGATTATCGCAGACAGTCTGAGACTTCAGAAGATATAGCATTATTGGTATAACTTCTCAAATTTTGACTATTCTGGTGTAGAAACAAATACCAATAATTAACCAGTAACAATGGCATTGTTTAATCATTTCACAAAGAACAAAGAAAAATTGCATCAAATGTTGCATACTCTCCTAAATCGAACCCAACAGACCCTGAAGGGAGAGAAAGTGTCATTCATCCATATCCCTCTGATAACTAATATCTGTTATTTAGCAATGTGTTTTCACGACGCTAAGAGTTTTTCAAAAACCACCAGATAACCATCATCAAGTGGCTGTTAAAGAGAAGTGCAAACATTCATTCCAAGTCGTTGATGGACTTGCTGGTTTAGCCAGTGGCCTTGCGCTTTTGGGTCCATTCATCAAAGCCTCCAGGGTAGTGGCGCACTCTGAAGAAAACAATTTACAAAACAATTCAAAAGCTGAAATAATGATTTTCAACATGATTCCTTTAAAACAGAACAGATTAAGTTAAAAAGGTACGAATTTTCCAATAAAATAACATTTTTCACTTGAGAAAGCATTGAAGATGAGAAAATTTGTGATTTTGATAAAATTTCGTACCTTTTTGACTAAATAATAATCTGTTCTGTTTTGATATGATATGGTACGAGCAGCTCCAAGAACTTTTTATACTATTATTCCTTTAATTACATAGATGTCGTGCCCATGTAAGTCATGTTATTGGCACCATCAAAACGTTCATCCATCTTCAAGGTAACACATACGTTTTACGTTTTGAGTACACAACATGTACAAACCTTTCTCACAGAGTAAATTAAAAGCTGTTTCGTGAATGCTAGGAAACATTTTTTTGATGGCACCAATAACACAATGTCTTCACTTAAGTCATCAATTCAAATGTATTTTATACCATGAATTCTAACTATCAATGCAAATTCTACACCAAAGGATGTAACTTTCCTTGGAATCAGTTTTGAGGATGAAAGGAAGTTATGATTGGTGGAATATATTTAGTACCGCATACAATGAAGCCCACTGTTTCTGTGCTTACTTTGTGTAGCCTGCATTCTGTGCAATAAACCTGGCCAGCTGACTGCGCACACCGGCTTTACAGAAGAACACCATCTCCTCGCCACAGTCAGGCAGTTCCCGCTTGTACAACGCCTCAAAGCGGTCAGGAGGCATGTCCAGAGCACTCCCAAGCTGACCCACTGGACACGGACAGAGTAGCCTCAGTTACAAGTGACACAGGCGTACAGAGCCTTATTGTCAAAGAGACCAAGAGGTGAAGAACCACACTTCTCTATTGCAAGTTTCAGCTTAACCGTTTGCTTTGAAAATATGCTGTTCATTTGTAGGAGCTCATACAGAGATGTAGGTTTTAAAGTAAAGTGTGCCAATGGATTTAATAATCGCAAGTTCTTGGTTAACTATTTGCTTTGAAAATAAAGTGTACACTTTGCTGGAGTTTAAGAGGAAGATGCCAGTTAGAGGAATAATGTGCAAATGGATTTTCTGATAAATTTTCTTGCCGAAGGAGTCATCCTTTGAACAAACAAGTAGAACGAGTAGAACTTAATAGAACAACAGATCAAGAATGTTGAAAATTTTTGTGCTATTTACCTTCAAAGAATATGAACTAAAAGCCTGGAGAAAAGCGACAGTGATAAACTCCTGTAATATCAATATGCCGGAATATTTCTTATGGATTAAAGAGTCAGACCATGCTGTTGCACACATGCATTTAAGTTTGGCACATGTCAAGTTACAATATACATAGATCTATGATGCTGTCGAAAGATACTCACTTAAGAAATCCACATTTTTGTGCGATTTGGCAGGCGGTGGAACCTTTGATGTCACAGAGGCCGTAAAACACCACGTTCTCAGCTTTTTTCTCAGGCTTTGTGAAACCATATGTTTTGGAGAATTCTTCGGGCACCATTTCTAAAGCAGCCTTCAGCTTTGTAACTAAAACGTAATAACAAGAAGTCATGTGCATGGTTTACTGTTCTTGCATTCTTTCCTGTTTCTTTTATCGTGTTAAATTCATTGACATATGTAACACTAAACTGTTCAGTCAAGTCTGGTTCTTCAGCTCATGGTCGAATTTTTCAAAGACTCGGGGTAAGCATGTAAATCGAATGAGATAAATGTTTTTACTCTAATACTCAGGAGTCATAACTGTGTACAATTTTGTACAGCTTCAGAATAGTTGCAGGTGAAAGGTGATACAAAAAAACCCCAAAAAACATACAATGATAAAGTAATAAAAGGATGCAATAATTTTTCTATTACCTTTTAGCTCTATAGTACAATTCAAATAAAACCTAATTTCTAAGCCTTCTGGATCTCTTACTATGCATCTTGTCAAATTACAAAGGTACAAATTCAAAAAGAGCTCTCGAACCCTGACGAACCTGGTATGTTTGTGGCTTGTGGGATCTTGCCATCTCTCTCCAGCTCCTTGGGTTCTCGGACGTCGATGAGGACGATGTTTCCATTGTGTAGCCGATCTATAAGTTCATCATACGTGATCTCTGTTTTACAGGGCGAGGTGGCGGGAGGAGGTGGTGGTGTCGTGGGGGTCGCACCGCCATCTGTGCTGTACAACGCTGAAAACAAAGAGGATCAAAGACTTAAATGAGCGAATTTAAGATAATTTTCAGGAACTCCACTTTCACGGCTTGACACTGATCAGGTTTTATTACCAATATATATATTAAAAAAATATAATTGTAAATTGATCACAATAATCATAGCTTCATAGGTTGTTTTTGCTTTATTGGCTTACAAATTTGTTTCGTGCCTCTAGTTTGGCATTCATCAGAGCCATTGAAGGTAGTGTATTGCTATTATTACAGTATGAGAATTCCCAGAACTCACTCATTTCCAATAACACGAGAAAATCAATAACACGAGAAAATCAATAGGTTACAGTATGAGAATTCCCAGAACTCACTCATTTCCAATAACACGAGAAAATCAATAACACGAGAAAATCAATAACACGAGAAAATCAATAGCGTTACCGTATGAGAATTCCCAGAACTCACTCATTTCCAATAACAGAGAAAATCAATAACACGAGAAAATCACTCTAAAGTGTAAGGATACACATCCATACACTCGGGAGGCCACAGCCGCAAAAACACAGTACTCTATGAAAAATCAATAAGTCTAAAATGAACAAAATATCATGCGAGAAAAACGCCACAAAAAACTGATACAGTCCCATTGTTTCTTAAAATACACTCTTACATTTTGATACTGCCCCTACATATTATATACTGTTGGAAACGTCAACGTTTGCACTTTCAGAATCTGGTTTCAAATATTGATTATTCTTAAGTACCAACAACTCATGATTCTGCGAACTTAGACACCATTAAAAATCACTCTCCCGAACATTCTCAATGTTTGGTGTTAAATTGCAAAAATGCGTCCATCGAGACACATCTTGGAAAAGGTCTTAATCGTAAGTTTAACCTCTTGTCTACAACATATCAAAATATTAATCTTTTGGTCGGTGCGCATGGTCCCGAAAAAAAGCAAGTATATTTAAACTTTGGCTATTTCTAACAGCTTTCCCCATTTAAACACATTGTAAGAAATTTTGACCTAGATAACTTCCGGTACTAGTCGCATGAATAACAAACTTAATCGACGTGGACACATTTTGTTAGTACAAGATAGCTCTTTAAAAACGTTTTTTCATGTAGGATGGCATTTCAGAATATTAAGATTCGAGTGCGCAAGCATCGTATTTTGGCAACAAACTTGGGCTAAAATGTGCATTTTGCGAGAGATAACAACCCGAGCGCACCTGCCACTTCCAGGAATGGACCGAACTTCAAAGAGATAACACACTGCTGCGGGCGTAACTGTGTAACGACTAACGTAAAATACTGCCAAAACCCCGATCTTAAAATAACATTGCAGGGGTATAGAGTGGTCTCGGCCTGCATAGTATTAAAAAAATATATATATTTTGGCTCTGATTTGTTGGAGAGAAACATTTACAGTGCATTTTATATTTATGAATATGTTGTAAAGATTGATAAAAGATTTGCAGTTGTTTGAAATTTGTTTTGTACATAAAACAAACAAACAATAGAACAGTTGAAAACTATATGTTTACTTCAAACATATATAAGAAAACAACAGAAAAGTATTGGCAGGC
>CM032665.1:23770500-23815500 GCA_019095985.1 Streblospio benedicti
ATAAAACCTATTCAGAAACTTTCAGAGTTAATAAGTTAACGTATATAGATCATCTAAGCATGAATTCTCTTCTTGGAGAATGTAACTGTTTAATTGGCTGATCGATTCAAATACAAAAATTATAGCATGCAACCAAAAACCATTACAGTTGATTTATGAACACCTTGGTAAAACTGTCTGGACTGCTGACAAGTAGGTTTAGCAATCTGCATTGCAACTGGTTTTGTGATTTTTGTCACATACAAGTAAACAAATCTTTTGGAAAATTTCTGTTTCATTATTACTGCTTAAACATTCAAAACGTATCATCAAACACTAAAGAAATTATGAAATTTACTTTTAATGTCAATGGCAGATGAAATTAAAAAATAAATGAACAAAATTTCCACACAATAAAAAAAGTTTACAAAAAGAATTCAACTTTCTTGACATAGGCTACTAATAAAAACCATGTTCATATCTAATTGAAGTTTAATATAGAGCAAATAACTTCAGTTTTGGCAAACTAGTGATATAGAAACATGTACAATCTCGACCTACTGGTTTCATTGTATACCAAAATGTTAAGAAACAGAACTGAAGCTTTATTATAAATAAAATAATTGTGAAGTTTCCAATCATATAATATCATCAGAGACTTCACAATTTTTTTTTTCTAAAAATGATCAAACTTGTTTGTTAACAAGAAACAAAAATCAGTATTGTTCATTACTGTTTAATAGTAAAAGTAAGTTCTCAGTGATTTTGGAGGATGAAATTCAAACTTATTTGTTTTTTCTTTTTAGTTTGGAAAAAAAATCAGGTTATTCAAGCTCTGCCACATCAATGTGCGGGTTCTAGAGGCATGCGTAAATAGGGATGATACTAAAAATAAAAACATTTTCTAAATGGCACTGCCCATCCATGAGCGATAACATGAGTAATAAATATCATTCAATGAAAATTTAATGCTGATTCCAGATCACACATCGCAAGACCCATATTATAGTTTTCTTCACTGTACCCTGTGGTACACAATTTGTACACCCAGACTCCTGTTTTTCCCTTTGGCCATGATTAAGTCCAGCAGACAACTACATTGATCCTTACAATCAATATGGAACCAAATAAACTGACCCGCTTCTATACACACAGCATGATTCACTAGTCAAGTTGTTTGTTCTTTGTACAATACATTATGAGGTTGGAAAACATTATTGGAATCTTTTCATTTGACAGACGTTGAGTGGGGTGCATTCTACGAGACAGTCTTTAGGGGGGACACCACATGACCTATTTCAGTATGGGTAATCGCAAGAAAGAGAACAGCAAGTCATGAGGTATTTGATTTTACACAGTGAATGTACATTACTACTAGTATTAACTTGACAGATGGCAAACAAAAAATTAGGTTTACATATTATTACAAGAAACTTAGGTCATGCTTGTGATAAACATGTACCTTTCTTCATCATTTATCACAAGACACATAAATACATTCTTATACTAAAAACACCACATTAACAGTAAGTGGTTTGAATAGAGGAGGTTAAGTGTGGCTCATATCAGAATTAGGTCAGCTTTAATATCAGCAGAATCAAGCATTATCACTTCACTATGCTTAATCCATGTTGATTCAACGAATTTTATAAGGAAGGTGTCTTGGGAAGATCAGGTTTCTTTGCATCTGGGCTCATCATGAACGAAGAAAATAATGCCACAGGTTTTGAAGTACTCAGTACAGATGTAATGCTTTATATGGTGCGGACTCCAACATGTATACATAGAAGTTGGATTGTTCGATTACCAAGAGTGAGCCAATAAGTTAATTGGAAATAACAACAGGTGGCACAGAAGGAACATCCTTACACTAATGTCCTGAAAATCACAGAACTAAAGCCTGCACTTAACGCGCACCATCTTGCCACAGCAAGGTATCATCTATCAAATGGTATAGATCATGTATGTTATAGCTAGAACCCCGAATTGGTGAAGAAGAACCTGCACAAAAAAGCGAAGAAAACAACATTACTTTGTTCTCATAAACTAAGAATTTAGTTTTGAACATGAAGATAAATAAATTGCTTATCAGAACGGTCGCTTTGAATAATGGATAAGGACTTGACCAGTCTCAATTGACTGAGATGGCTGAGGAATAGAAACGAGTGGAAAGAAAACACCAGTTGAACACCTCATAGACTTAAAGCCACTAGTGGTCTCTGGACTTAAAAATAAAGATGATAAATACACATGTAAAGCAACACACACACGTCCCTTGCATTTTTAAATGCAAATCGAGCCCGTACTTCGCATATACAATACTATCCTATTCATAAAAAACGATGAAAAGTGAATTCAAAAATACGTTTAGAGAACGAGATCAAGTAACCAACATAGAGAACGAGATTGTTTACTAAACATTGTTAATTTACGTTAATAGAAAATTAATGCACGGGAACTGTGTGCACACGGGCTCACAGTGACCCTTCTTTTCTTAAAATTGCTGTTTCAGTTGTAAATGATATGCAGTCTGAATGTTTGATGGTTGGTGACTTTCTAACAATCAATGGCATGCCATTCAACTGTTTTATTGAATACACAAACAAGAAGATCAAAAGGAGATTTGAAGTATTGTGATGCAATAGCGGTAACCTGATAAGCAAACATATAAGCATCTATAGTCAGATGGTAGGTTGCCAAACTTTAAAAGGTTGAAATACTCGAACATGTTTATCCAGTAGCCTAGATTCTAGTCTAAATTAGTGACATTGTCATATCTTAAGGCTATACTCGCAGGCTATATTTTTGATTCAATGCCCCTAACATTCACACGGTGTTGATTAGGCACTCGCCACTCTCCCTACTGAACGAGTCACATTCCCTGCATTCAGGAAAGTAGGTCACAAACTCCAACCAATCACAAGCCCAACTGCAGAAATGTTAAGTGATTAAAGCTCCGTTCACATCGCTACGACTACATGCGATGATCGTGGTGCATCGTATAGAAAAAATGTAAAAGTTTTTGGTTACGATGGGGCCTGTCCACACCGCTACAATGATTCGTCATAAGCCTACAGCCATCCTGGCAAATCATGTAACGGTAGATAGTTTTTAGTATCATTGATTTTAGATGTGGTCGCCAGAGCCTTGACATACGTTAGCAGGTCGTCACACACACATTTTAGTGACGTGATGATCTGCTGACGTATGTCGAGGTTCTTGCGACTGCATCTACCACATGGATTTTATCAATAAATTCATTACCAGAGTTACGTTGAAGTGAAATTTCGTTACGTTAACAAGTTTGAGACGACCCATCACGTCGTAAGGGTGTACACACCAACACAACTAGTGCCAATATGCGACGACACAATCCGTGAATATGCCAAACGTGACATCTCATCAGGCACAGTCGTAGCGGTGTGGACGGAGCTTTAACCTACGATCTTACATTGTCAAATAATTACGAAAATCCGGGTATTGATTTTGATTTTGACATAAGTCTAGCCCCACAAGATTTCTCAGATTAAATGCCACAAGTGGGCTCACGGCTTGATATGACTTACTAAAATGAGCATGGCATGGGCTTGAAAAGGCAGTGACACTGCCAGTGTGAATGATAAAGCCGTGAAACCGACGATGAGGAAAACCCGCAAATCAGCCTAGCTTCGAACACAGGCTGGATGTTTACCTTGCACTGCTTACAGTAAAGACTTTATGATCAGCGCAGTTAAATAAAAATAAAAGTGAACACACCTTTTTGGACTGAAGCCAAAATTCTCACTGTCTCGTAAAGCACTGGTGTAACAGATTTTCTCAATGTTTTCAGCTGGACATACGACACTCCACCAAAGTTTCTTGAGATTTGTTGACGAAATGCTTTGTTGACTATTTGTAGTCCACTTCTACTTGAGATTGATCTGACCAGTGCCATGATGGTTGTTCAAATGACGAAATACAATAGTCCACCTGCTCCACACTCGCACTCACTGCACTGTGTAAATTTTGCATCAGTGTCAAGGTCGAAGCCTCGAACTCGTTGATAAGTGGGTGTTAAAAATGTACGGTGCATGATAAAGGAATATACATGTATAGTGGAAAATAAATGTAGAATTTTCATTTGTGACAATTGATAATAATAGATTAATGTTCTGTTAATCAGGTATGCAGTATATGGAATCATTGTTTGTATATATTTGTCTACTGCTTGAAAAATCAAAAAGTTAAAAAGTACATAAATATCTTAATTTTAATTTAAATTTCGAAGCAATAGCTTCCTGATCACAAGTAACAACTATACAACTGCATTGTCCATTCTTGTTCCAGTATCTGTGGGAACATTAAATATAGACTGATAATTAACACCACCGTAACCACCGTAGTTAGTGGATTCTCAGTCACAGGTGATCAAGCTAGACTTACTGTATCAGCTGCAGTTTGATGTTTGCACCTAGATTGTACCAGGCCACAAATGACAAGTGCTAGTTTCGCTCCCCTCCCCTATGTGAAAGTTGGTATTCCATTATTTGGGGTGCCACTCTAATCTTCCACTCGCATTTTGGCCCCTGGATCTGGCTCTGTAATGACAATAGGAGGGGCGTAGTTAAGATCCAGATACATCAAGGTATTCATTAAATGATAGTCCGTGGCAGCCAAACTGACCCCCCCTTTAAAAAGCTGAACACTGGCCTGCACAGGGTCGTGAATTTCAGTTCCTCCAGGGCCACTTGTAGTAACGTGGAAAGTGAAGCACAAGACCAGTAGGCCTACCAAAGCATCAGATTCTGGATTTTTTATGTCCAGAAAATTTATCTTTGATCGCTTGTGTACCATGTTTTACAGAAAAATAATTATAAAATGAAGAATTTATGTACCATGTCAGAAGCATATATCATCACATCAATACGTAGGAAGATTTTTATAATGTTAAGAATTTTGGTTGACAGGAGCAGACAAGTACATAAAAGGGCTTCGTCGCTTGCTGCACCTCTAATTTTGAAATCTTTTCACAGCAAAAATGAAAGTTGAGTATGTATACATGTATTGTGAAAAAAAACTTTTTTTGTTAGTTTTTTTTTT
Organism: Streblospio benedicti; assembly: GCA_019095985.1. Lineage (NCBI taxonomy): Eukaryota > Metazoa > Annelida > Polychaeta > Spionida > Spionidae > Streblospio > Streblospio benedicti. Next base: position 23,775,559 of record CM032665.1, read on the forward strand.
TTTTTTTTCTGTTTCTGCTGCCTTACAACCGAAAAATAAAAATAAAGTCCTATTTTAGGTGAAAATCAAATTTAAATTTATTTAAACATGTTTCGGCATCTCAGTGCCCTTCTCAACTTTACAAAACCGGTTCAAACAAAGTTGAATCTATTTTGATATCATGAAACATGTTTAAATAAATTTAAATTTGATTTTCACCTAAAATAGGACTTTATTTTTATTTTTCGGTTGTAAGGCAGCAGAAACAGAAAAAAACAACAACAAAAACTAACAAAAAATGCGACCACATGCTGCATACCATATATCACAAATCTTATATAGAAAAAAAACTTGCACTCATGATTATCCAACAAACTATGGTAGATTTTATTAAAACAATTTGACAACAATAATCATATTATTTTCAATTTAATAAACATATTTTGAGTCTAGAATACATCATGTTTAGTCTTAGATCATACAAAATGAAGTTGTTTTTTCTTCACACTATTGATTTTTTTCATATATCACAAAATGACATGGACAACCATGGATAATTAATTACAGAGCCACTTATATCACATTACAATTTATAAGCCAAGTAAGAAAGCTATAACACAAGGAAAGGCAAGGGAAGACCAAAAAAGACTTGGGACCCAGTGTTACAGTAAAACCAAGAACGTTGGGAGATGTAGACTGGGCACCTAGCTCACACCGTCTGAATGAGAAATACTTGTAATTAGAGGCTGCCCATATAGATTTATTTTAGGCTTTGACTGATAGCTTCTTCGTTTACAAGCTGTTTTGTAATAATTAATTATTGTAGCCAATAATTTGAGATTTCATAAATCATTTTCAAAGTGAAACTATTAATTTATGCTTTCTTAAGATTATGTGCTTTCAAATTAATAAAATGCATGATTTTCTATGTATTCTTGAACACATAAACGATGTGATTACACAGATGTTTAGCGGGTCTTGCTTTTTTAAAGTTTCAGTTAATTTTCTAACATCAGTTAGTAGTGCTATTATCTTTGTGATATATTATTTGCCTGCCGTTATATTCCAAACAAGTGACAACCAAAAGATAGTCGATTCACAGTAGGTTTGAACAAAAAAATACAAAAAACCATCAGATAACAACCTACATTTATGCAAAAAGTATTGAACGAAGTTTACAAGTATTAGATCTGAAAGCTCATGATACACATGAGGAAGAAAATGTTTTGCCTCCAAATAATTGTTATAAAGGAAAAATCTGTGCAGTTATCCAATCTGTCCTTTAATAATACCAGTGCCTACTGGTAAAAATATAAATGCGCATATCAACATAATAATCCACAACAAAGCTTTCAAAACATTTCAGTTTCACACTTCATTTTTTCTTGAAGAAGCTCATAATGTTTGCTTGCTTATTTGCTGCTTTCACTGGTGACTTTTTCTTCTTTTCTGGTGTTGTCTTCTTCAAGGTTTTCTGGGGCACTGTTTTAGAGGCGAGTGCTGGACGAGAATCCTCTGCCTCTGATTGGTCAGTCTCAGATGCACTCTCCATCACCTAGTTAACATTTAAAAACATTTTTAAGGAAAATTCCATGCATTTACATAATCTTATTCCACACTTAGTGTTTCAATAGAAGGTTCACACATTATCGATCTAAATGATTGAATGAGAAGTAATTTAACTTATTTAAAACACAATCGATTAAGTGCAAATATTACATTTAATTCATAATTCAATACATATTCCTTGAAAGAAAATTTAATAAAATAATATTATTTTGTTATTGTATTTCCCCTCTTGTAATCACTAATAATTATGTGTAGAAGCATAATCATGAGCTGTAAAATTTAATGTAGCTGGTATGCAGCATAAGGTCTCACTTTATACTATATTCTCTTTTTCGCTGCTTTATTCATCAAACAAATCAAATTAATAAAATATTCTACTAGTTTCGAGATCTTCAGTTTCCTTTTCAATAAAAAAAAAGAAAAAAAGGAGATTGAAGATCTCGAAACTAGTAGAATATTTTATTAATTTGATTTGTTTGATGAATAAAGCAGCGAAATAGAGAACATAGTATAAAATAATCATGAGCCCTTTTCTAAACAACAAAAATCTCGCTACCTTTTCCGTGACCATGTAGCCTTCATCATTCAAGTATGTTTTGGTCACTTGTTTTTTGATGTGCTTCCTTCTCTTCACACCATTGCTTCCTGCTGGGAAATTGTGTCACGATATTAAATTTGTTACGGATATTTTCATAAAAATACATGAAAAAAACTTTATTTAATGTTATGCTACCATTATTGAAAAGTAATTTATTCTTTGAAATGTGTGATAGTCAGTTAGGAGTCAAATAAATGCATTTATACTCTGAGAAAAAACAACACACAATTCAATATTCAACATGATTGTTTGCTTCACTGTTAAAATGTATGCATATGTATGTATATCTAATTTATTAGTTGACGTGACACACACACACAATAATGTTTTTTTCATGATTAGATTTATGAAGAGCTTGACCTGCGTTAGGTTTGGTTTCTGCCGGTTTGGGCACCGGTTTTACTGGGTCTTCTTGCTCTGATTCTGACGCTGAGTTTTCGGCCAGAACTTTGGGCGGGGTGAGGGAACGCGCTTCGGGGATCGGCTCCTCCTACAATCAATAAATTACCCAACATGCACAGAGGTAAGATAAGTTTAGAGCATAGTGTGCAATTGTATACACGCCATCAGTATTTAACAAACTAAAATAAAATGACTTCATTTTCAAAATTCAATATGTTTAAATACATGACTACAAGTAGTTGAATTTTCTATTTTTATCGAGGATGAAAATGATATAAAAAATCAATAATTACATGGCAATAAAGATGAAGAAGATGCTGAGCACATGTTCAACAAAATGTTACACAACCTCTCCATATAAACTACATTGCATACCATTTTAAGTCCAGCTAAGTCCGGTTACACAACTAAAGTGATGCATTCAAATATATAATTATTTAACACGGGTTTAACAGAAGTTAACGCTTATAAGGTGTCATGAAAGTGAAAGATCCCACATCACAGTTACTGGAGTTGATACATCCCTAATTTTTCACCCAAGTGCAACTGTTTATCTCACATCCCACTCACAGGTGATGCCATATCCCTTTTCCAATCTTATTCCCCCCTCCCACCTTCTCCTCTTACCTCCATGTCCACTTCCTCCTCCTCACTGCTATCATCGCTCCACACCCGGTTCTGAATTCGCCGCCGTTTTTTCTGCGAGGCACCATCATCGTCGTCACTCCCTCGCCCTCGACGGGAACTAAAATGAGAGGAACATTTCAAACTTGAAATCTTGAAGAACAAAACAAGATTGCTTGCACTGCTGGACCTATCTTACGTGGTGTACATTTTGACTACAAAGAGTGGCTGAGTGATATATATGAGTCAATTTCTATTACGGCAGGCAAATGCTCTTTGCTTATCATTGTTCAATCATGTTTAAACCTTTTGACCTTCGACAGGTTATAAGACGAACTGTGAAAAAACTACATCTTAATGAAAAGTAGGGTATGCAACATGGTCCTTTGCAAGATTATTTTAGCCAAAGCCAGCTGCTTTCAAAAGTTGTTAACTCGACTGACAAACCACTTTTTGTCAGGTGCAGTTACTTATCCTTGTTGCAAATCTGGTGGTCCTTGAGCAAATTTTCATAAGTTTCGTACTGTGAATAATTATGCATACAACAATGAAAGATCACTCAAAATTATTTCATGATAGTAAAGACATATCACAACATGATGATCTTACATCCTATTATAGTACTACATTATATCAGTCTTGGTTGATATTTGTAACGTTAGATTTATACTCAGCTAATATTCATATTCAAAACTACGTAGATCCCAAATGTTTTACACTTTATGCAAACTTAAATCAATCAACTTTAAAATATTGTAGATAAGTACCTATTAGTTTTCTTAGAGGAAGCTTTTGGAGCTTTTGCGTTTGATTTGGAGGCTTTCTTAGCTGGTTCTGACTTCTTTTCGTTTTTAGCTGGTTCTGATTTCTTAGGAGATTCTTTCTTTACTGGAGAATCTTTCTTTTTTGGTATTGGGTCCTCTTCATCAAGCTTTGGTTTCTCAACTTTTGGTTTTGCAGCCTACACAAATGTACAACAAAAATATTAATATATAATTACGGAAAACCGGCTGTTACTTCTTTGGCCCACCACCCCCTACGAATCTCGGACATTTATCCCCCTTTGCTCTCATCAGTGGCGTTTTAGGGCTTCAAAACTAGACCCGCTCCCTGCCTTACTACTGTGTGCATGTTGCCATATGCACCATACCTTTCATTCTCTACTCATTTAGGCGACTGCTTCACTGAAACTGCTTGGCAATGCTGATTCAACGAAAATGTGACATTTTTCCTCTTCTGGCGCTCACCACTACAGTTTTGTCACTTAACGAGACTTGCTGGAGATTAAAAAATTCTTAAAATGTGCTTGTTCTTTATTTTAGTATAAAAGTACAAGCGTTTCCCTTTTAAAAATGTATAACACTTTAGGGGTTTCGGGAATAGATTTTGGTTTATGGACCATACAAAAGATCATGTATACAATTTCGGTACAGTCAAAATTAACATTGACTGAATTTTTCATTGTATTTGTATGATCTTTTGTATGGTCCATAAACCAAATTCCATTCCCGCAACCCCTAAAGTGTAATACATTTTTTAAAAAGGGAAATGAATGTACTTTTATACTTAAATAAAAAACAAGAACATTTTGAGAATTTTTTATGTCCAAATTCTTTTATCTCCAGCAAGTCTCCTTAAAAACTTCAACTTGCGCTATGTCAGTAATGTACAAATGGGTTGACAAGCCGCACACATTCAATTATGTCATTATTTATGAGAAAACTGCTTTGAAATGGTCAAAAAATACCTAGCATGATAAGTGGAAGCGGCCATATTTCCGGCCACTTAGTCAATTCGCCGCATTCGTTTATTGGCTGATACAACGGTTTGTTATTACACAATTGTCCACGGGTCAATCTGCCGAACAAAGGCATAATAAATTCGCTATTATCCATTAATCAACCTCCCGGGGTCAACTAACCTAATCCATCGGTCAATCTAAATAAGGATGTATCAAATGTTTGGCGAAATAGCTTAAGATTAAAAAGAAAACAAAATAAATTTTGATTAAAATATGTGATGAAAAGACTATTGACCTTGCAGTAACGTTAGATTTTCTGTTATAAAATAATACCACACATACATATAATAATAATGGATATAAATAAACGGTATATACAATTGTATTAGAATTTAAAAAAACGGCCGGTTTCCAACAGTTTATGCCGTGTGTAGGATGTTTTAATTGTCAGACTTCCATTATCGCCATGCTGGAGTGGCCTCTAAAAATATGCTCCCCTCAAAATTGGCTCCGGGCTCTCTAGTATTCAATAATTCTCATTATACATGTCGTTCATTTGTTGACCAATCTATTGCAACTTAGAAAATATCAGTCTATATTCAAAATAAAATTATCATATTAACACACTTATTAGATATATTTCATTTCTACAACTTTTAGCAGTTGTTAACAGACTTAAATGTTGAGTGGTCAAACAAGTTCATCACCAATCAGAAATAGCAGACTATGGACTTATAAGATCATGTTCTAAGATCAATTTTCACCTTTAAACAATTTTACAATGTGTCTGAAAAGGTTTTCTGATTGATGTGACATCTACTGTAATGTTATCACCACCGAAGACAGTCTGAAACTTATCAAAATATTCAGCTGTATTGATTTAACGTTATGGAATCAATATGAGACAATAAACAATCGTCATGCAAATTCAAAAATGATTTGTTAAAGTATTGGTTGTACACTTTTTATTGAACTTCATTGTTTTGTAGTCCAATCCATGTTGAAAAGTTCAGCTGAGTATAGTACTTTACCATGCGTTATCTTCCAGTACCTGTTTAGCAAACATGGCCCCGATACCTCCTCCTGGCTTGGGTTTGGGCTTGGCTTTGTCTGCCGTGCTGGTGGGTTTGGCTGCTGCGGAGTCTCCTGCCGCAGACTTGTCGGTCTTACTGCCTTCTTGTCCAGCAGCCTTTTTCTTCTCCTGTTCAGTATAATTCAACACATACCTAGGTTATACTTAGCAAGTGATATGCGATTCCCACTAAGCAGCAAGTGGCTAAAATCGCTCACAAAATACAAGTCAGAAAAGAATTCTATTTGTACAGAACTACTTTAAAAGCAGTGTCACAGAGTTTATTTTCAAATCATACCAAGTACAAACTTACCCACTACATAGTATGCTAAATTTCGTGAAGACTTCATAGTAAAATATCTCTCAGAAAGAAAAATGCTCATGTGAGCCAAAAAGGTGTCATTTTGGAGAGGTGATCACAGTAGTTGCATTATAGATGTCTGTTGGGAGGTGAATGATACCTGTTTAGCAAACATGGCACCGATGTCTGCCTTCGCTTTTGGAGGCGCCACTGTCTGTTTTCCAGCCGTAGCCGGGGCTGGACGTGAAAAGTTAGGAGCAGCCTTTGTTGGCTGAACCATCTTCCTGAGAGCATCAAGCTCCTCAGCAGAGCGAGGCTGGGCTGAGGGATTGGTGATGGCGGAGAACTGACTCGCCTGGCAGACATGAAACATTAAAAGAAGATTATCTACATAAATGGATTTTATTTGAAAATACACCATGTATAGTTCTAACTTACAAAGCAAATAGACAAAAACCATCTATTAATGGTGTATCGCATGATCTTGAGTCTTTATAAATCAACAGGCATCATCTAATAAAATATCAGCCTTTGGACCATAAGACATACCTGGTATCAATTGAATTACAAGTTAAATTGAATGCACATGCTTTTCCTAAAAAAAAGTCAGTTGACAATAATAATATCTAAAGGTAAATCAAAAGAACAAATACATCTAGATTTGATAAATTTAATTCAATTATGACAAAAAATTACAATTGATATTTACATGATTATGCTACATGAAATATGCATAAACTCAGGGAGTTTTTTGGTCCACAAATTCACCTCCAACATTAGTTTTTTCCCACCTGTAATAGATGCTGCTTGTTGAGCTCATAGTCCGCCTGGTACAGCACAGTTCCCGGGTCGCGCACCTTGGATTTCTGCACGCTGTAGATGTGACAGCTTGTCACCACATTGAGCGCAGCCTGACCGCCAAAACAAACAACATTCTTAGTTCATAGTCACAAAACTTGTTTTGATAATGCAGATAAAAAACTGACTAAACAAGCTTTCAACTGTTTCATAGCTTTTATCCTGAGCTTGAAGAATTAAAGACATATTACGAATAAAATATAGCAGCTTTCCAGTGAGAAACATCTGTGTTCCTCCATCCATGGATATTTTCTACCAGTATTTAATTAAAAATAAGCTTGACATCTAATCTTCATAAAAACATCTATTTTATACAATTGTTGATCATACTAGATCAAAATAGAAACACACAACTATGACCAAGCTTAAAGTATAAAAGTATAACACAAGAACATAAAGTGCGTGACCCTGTCTGACCTTGGTGGCTGCGAGCTGTTCCTCGGGCACAATCTGCACCAGGTGGAGCTTCTCGTCATTGTCGTCATGGCGCTGTGTCGTCACCCCGGCAACCAGATACGTCACTGTGATCCCAGATGACGGTGACTTTGTCTGCTGCTCCTGAACAAATGCGTACAGCATCCTGAAACATCAAGAAAATACATCTTTGTTCAGAGAACACGATTCTTTTGACGTATGGTTTTCTCTCCAGGCTCAATTCTGATAACAACTGGTCGCATTCGTTCTACAGCACTTTTAAGCATTATAAACACAAAGTGAGGTTGGTTTCCTAGCCCGTTCCAACAAAACAAAAACAAATTCAATATTTTTCTTTTACTTTCTTTTTATTTTACTTCTTGACAACGAAATGTATTTTAACCTATATTTATGTTAATATACAATTTGTTTTATATAAGCACAAGACATTCTTATATTTTTGGCTACCTTTAGATATTTTAGCTCTGATGGGTAACTTTATGTTTGAAAGCGCTCAGCAAAATTAAATAAACTTAAAATATTTGTTTTTAAATCTTTGGCACTTATTTTGTACAGCAGTTAAGACGGCACAACAACAAATACTAGGAATAAATTCAATATTGCACATATTCAATTTACAGTGATAAACTTATACACAATACGTACTGTTTTGCAAGGTTGACATGGACTGATAATGTGCGACTCAGCCATTTGTACGTCACCTGAAAGTGAAATCATGTTAATTGCTTTGTGATAAAATTAAATCTGTTATGAAATAGCAGGGTGTTGATTAGGCACTCGCCATCGCCCCTGGCTAGCCTGGCTAGTGTAAATTTTTGTTGGCTAGTGTAAACTCAAAGTCACTCTCCACAGTCGGCGAGCATGATTATTTGATTCCAACACTTTAATAACTAAGGATGGCTAGTTTGGATTGAACATGGCAAGTGTAAATTGAGAGTCACTTGCCACAGAAGGCGAGTGTTCTACTGAACGAGTCACATTCCCTGAAATAGTTATTTTTAACCTGGCACATGAACCGGGCTGTCTTAGGATCAGCCACTTAGCTGTAATGAGTGTAATGTTTTTTGTTTTGTTTGTTTGTACTCCGCAGCCATCAATTCTGATGATTATAGCAGAGGGAGGCAACGTGGTGTTTGTACATGGACCTCCAGAGGCAGGTTAGTTAACCAACTGAGCCTTGGGGGTGTGGAGGGATCACTCTAGATATTGTTTTCAATCTAGGTGAGTTCTTTAGCGTGCATAGGGGTGGCTCTTCTCTACATGGTGCACGCCTTTTAATGAGGCTTCGGTGTCGCTAAAGGGTACAATTCATTTCTCGACATGGTCTTTAAGCTTGGCGACACTGAGTCTGCCATGGACTGGGGGTGTCAGGCAAATCACGTTTCATAGTCCTGCGTTCTAACCACTGCACCATCGATTCATGGTGCAAGCCTTTTAATGAAACCCGCATTTCTTCATTTTTTTAAATAAAACTGGCTTGGTTTTTTTGTACCTCAAAAAAAGGGTTTTACAATTAAAAAACAAATTATTTACACTCGACAGTGGTGACACGCTGTGCGAAGATCGGAAATGTAGTGGCAGACGTAGGAAGTAACGGTCTTGGCGACACTGAGTCTGCCATGGACTGGCCGCAAACTCACGACGCAGGCAAATCACGTTTCATAGTCCTGCGTTCTAACCACTGCACCATCGATTCATAAAGTACTTAGGGGAGAACACATATTTTAGTTTGTCTAATTGCCGCATTTTTTGTTGCTCAAAGAAACAGTTAACCGACCCCCCCCATCAACATTTTCAAAAGTTGTGTGACCGCCCCCGCGCCAAAGCAAAAGTCCTCTACAGTCGTTGCATTATTGGACAATTGCTAATAGAAAATATTTGAAAAAAATATACCGTAGCGTGATAAAAAAGTTTAGCGCCCCCATACCAAAAAAGAAATCAGAAAAGTTGGACGCCCCCCACCCCCATCATTATTTATGATCGTTCCCCTACTGTGCTACTTGCTACTTGCTACTACTGTGCTACTTTAGACTTAGTGCTCGAGTCTCGATGAGCTTTTCCTGCTAAAACCTATACAACCATTTCATGTCAGTACTTTATGATATGTCAATGTTGAAAAGATATTGATCTTTACGATCTGTGGCAAAAATAGCAATATTTTAAGCACGTACAATCCTGTTTTCATCATTTATGTATTCATCTATGTTTTCCAAATACATATCGTCAGCCATTTTGCCGGGAAATATGGCTAAACGTGACATAACGAGATTTGCTTATTTTCTTCTTAATACGCAATCATTACTCAAGTAAAACAAACACATATAATACCTCTTTTCAATAGTATGATACTTTAGTCACAACATATGTCTTAGTGCATGCATAATTGCAAAAATACAAATGAAAACATTGAGAATAAAGCGAGATTTTGCGAGAGAAAATTTGGGTTTAAAACGAACCACCTTTCTCAATTACTGCTGACAGTTTTCACCTTTTCTAATCATGTTTATCTGATTGAAGTTTTCTAAATAGAAAAGCAGACCATTTCTTGATATTAATAGTCTGTTGATTAACTTTATGTTTTAAACCAATAGTTTGTATAAAAAAGATTATATGTAAATTTTATAATGCTTCTGGAATATTCAATATTAAATTAACAAGAACAAAATGGTTTCTAAGTTGGGAATTTTCTTTTATAATTTATATATTTTCCTTTAATTTTATTGTTAGCCAAAGATATTATGTCTTCAGACGATGCAACTAAGGCAACGAATGATGATGCATCATCTTGCAAGAAATCTGCTGTTGTTAGAAATTATTGGACAGATCCCTACTTGAAATGTTTCATCAGAAGTAATGACAGGAAAGCTCCTGAAATACACAGGGGATATTATGCGCGTGTGAAAGGAGTGGAAATTCTCTTGCATCAATTTTTAGAGGTATTTATATTGTGGTTAACATTTCAATATGTATGCGGAATTTAATTTTCCAGGGAAAATGGGTCAATTATTTATTCTTTGGGACCCTCTATGTATTCTACTCTATTTTTAGGTGACTAAATGTGAATGTCAAGTTGTCAATCTTGGATCTGGTTTTGACACCACATATTGGAGACTACATGATGCAAACTTGAAGCCCAAAAACTTTATAGAGGTCGACTTTCCTGACGTCATATCTCGAAAAGCCTTTACTATCAAAAGCCGTAAAGAGCTGTTTGAAAAACTTCAATCTGAAGGTTTGCTTTTGCAGTTTTAGAGATATTTGATTTATATTTTGAATCCCACAAAATTTGATATATAGACTGACCCTTAGCTTATGATGTAATTTATTTTAATACACGTCACAAATAAACTTGAGCTTTCAAACTCAGTTGATACAGATGATGATCATTTTAGTAGAATTACTATCATTACGAAAAGCTTTCCCTATTTACCAGGTGAGGTGTCGATCACGAAGAATGGTGTGCACTCTGCGCGGTACCATGCTGTGGGAGCTGACCTTCGAAACCTGGACCAGCTATCCGCGCGTCTTGGCGAGTGTGGGTTTGACTCGGGTACGCCCACAGTGTTCCTGGCTGAGTGCGTTCTAGTTTACATGCCTGCAGACTGCTCGACCGCACTGCTGCGCTGGATTGCGGACAATGTGACGACTGCAGTGTTCATTAATTATGAACAGGTAGGTGGCAAGGTGGTCATGCTCAGATTAATACTCTTCACAATGGTTTTCCACACAAGAAGCTAAATTTTCTGTGTAGTTAAAGCTACTAAGAGATGTCCCATGGTTGGTCTTTTGAAGTGTGCTTCTGTGGCCGAATGGATAGGGAGTTGGACTTGTGACCAGAAGGTCGTGGGTTCGATTCCCGGTCGGGTCTGATGGTAATTGTTGAGCAAACTTACCTCTAACAGGTTGCACACTGCTCTGTGGTACCTACACGTTAGATAGGTACAGGTCGGTGATAAGCGTGCGCAAACAGCAGCAATGCCATATGCAGCCAGTATGGTATGCTCCCCGGGGAGTTGAGAAAGATATATATGAGAATGTGCCGATGACCTGGTGTAAATTGTAAAGTCGTGAGATCAAAACTTGGATGAAGACTATAAACCAGACATTTACATTTAAATTTACTGAAGTAGAGTTGTTGAAATTCAGTTATCATATAAAAGACAAAAAATAACAAATCTCAAAGTCTTCACAATGTTTACTTAATTTTATCCACATGCCAACCTCATGAGAACAAGTGCATTGTGATCGTTGTTTTTGTATACCAAATTAGTAGTATTCCACTATTGCCCATGGAGTTACCAATTGATGCTGTGCGTTGGATGAGTGAATGTTGCACTTAGAAACAGTGTAGAATGTTTAACAAGTTTGACATGTGGCCATATCTATGCAGGTGAACATGAATGACCGGTTTGGGGAGGTAATGCTAGAAAACCTCGCCCAGCGAGGCTGCAGCCTTGCTGGTGTAGCACACTGTGAAAGTCTTGACTCCCAGGAGAAGAGGTGAGTGTTGTAAATGAAGGCTAGAGTGATTGTATGTATTTTGTTTTGAGTCATATTTTCTAGGTTTTATATGGCTCTATGTTATACATCTGAAATAAAGTTATCTTATCTTATCTTATCTTATCTTATCTTAAATGTTATGGCCTCCTACAGATCTACATTTATTCACATGTAAAAGACTCCATATTATTTCTTCGAATGTGAAGAGTATAAAAACACGCAGTAAATAGATAAAAATAACTGCTTTGTATGTATATTTGAGTCCAAGTACTAATATTAATGTTTGACTGCAGTAACAAGTACATTTCATTAAAGTTAGAGATCAAACATCTGATATAGTACATGCACTTTCTGTTAGAGAACAAGTTTGCGTTGTGCACTCTCCATTTGCATCTATGTGCTGTAGGTTTGTGTGTTGCGGCTGGGATGCGGCTCAGGCATGGGACATGAACATGGTGTATCACAACTTGCCCCAGGCGGATGTTCAGAGGTAAAGTAAAATCAATCTATCAATTTTTAAATTTATTGTGGAAAGCCTTAATTATTTTTCGATTCTGCAGGCTCTCCAGTCTACTTTGCAAGTGTCTCCCCTCCAAGCCTTTCAGTTGGCAAGGTATTCTAACTAAGCTTGACCCCAGTTGACCCATACCCAAAACATGGCCAATTTTTCTATATTATTCCGTCTCAATTCTGTTTTGGTCTTCCTTTGCCTTGGTGTCTTTTGCAAGCTTTTTTTCTCCGCTGATCCTGTGAGTAATGATTGTTAAATGAATATTTTTCAATATTTTTTTGTGAATTCTGTAAATTGCACTGTTATTATGTTAATTTGTCAAATTTTATTTTAGATGAAATCATCGTAGTTCTTTTTATATATTTTGATGATTCCCATTACATACATCCATATTTTTTTTTCTAAATATATTAGAATTCCTGTACATTGTAGGTAACAAATATCACAATTTTTTGTAATTACTTGCTTACATTTTTATTTTAGAAATCTTAAAACTTCCAAAATCCATTTTTCTCTTGTTTCGAATGTATTTAAAAATGTTCCAGAATAAAGATGATTTTTGTTTTAAAAATTTCAAACGTTTTTAAAAACTCAATGATAAAGTTCTTTTTATCAAGTATATTACAATCCCGGGATTACAATGCAAAGTTGGTGTTTCAGAATTGAAAAGCTGGAGTTCCTGGATGAGCTAGAATCGCTGACGCAGCTCTTCCATCACTACTGCATGAGTGTCTCATTCAAGGACTCAAAAAAGGCACTAGATTTTTCCAGTATCTCCATTCTGCCCACATAGTTAGAGCTGGGACGCCACTTAGTAGTTGTATTTGTAATAGTAGTAGAATTTTATCCAGCTCAACACACTAAAAAATCACGTAGCTGTTAAATTATTATTTTTTTGTCAACTGGTAAAGTATGATATTCATATAAATATTTGATATCAATATTGTGCTCAATGTTAAGAAGTATAACTTAATGATTGACTATAAATGTTTTATTAATATATAGAAACAAAGTCTGAAGATATTGTAAGTTTCAAAGAGCTCAGACTGTGCAATTTTTTGTCACCTGGTGTGCTGTTTTATTTTGTATTTTATGTCCTAAAATGATGTGTACCTTTTTTAGAAAATTTATATCAGATTAAGAGTTACTTTTAGAGAATTTGCTGCTTACTATATATATGGTAAATTAATCAATGCAATTTTGTTAAATGACACTTGTTAAACGCTGGTAATATTTTTTTAAGTTTCAATAGGTATTTTTTCTGTTCTTTAAAATGCACATTTTTTTGCGTTTAAAAAGTGAGCACTAATTTTGATACATGTGATCATCGATATAATTATAATATATTTTACAATATTTTTGAAGAACAATATTAGCTTTATTTTTGTATCATTAAAGAGAATAGAGAAGTTTTTTTCAAACGGACAAATTATTGTTATGTATCATTAGCATGAACGTAGTTTGATACATTTATGTGTATAAGAGGTTATTATATTATTACGATGCAGCGGAATATTCAGCATGTCCATTAGTTACATGTATGATTTAGCAAAATTGCATTGTTACTTGATGTGTCCTCGGGACGGCTTTGCCATTTATAAAGCAGAACACAGTGATAGGAATCCCTAGTCTTTGGTTAGTTGATTTAATATCCATCAAATGATAACAAACTTATGAGTGTGGGTGTGTGATGTTAGTGGTGTGATTTTTAAAGAATGTTATTTATAAGTACATTTGTTAAATAAACTATTTAAATTCAGTTCAATTTGATGTGTTGTATAAAAATCACTGTAAAGAAACAAAAATAGATTTTAGTAAAGTGGGACCCATTTGTTTTGAGCTCTGATGAATCAAATTCAATCTAACGTAACCAATTAATACTTTTCCATTATGTTACATAACATTATTCATTGTTCTTTAAACTCAGAATTTTGAAAAACTCTATTTTTAAATGACCCTTAAATCCTTCCTTTAAAGTTCTAGTAAATGCCTCCAACTGTAATTGTTTCTTGTTTCACGAACCATGGACATTCCTAGAACACAATGGCACTTTCGTACAAAAGCATCCAATACAATCATAATCTCCATGAGAAGCAAATAACCGTTTTTATGAAAATTATCTCACTCATGGGACCAGCATCAAAAGGTATGATTAAATTCAATATTTATACTACTATATAAACTGAATCTGGTTCTGAATGATGTGTCCATGCATATCGAGACCTCTATTTTGGTATATAGTAAAATGGGTTACTCTGAAAGAATGATGGTGTTCTTTTTTCGTAATGTAAATGTAACCCACTGATAAAAAAAGATTTACAAAAAAGAAGTTTCAGTTTGTAAATATGTTACACCTGTGTATCTTTAAATACAATAATTACGAAAATAAAAATTTGGTGTGTGTATTAGGAAGTTCTACTGTATCTGTAAATTGAAGCAAGACCCCCCCCCCCCCTCCTTCCCACATTTAATGGACATTTGTATCAAAAATAGCCAGCTATACAAATATTCCTTCCACCTTTCACAAAAAAAGA
The DNA here is from genome assembly GCA_019095985.1 of Streblospio benedicti. Taxonomy (NCBI): domain Eukaryota; kingdom Metazoa; phylum Annelida; class Polychaeta; order Spionida; family Spionidae; genus Streblospio; species Streblospio benedicti. The sequence goes on from CM032665.1 coordinate 23,790,683, forward strand.
AAGAAAAAAGAAAAAGTGGAAAAACCACCGTTGGAGAACTACAGAAAATGCACAAATAAAATTAGCTTTACCAATCTAACAATATCAATATAAGTTTATAAGGACATTTCTCTTTGTTTCAAATTGTTCTAATTATCTATTGAAAAATCATCTTGAAAATATTAAAAAACAAATTGCAAAATGTTGATATAATACATGTGTATAAAATAATTTATATAATTGCATGATTGTGTGGCCATGTATAACCAATGATCATGTGGCCTTGGAGTGTGGTATGAGAAATATGCTGTGTGTAGAAAGGGCCGTAGAGACCCACTCGTTCATTGGCGCTCACTCATGGATCTCCACTCATTAAATTATGTTTCTCATAGCACACGCCAAAACACATGATAACCCGTAAAATTCCATAACATAGTCTGGATATCATTGGTGTCGCCTCCATCACAATTAGCCCACCTTGTTATTTTTTCCCTGTTCAAACTCATCACCCACAGGACACGGAATTGCCGGGGGAACTACAACTGTAAACCTAGGGGACTGTCCGTTCACACGAATGATCACTTACAGTGGTCTTCGATGTATAACTCTGCATTTGATTCACCAAGTGCTGCTTACGCTGATTTACAAAGGCGGGTAACGGTCCCTGCTCACCACCTGCTCAGCACAGTGGCAGGCGGCTAGCTATGAATACCGTCTGATTTCAATTGGATTTCTAAAAAAAAAAAAAAAAAACCTTTTAGACTAGTGTGACTGCGCTGTTTTATCATTTGCTCTTTAGTGAACACACCAAAATAGATAGGAAAGTAATATATATAATAGCGCATGCTTTCTATTAAAAAGTTTTTTAAAAGGCAACAATAGCATGGGACGAAGACTGGACTGTTTGATATGTGGAGTTAAGGTGAGTGGTGAAATGATGAATTTGCTTCAAATAGAGTTGTGAAAGTATCGTTCACATATCTGAACCAGACTATAGGTCGACCTACATATTTGAACCAGACTATAGGTCAGCAAGGACGTTCTTCTGACTGCTCGGAAAACAGATCAGCCCACGGGAGCTCATTGGATATATCTTTATTATATCATTAACCCATTAAACACAAAGTAAGTTGTTTTTAGACAAGATTTCAGCATGGTGACTATAGATGGTCGACATCTAACCCGTACCCTCTAGTCTTAAATTACCTGTATCGTCATTATCGATGTAAAATTGTGTAATTGTGTGTTCTAATATGAACACTGGTGATTTGAAACTTACGTTGGAAGAGCTTAAAACACACTTGAATAGATTATCATAGCAGTTTAACATTTTCACATATAATGGACCTTTTCAAATGCATCACAGATGATCGGTTACGGGTCACAACTTCATTGAATAAATAGTGAATATCCAATGAGAATGACACCCATCTTCACTTAGCTCTGGGGGCAGCTGTGACCCCCACATGTTATCCAAAATCTTACCATTTTCACTTATAATGGACATTACCTGATGCCCAACGGACTGCTATGGGTCCAATTGCAACACAGAAGTTACTTAATCACAAATTAATCAAGTATATAGTGAATATCCAATGAGAATTGCATTTATTTTCATTCATTTTCGGGGTCAGATGTGACCCCTGCATGCTATCCAAGATTTCAACATTATCACATATCATACTAGTAATAATTATCAGATGCTCAATGCACCACTTCCGACGGTCAATCATCGGTCACTGAGCCACGTAAATTAGCATAATCACTACAAGTACCTTATTTTTGCAGCAATTTTGTTGCAGCGGTGACCCCCACACGGTGTGAAATATTTCGCAATTTTTAAAATCATATATTGGACCTTTTTTCAGTGTCACTGAATAGTGCTTCTAATATAAGTACTAGACCCTTTACGTCACGGGTTGCTTATGTAATTGGTAGATAAAAATAAACTTGCTTAGTTCACTTAATTGGCACCTCGTCGGGTATATTATTTCAAAATGAAAAGACGAAAAATAAGAAATGTTCTTTGATGACGGTAAGTAATTGCAGAGAAACCCGCTCTTCTGGAGATCCCAAAAATAAATTAATCAATGACAAAGTGATAAAAATCCGTTGTTTGGCAGAAAAAAGATGGCGGCGGAAAATCGTAACATGCATATGGGAGTCGAGTCCCCTAATAAGGAACAAATCTGGCAGGCTCTGCCGCGCCTGTATTAATCGTACACAGGTTTAAATTGGAATTGTACCATCATGTGTCCACCCTGCGTCCCAATCTCCAGTGTGTGATGCGAGCATTATGCAATAGTTGCACATGTGAACAGACATTACATGCGTTAATGGGACATTTTAGCACACTGCGATTATGCATTCTTCAACTAGTCAATCTAGGTTTAAAAATAACTAGAAAACAAACAGAAGTACAACCAGGAGTGTGAGCAAGAACTCCACGAGGTCTTTCACCGTGACCGTCCCTGGATCTACCTATGCACATATATGCTAGAATGTGTAGCAATCCCATCATTTGAGATACCTGCCCTGGAATAATTTTAATATAATTCTATACATGCATAAAGTTTTTTAAGTATTGGTAATGCATTGTGTAAACTTGATATTGTTTATACCTTATTGTTGTTATTTTTTCAAAACTAAAAATCCAAACAATTGTCTTAATACAATAATTTTGCACCAAACATATGTTTTGTATATTATTGTGTTTCTTCCTAAAGCATTATCAAGTCAAGATTTATTAAGACAGATCCAAAAATTGCAGTATCTTGGTAGTCTTCAGAGAATTATTCTGATAAACAGCACATGCATGTTAATGTCTTCAACATTTATAATCTTTATCTAGATGCAGGTTGATATTGATCCATCGAGCCATCGACTGAGTTGATAATCATAAATTTAGTCCTACCATTTTATCTAGATTATTATAAATTTAGTCCTTTTTATCATTATATAATGCCACATGATGTGTTTTCCAACATAAATCGCCGATTTTCTTGATGCACTTGCTCTTAAGTTATCGTAGGCAAATGACAAAATTATTTTGAAAATAATTTCACCATTGGCATAACTAACCATACCAATACGCCTTTACAATTCTATTGTAAAGGTATAGCCTGGTGTAAACAACAACAGGATATAGCCAGGAGTGGTAATGGCATGACATGATATCCTGTGTGTTGAGAATAGATGAACTTTATTTGAACGAGTTAACTGCAATTGAAATATATAGGTTCCTTAAAATATCGACTATATACATAGTAAGCGTTTGCTCAAGCATTTTCGTACCACCCAACCATAGCTAATAGCTTCCTTCTCCCTCTTTAATTTTCTTATTGCTAAATTGACCAACATTCAAAACTGAACAGATTTGTCTGTCATCCCCCAGATATCCCCCATCACTCTACATAGGATAATTAGCACCCCCGCACCCCCCTTTTCCCCAAAAACCTTCTGACAGCCCTGGTCATAGTACAATGACCCCTACATAAACGCACTTTTTGTTTGATTTATTTCATTTCACAGAGGTATCACATAGTAAGATCAAATGAACAAGTAAATGAACAAACAAAAGTAAAAATAGACACGAGATATCTATGTATAATCAACATTAACAAGAAGCACTAAAAGATATGCATTATAAAAACGGAATATCTAACTTCCATAGTGCATCTCTATGAATACAGAAAAAGCAATTGTAACGGACTACACATGCTACGGGCATAAAAAGAACTTAAAACGTGCAGTAACACTATTCTTAGATTAATCTTTTATATACGTTGCAACATGCATGACAGCAACCATACTCTTTTAGTGTGAAGTGGGAACTGGCTAAAACATTTACTGAAAAGTGGAATATTTGTTCTAAAATTAAGTGAAAATTGGTCAAATTTGCAAACATGCATGAAGTGTTCACTGGGAAAAAAGCTCAAATTTAAGTGTGATGTGGGAAATTAGGTGAAGTTCAAGTGGGAAGTGGGAACAGGAAACTCCCTCCCCATCTAGACCCTAATGAATGTGACTCTGGTTTCTGTGACTGCCTCAGGGGCTGGTGGCCGTCGCCTGCTGTTTCATCGCTCTCAGCGGTCTTCTGCTGCGAGCTCCCTTGCCCCGTATGCTTGTCGCACTCAGGAGGGAAGCCTTTGCCTCACCGCAGAGGCTCGTAGACTATGATGAGTATGTAACACAACCAATTAATCTAATTAATAAGATATAGTCACGTCAGCATTGGCAGATTCAGGGGGTAGCCATATGGGTTGCTCCCCTTGGGGGGTGGGGGGGGGGTGGGGGGGGGGTCTGCTGAAAAATGGGTACGGGTTTGCCATTTTGAACTTTGAAACGGTACCCATCGATATACTAATTTGGCATACTGTTAACATTTTATTCACAAAATATTTAAAAGATTATATCAGTATTAAACAAAATGAAACTTACACTGACAATATCTGTACATTTAAGAATCAATAATATTACATTATTTTTATACCAACAAATGTTTTGATCGTAATAGAATTCCTCGGTGCAAATGCAATAATGCAGCATTTGTAAATTACAATCAAAATACATTTTGTACATGGTAAAATATTGCCCTTTTTAACTATTAATGATATAACCATGATTGTGATGGGGAAATGTATATATATTGGGAAAATGAATTCGATTATAACAATATAAATCAGATTGACAAGTTAAATTTAGGTGAAATCCAAGATGGCCAACACAGGGTTGGTGCATGTTTTAAAATTACTGCAGTACACTACTACTACAATATACACTAAATTATAAAGTACTATATAGTAAGTACAAAAACGAGTTATTTGATTTTTGGTAGATCCGATCTGGAACCCGAGGCTCCTCCAGATCAACAGCCACAGCCCAATTCTTGGCACGGTACCAGAACACCCTACTTCTTCTACTGCTACTCTGCCTATCTGGACGTGAGGACACATCAAAGGGATGGAGAGCCAGCAATTAATATTCGACGGGTACGCCAGTTGAAAATAATGCTTTGGTAAAATGAGCAGTGAGGGAGGTTGTGTGAGCGAGGTAGGGTGAGGGAAGTTGTGTGAGAGAGGGAGGCCCTGTTTCACAATATAAAAATTACAAGATAGTGATGATATTTCAACAAGCATCTACGATTCAATATACATTTTACATTCGTTCTAGCCTGTTACACAAAGCAAATCACAAACCTAGTATTCATCGCCTCCCTTTATTGAACTGAACTATAGTTTAAATGCACTTCATTGTAGCATATATTTTAACCATCTGTACGGTTGCCAGTGAAATTATTTGTCGTCACTTTTTTTCTTTGTATTTTACCATACTGATGATATTTGCACAATGAAATGTATACGACTTGGAATGAAATTTTCCTGCCTCGAAATCGTGACGAGGGGCCTTTTATCATTACATATATGACTTGAAACAGCATTTGCTCCTTAAAGCTGTTTATAATAGAACTTTAATTTGTGCTAAATTTGATCGACCAATTTGAAGAGATAACGACACAAGAAAAGTTTTGTGGTCTATTTTCTATTTTACAGTCATTATCGTATAAATCCATATGATAATAGTACCATAATTTCTCACTCATCGCGTGTTGTATAGATACTTTTCAGAGATAATGCTTCCATGATTATTCGTTCACGATTTGGAATGAAATTTTCTTGCTTCTGAATCGTGATGATGGGTCCTTTATCATTTGGTCAGTATAACTAACTGTTCAATATCAAACTTGCACTGAGTTTAATTGACCAATTCGATGAGCAGCCTAATATAGGAAGACAGTGTATTTAGAGATTGTAATGTTAATAACCAATATGTTCACTCTGTGGTGACAACAAATCGTCTCACCGGTAAACCATAAATGTAATGGGAATATCGAATATGGTACAATGAAGTGAAATTATCTAATATACTATAGTTCAGTTTGATCAGCTGGGTTGTTGCTTTACCTTATGCAACAGGTTAGAACAAATGTAATCATGCATCGTATCGTCCAAGATGATCGCAAAAACATCATCGTTATCGAGTGATCTTTATGTAACAGTGCCCAGGTTAAAATAATGGTTCGGAAAATGAGCAGTACGGTTGCATGAGCGTGGTAGGGTGAGGGAAGTTGTGTGAGGCAGGGAGGCTGTCATTGAGGGTTGGTTGAGGGAAGGAGGGTGTGAGAGGGATGGATGGATTGTATGCGGAGGAGGCAACATGAAGAATGGAAGGAGAATTTCCTCTTTATTATTATTTTTATTTTAGGTTGTTGTGCATTCGGTGGCACACGAGAGCCGGTTAGTTGACTTGAGGTGGTGTGTTTTGCACTACAAGAACGGCACCAAGACACCCAAGATGCGAGCAAATACCATGGGCTACGGCAGTGGTTTTCATGACGGCAAGGCCACTGCTTCCACGTTCTGTCCTCTCACATCCATGGACACCCCGGTCTCCATCTCTCTGTTTACTGCACCAAACAAGTCCATGATGTGCAGTAACGTGCCTGTTAGACGTGCAGAGAAACCTGCGCAGATGAAGCCGCTTGGCCTCTGCGTGTCGCCCATATACAGAGCAAGTGACTGCTCCAAATGCAAGCCCAATAACATATCTGCCGAGCTGCTGCCATGGATTGAGATGCAGAGACTGCTGGGTGTGGACGGCATGACAATTTACTACCAGTCTCACTACGGTCAGTCAAGCACCATCCTCAACTACTATAGCAAGATTGGCTTTGCTGAGGTAGTCTATCAAAGTGATATTCCCGGCTACAAAAAATATGTGCCCAATGGCAATGCAATCCAGGACTGCGTCTACAGAAATATGTATAATTATGAAAAACTATTGGTAATCGATCTTGATGAGTACATCATCCCACGAAATGAAAAGGGATTTGTTGAGTTGATCAAAGATGTTGCCAAAAGTAGCCATGTGGAATACAATGGTACGCAATTCTGGTTTGCCAATAGCTATTACTACAGGGACTATTGGCTGGTGGAAGACGCATATGAGCCAAGATTTCCCATATTAAGATATAGATATCATGTTGCACCACAAGACTTCCCTGGGTCATGTAAATCCATTATGGACCCTAGAGTCTGCTCTGTAGCGACTCCTCATATGTGCGTGGTTACAATCTATGGAAAAAAACATGGTTCCGTTATAAAAATGGATCCTGCCTTGGCGCGCTTGCATCACTACAAAGACTGCAAAACCAACTGGTGGAAACCAGCCAACGACAAGTGTGCCATGAAGTCACTCCAACGAGATGATATTGTGCTCAGCTATAAGGCAAGGTTGTTAGAACGGGTAGAAAAGGTAGAGAAGGATATGCACACTATTACGAACTAAGTCATGTTTATTTGAGTCTCTAAACTATATTCTATACTATATTATACTATACTAGTCTCTATACTATTGAAATGTAAAACGGTCAAATAGGGCTACTATGGGGAACGTTATACTTGGATGTTAACTGTTCTATTCATTGTATGTGTGTGTTTGTTGTAGCGTCATATTTTAGGGTATTGTTTGTTTGTTTGTTTGCTCCATGGCACCTACACGTTAAATAGGTACTGCTTATACATGTTAATGCTGATATTGATTGAAAAAGCATGTCTGTGCCACGGTCTGCTATATGTGAAAGGTCTCGGGTTCAATCCCCGACATCTCCACCATGTCGGGAAACACAGCAGTTAAAGTTTTACTCATTCATGCCTATTTGGTTTTATTTAGTCAGTCATAACATAACTATGCATCCATTTGTTTATTTCAGTTTTACATTTCACATGGTTCATTTTGCATTTGATACATGTACGTGCCACCTGGGATGACACATATCCTTGTGCCATCCCAGTGAAAGCAGACCGGTTTGTCTCAACTGTCCAAGTGTCCAAGTGACAGTGAAGAGACGAGCAGACAAAAGAGAGTGCGGGAATTGGCGGCATGTCCATTTATAGTGAACCCTGCACCCAAACATGTTAATGCATCTGCTCAGCTGACTGGCAGCATCCAATTACCAACCACACACATCACATTTCCTCACACTTATGTTGATGCATGACGCAACTCATTATTACATGAATGCATGTACTTTTCCATTCCTACCACATCAATACGAACCCATACACGGCCATATTAATTACCCTCACTCCTTACATTATTTCTTTTACCTTACATCTCATAACATGACATTAATTCTTTAGTACCTTATATTTCATAACATGACATTAAATCTTTAGTACCTTATATTTCATAACATGACATTAAATCTTTAGTACCTTATATTTCATAACATGACATAACCTCCCTTTAATATTTCAATCAACACTATCTTGTTCCCCTTAAAGTTGTGCAAATATTACGTTACATGACACTGTATGCTCCCCGGGGAGTTGACAAAGATATAGTGTGAAACGTATCTACTAAATACTAAAACCCGGGACCAAACGCAACCAAACCGGGACGTGACCTATATCAAAGAAATCAATGGTTGGTATTGCTATAGTCACGTGTCACGATACGACCTGCGGGAGCTTGCATGATGAAAATACGCAAATATTATGAAAATACGCAGCAAAGAGACCCAGGATATTCCAGTTGTCAACCTGACTTCACAGTAAAGAGATAGATCATCATATTTTACTGCGGACCCTGCGTATTGGGTTACGGATAAATACGGATGATTACGTACGATATGGAGCCATGCGGATGAGTTTACGTATCTTACGTAAGAGTTACGTATTTTATGTATATTTTACGTATGTGTGATCTGCAACAAAGTTTTGGGAATTTGAAAATCTTGTTGACGAATCTGCGTATGTCTGCGTATCCTGCGTATTGAGTTACGAATAGATACGTATGCTTACGTAAGATACATATGCTTGCGGAAGCTTACGTATTTGTTATCCTCAAGCATCCGCATCTACCGTAATGCTACAGTCATACGGCCACTTACGGTAGATGCGGATGCTTGCGGATAACAGGGGGACTAAATCATTGTCATATTCTGTGTATATGGCTGTGAGACATGACGATGGAAGGAAGGTGAATTGTTCCGGACCAGCTGGTGGGAGGGATGAAGAACGGGAAGGGACGATCATCTATTGTGTTCCGGATCACATCTTTTTCAACCCCAGCAGCACAGGGTATCCAGCTAGTGTACTATAATTTTGTAATTGCTCATTGTAGGATTACCATTTTTGTGTTAATAAATTTATCGTTAAAGTCAAGTTTTCATGTCACCTTAAGTCACCCAACAACAAGTATTAACAGCTTATTTGATGAAAACTGTAGAAATAACCTGTCCTCAGACTCAGGGTTCTAGTCCCAAATTGATTGGGGATTTTCTGATTTTCCATTGCTGTGTGCAGCTACCAAAATGCGCCACTTTTTAATTTCTCATGTCACATTCAGTTTTTGATAAACATACAGAAGCTATACGTGTTTTTATTCGAAAAGAGACACAGATTCAATTAAATTCCATGCAAAACATACATTTTTAGTCCACATCACACTCTGTTGCCATGGAAATCTGACTGGAGGTGATTTAATGATAACAAAATTTACATCCTAAACAACAAAACTGGCCTCATTTCGCCTCGAATCTTTCCTATCTATAGCGTTTCAATACACACTGGCATATATTCACAAGGCAGCTAAGGACTGTGTCCAACAGATATCAAAAGATTGACAACATTGCGTGTGTGGATCTCTTTTAAATTGATTGGAAACAAAAAGTACCTATATTTCGTCACCTGCAGAAAGCCCAACAATTGTGGTTTCCCAACAAACACTCACAGTCACTCACACCCAACTCTCCAAACTAAAACTCTGATGAATCAGCTTGCAAATTTGCAAGCAGGTGCACAAGTGTACCCTCTCTCAAGTATGTCCCCAATTACAGCTTAATCAACCACCATACATCATATATAGGCAATATTTCTAAGTTTAAGGAACTATGTTGAAGTATATACCCTCAGACTGTATAGCAGGCCAAGCATATGTTTCCATTCAGGACAGTATTTAGCTCATTGCTTTTTGATACATTCACATTGCAATTGACTTCTTAAAGAACATTGACGGCAGCTGGTCAAACACATCATCACTTACTAAATAGCTACTTAATAATTTCACCTTAATGTTAAAATCATCAAAGCTCTATGTGTAGACGTGCCAATCAGTAAGTATGATTGACAACTCAATGAAAATTTGTATTCACATTTGAGCAAGCTGTGTGTTTACAAGTAGGCTGTGTTAGGCTCAGTGAATAGGAAAATGTTTCAACTTTGAGTTTCTTGATTGATTATTTATAATCGACGTAGGGTAGTGGAGGGTGCAAGAGGATTGCAGTTGCAATTTCTACAGGGCGGGCAAGTGAGATGCTCATGGGTGCAACAAAAACAACAAACCCATTTTCTTACTTCTGGCAACACGATTATGAACCATTACCATATTAATACTGTCAGAGTATGATACTAAACTACAGTAAACAGAAAACAACGTGTATAACAGAATGATTATGACAAGAAATATTGTTTAAACGATCTTAGATTAAGGCATATATTATGCATTCAGTTAATTGTGAACAAAATATTTGCAATTTTGATATGGAATGCCTTGTAATTGCATCACCTGTAGTATGGTAAGTAGATTCTTCATTTGTGGTTTTGTAACTGTTGATAAAAACTAGTAGCCTACAACTAACATAGTTATTTTCTACTGAAAATCATTTGGTCACGTATTGGTGGTCACTAATTGGTCTAGATAGGTCACATCACGTTGGTCACGTTTGATCGTGGGTTTTAGTAGGTACCCACGGAGATCAGCTAAAACCTCCTCAACGAGACAAACTCTCTACGGAGACCAATTCTGAGTGGTACTATTTATGGGTTACACTGTTAATTTACCACCTTTCTCTACTATTAGCACATCTCTCTTGTATCGGCTTCTCGGCAACAGCAGAATTTTTATTTTTGGAACTTCATGCAGACGATCTCTAATGCTATTCTTGTCATCTTGTAATGCTACAAACCCTGGAGTCACAAGGTCACACCCGACCATGACAGGTCAACCTTCAAGCTCACATAAGCAGACCATTTTCGTGGTTTTTTTGGCATCTCCACCATCGATCGCGAGTACGAAACCCATGAAATCTCTAAAGTGCCCCCCCCCTTTCCCAAAAACCTGGATCTGCCATTCAGCGTAAAATCTCTTAGCGTATCTTTAACATGGGGTCTTTTATATATTCCTTCTTTCAATGATTATGAAGAGTCATGATGAGTGTAAATGATGTAATTGTTTCCCCGAATCACAAATATCTCCTGTACTCTCCCCTCAGTACCGTTATGTCTGCAGCCGAGATATGGTCTTTAATGTTATTAAACAAGTTCATTAGCTATGTATTTGATAACCTATATATGATGAATTCGTTTTAACAATAGCTGTATAATTGTATATTAAAATAACCTTCCAGTCCATCTTTTTCAAAGAAAAAGATGGACTGGAAGCCATTGAAATATAAGGTTATTTTAATATACAGCTATTGCTAAAACGAATTCATCATACATAGACCTTTAGTGTGTTTTTCAAAGCTGCGCATGTGTAACAGACTTTTGTGGTATAGCGCATATATAACCATGTGCAGTGTTATATGATTCATCGCTTGATCGAGTTGGTTAGTGTCAGATGTTTCTTGTAAACCAGTTTTACGCATGCACACAATTCATCCTCGCGAATTGGAACAATATATAACTCAGAAAAGAATATGTACTTTCAGTTGCATTTGCTAAGTCAAACGAATTACTTGTGCATATGCAAATGATCTTACGCAACTAGACACACCGAATTTCAGACGAACTTTAACCAAAACGTGTTTGCCTTGTTTACCTAGTATATTGAATAGAGTTAGTCACCGAAGTCATCTTTATATGATTGATGGGGTGAAGAACAACAACAAAAGGGACCGTTCAGAAATTATAAGAGGGAAGGGGAAGGAGGATTTTAGGGGTGGCGTGGGGTTGGGGGTTGGTAGGGGGTGGGGGAGGATTTAACTGTTCTCTTTTAGGGGGGGGGGGGTAAGGGGGGATTTAATGTTCTCATAGAGATTTTAGATTTTGCCCGCCAATCTCTGTGTAGTTTTCCACTTTTTTGCGTGCGTGCGTGCGTGCGTGCGTGAGTGCATGCATGCGTCCGTGTGTGCGTGGGGGAGGTGTGGGGTGAGGTTGGCAGATGTAGCAACACAAATAATTACTCTTTTTTAAATGAAATAGATGGTGAACTTGAACCCTTCTCTCATTCAATTCATTTATGATTGTTCATGTCAGGTTTGATCAGTAATCTGGATATGAGGGAGTCATCATGTTTTGTTCCTCACAAATATGAGGGTGGGATCAATATTTTTATCGAGATTCGATGTTGTGGAAAAATATTTCACAGAACTATATGAAAAATCATCAACTACAACCCTTCCCTCTTATAATTTCCGAATGGTCCCAACCAACGATCTACAACCAAATGCTACGGTCCACTGTGCTTCGCTGAACACACATAACATGAATGGAGAAGTAAAAGAAATGTAAAAGCGGGCGATTTCTTTAAATGTTACAAAAGACACTAAAGTAGCTTAGTAGCATGAGTACATATAGTAGTCTTGATTTTCTGGCATGTGAAATTAAGGTGAGTGATGAAATCATCAATCTGCTTGAAATGGAGTTAATGTTGTGAAAATATCGTGCACATCTCTGTGCCAGACTTTAGGTCAGCAAGGACGTTCTTCTTACTGCTGGGAAAACAGTTGAGCCCACGGGAGCTCATTGGATATGTCTTTATAAACCCGTTACACACAAAGTAAGTTGTTTTAAAGCAAAATTTCAGCATGGTGACTATAGATGGTCGACAGCTAACCCGTATCCTCTAGTTTTAAATTATCTTCATTATCAGTGTAAAATTGTGTAATTGTGTGTTCCCATATCCCATATGAAAACACTGGTGATTTGAAATTAAAGTAGGAAGAGCGTAAATACATTTGAATATACTCCCCCAAAGAATCATGTCATAATGTCTACGCTAGACGTAGTTTAAGTATATTTAGATGGTCTCCATCAGCAATAAACATTGGGACTCGTTGATCATGATACTCTGGAATAATTTATACATATATAGTTATATACGTGCATAGAGTTTTTTTAAGTATTGATAATGCATTGTTATATTGATATTGTTTATCCCTTTAAATATTGCTGTTCTATGTTAAATACCTATCTTATTGTTGTTATTGATTTTTCAAACTAAAAATCCAAACCACTGAATTAGTACATTATTCTTGCATCATAAGATATATTTTGTACTTATAATTGTATTTCTTCCTACCCCCCTTTTCCAAAACCTTCTGAGGGCCCTTACAACGACCCCTAACAAACACATTTTTGTTTGATTTATTTCATTTCTCACTAAAAGATATCGCATTTTAAAGTGGAATGTCCTATTTCAATCGTGCACCACTATGAACATAGAAAAAAAAACAATTGCAACTGACTACACATGCTACAGGCATAAAAAAGAACTTAAATCGTGCAACGGTGAATGAATGTAAAACTATAAAAGACACACTTTCCAGTATCTATTGCTCGTAGGATATCATTTTCAATGCGGACTAAGGCTGTTTCTGTAGAGTGGCCTTCACGGTAAGCAGACTGCATCTTAACATAGAGACTATTTTTATTTTTATGATCTACCAGCCGCTTACTAGCAACTCTCTCAAGGGTCTTAGAGACAAATGGCAGCGTAGATACTGGTCGGAGATTCTTGAAAACCTCAGGATCAAGAAGCAGCTTTTTCAGCAGTGGGATGACAGCAGCAATTTTATAGCAGGCTGGCACTTTAGCATTTTCAAATGAAAGGTTTATGATTTTTGTTATAATTGGGAGAAGGGCAGGTAAGCATTTTTTCAAAATACTTGTTGGCAACGGGTCAAGGCAGCATGTTTTTGATGAAGATTTCATGATAATCTTTCTTACTTCATCCTCAGTTGTGGGCTCAAAGGAGGTAAGATAACCCGTTTCATCTACCAGACAATTTTCAATATTGTGATAGTTACCCACTTGTGTCTGGATGTTTTCAAGGTGAGTTCTAATTTTCTTAATTTTGTCAATAAAAAAATGGGAAATTTCCTCACAAAGGATTTGTGGATGATCAGACTTTGGTAGCATCGGTGATTTGTTATTCAACAATATATTTACACATTCAAATAAAGATTTTTGTGAATCTGGCGAGGAGTCTATTCTATCTCTATAATAGCTATTCTTAGCTATATCAATTAATGTAATAATTATGAAGATTTCAAATAATAGTTAAAGTGAATAATAATTGTCTTTGCCAACATATAAAAGGGCATCTTTCTTTTAATATTTACTTTAAATGCACTCAAACAGCCTCTACGAAGCCTTCCATCTGTCTCTACAATTGCATTTTTTACATGAGCATGAATTTGAACATTTATTAGGCCTATTACATTAACATTTTAGCAGTGCCATACAAGTAGTACTTACTTCAGGTAATTCTGTCCAATATGACAACCAGTATCCTGATTGCGTCTGCCAGCCCCAGTCTTTGGGATCTGGAATCTTTGGTTGAAGATCTAAAGTTTGACTCAAGATAAATACACATTTGCTCTTTTTATATGTTGTTAAAGTGCTCCTCGGAGTAGCAGAAGCTTATCTGTCCGTTTTTCAACATAAAAAGTGTGTTTAATTCATTTACATTCATTACATCGCTAGTATGATTGTAGACTACAGTAAAATGATAAATTGTTCCATCATAGGCATCAGGCTTTCCCAGCTAGATGGATTATCAACATATTCAAATAGTGGGATTGTTAAATCAGTAAAACATTCCATGTATCCTATGCTGTCCTCTTTTCCTTTGTTTGAATGCAGAGGTTGTGCGTAACCAGTAAAGGAGTGGGACACTTGAAGAACTCTGGCTTTAAACTGTCATAAAAAATGCAGAAATTTCATGTGTGGGAATGGATTTTTTATTGGTGCCAGTACCATAGGCCACCCACAGTTCTTCAACAAATAGCTCATGAAATACAGATATGGCAAGCACGACAACAGCAGAATCAACACTCACAAATAACACCCTTTTAAATATTCACCTTTGCCATGTCTTACACATTATAAAACACGTGTCCGCCAGCATCCTACAATTCCGCAATTTGACCAGTCATTACAGTAGTTTAATAATTTCAGACACAAGTCGACTTTTGGTCTTGTTTGGAGTTTTTACAGCTGGAGTTGAAAAGAGAGGTAAAATGACCCTTTTGATAGGCACCATTATTATATCCTCACCCAGATTTTGCAACCTCTTTTCATCAAACTTATTATACAGTTTTGATCCTAGCTCTTCACTACTGTAAATAGTGTTTACAACATCTTTTGCAACACTTTTAAAAAGTATACAAGATGTACAGATCATTTAATTCATCAATGAAAGGATACCATGCTCTTCCAAAACATTGACTATCTTTCTAACATCTGATTGGAACATTTTCTCTACGTATGGTGTCATGTCATGATGTAACAACACAGTTTCAGTGTCGGTACATTGGACAGTTTTTTTTTCAAAATCACTAATATAATGCGGCTCGGTTAGCATCCATCTTGATAATGCCTGTTGATTATCAAGAATTCCTATTGACCCACCGTCCCCTTTACACAAAGTATTATTTTATTCATGTGTCTGATCAATTGCCATACCAGAAAACATATGGTTTATTTTATTAACAACAAAATTTCTTTTTTCAAATTCTTTGGCTAAGTCAGAATGTGTTGTGTAAGATCTCTGACTTGTACAGAGAACCAGCGAGCATGACGGACATGATAGTAGTATGGAGGGGCCCTCCATACTACTCATGATCTCATGCAAAAAAGAAAGTGGAAGGAGACTTTCCAAGGACTCTCAAGCATATATTTTGATATTTGCTTCTCCAGTTGACCTAACAAATATGTTCACACCAGATTCAAATTCAAGAATCAAATACCAAAACTTAAACTGTGGATACAATGATGCTTGCTGTTGCGACAAGTCATCTTTCAATAACGGGCTTCTCTCGTCCGGTACGTCCTTAACATAGGAGTTAAATGCCTTGTGCAGTAAATAATACTAAATATACAGTGTGGCAGCAGTTAGCTGATGTGCACGTCGAGCTTTAGTGATGTGTGATGCATATATGAAAGAATTAGCGACACTAGGGTTCTCAATTTCTGATTCGTCTAGTAAGGATGACCATCCACTGTCCTCCATGAAGTCGCCTAATGTGGACAACGCAGACTGCTCTTTGTGCAAAACACCAAGGAACATACTGCTTTTCACCAAACTCACTGGTTGGCCAGTTTCATGAGTTTCACTGGATCTGCATTGCCAATTCATTCAATGGCCGATCCATTACAATTACAGGAAATTAACCAAGGTTTAGTTTATTAGTAGTGCGTTTTAGTAAAGACATTCCACATCTCACCATGGACACTGACTTCGAAATTTCTTGCCTAATTAGCCTGCTTACATACTTTTTCTAAACATTTCCTATCAAAATATAATCGTGCGGTTTTAAATTTTACCTTTTAGCACCACGTTGCATAATACTACTAATAAAAAAACTTCTTAGATATTGGCTGTTCTTCTTTTGAACATAGAAACAGCAATTTTCTGGAAATCAACCTACCCATTTAACCTTGAAGGAAAGGTCTAGGTGAAATGTAATATGATATTTATAATCTACATACCCAAGTTCCTACCTAAGGTCAATATAAATTTTGTTTCTCAATTCAATATTAAATGATAAATGCAATCTTATCATATTTTACCCTTTGACCCCTGATTTGACCCCTTTAAAGGTCAAAATTCAGGTGGCTCCCAAGCTTTATTTTGAACCCTCATACCAACCACCAATCATGTAAAGTTTCGTAGCCTCTTCATTAAAGTGAACGACTGACCGATGTAGGAACCCTACTATAAAGCATTTACTGAAAAGTGGAAAATTTGTTCTAAAATTAAGGAACTTAGTTAAATTTGCAAATATGCATGAAGTGTTCAATGGGAAAAAAGCTTAAATTTAAGTGTGATGTGGGAAATCAGGTAAAGTTCAAGTGTGAAGTGGGAACAAGAAACCCCCTACCCATCTAGACCCTAATGAATGTGACTCTGGTTTCTGTGACTGCCTCAGGGGCTGGTGGCCGTCGCCTGCTGCTTCATTGCTCTCAGCGGTCTGCTGCTGCAAGCTCCCTCACCCCGCATGCTTGCCTCGCTCAGGAGGGAAGCGTTCGCCTCACCCCAGAGGCTCATAAACTACGATGAGTACGTAACAACCAATCAATGTAATCAATAAGGTTAATAAGATATAGTCACATCAGCAAAGGCAGATTCAGGGGGTAGCCATAAGGGTTGCTCGGAGGTGGGGGGGGTGGGGGTGGGGGGGGGGGGGGGGGGGGTTTGCTGAAAAATGGGTACAGGTGTGCCATTTTGAACTTTATACGATATACTAATTTGGTATACTGTTAACATTTTATGAACAAAATATCTAAAAAATTATTTAAAGTATCAACAAAATGAAACTGACACTAACAATATCTGTACATTTAAGAATCAATAATATTACATTATTTTTATACTAACAAATGTTTTGATCGAAATAGAATCCCTAAAGCCGCGTCCCACTGCTAACGGCGCACTGGAAACTTACTGAGAACTTGCATTCAGCTGATAAAAATCGGTCGGACAGCTAGAATTTTTTACCTACGCTAAGCATCTGCCGACTACGCTGACCCTACGTCGACCTGACGTTCGTTTTACGCTGCACGTGCGTGTGACCCCCGTGTGACCCTCGCTGCCGGTACGCCGGCAAAATATTTCTAGGAAGATTATCGATCGGTCCATTCTTTTATGCTCCCAATACTTTGAGCTGCTCAAAACATCGTATACAGCATAATCGATAATCCATTGATTTTTTACGTCAACCATACGCCAAACATACGTCATACTTACGTCAAACTTGCGCCTAACATGCTGGAGCAGATGCTCGGCAGATAAAAACGTTGGCGTAAGCTTGGCGCATCTTGAGCGTACGATAGCGTACATTCGGCAGGCGTTCAACGTATTGTAGACGGATGTTCAGCGCACAGCAGACAGTGAACGCAAGGGGCTACACTGACCTTGCTTTCACTGTCTGCTTTTCTTACGCCGGGTTTGCACCGGCTGTGAGTTGACTATGCGCTGGGGAAAAAGAATTATTTAATGCCAAACAGGGTTATCTATCAGCAGATGCTCGACGTATAAATTTTTTTGCCTGGAATTCCCTAGAATTTAGGCGTCGACCATACGTCAAAACTAGTGGGACGCGGCCTCTAGGTGCAAATACAATAATGTGGAACTTGTAAATTACAATCAAAATACATTTTGTGATGGTAAAATCATGGCCATTTTAACAAGTAATGATATAACCATGATTTTGTTGTCGAAATGTATATATATTTTGGGAAATTGAATTCGATTATAACAATAATAATCAGATAGGCAAGTTCAATATAGGTGAAATCCAAGATGGCACAACCAGGGTTGGTGTATTTTTTTTAAATATTATTACATTACACACTACATTATATACTACTAAATAGTAAGTATAAAAATGAGTTATTTGGTTTTTGGTAGATCCGACCTGGAACCCGAGGCTCCTCCAGATCAACAGCCACAGCCCAATTCTTGGCACGGTACTAGAAAACCCTACTTCTTCTACTGCTACTCTGCCTATCTGGACGTGAGGACACATCAAAGGGATGGAGAGCCAGCAATTAATATTCGACAGGTACGCCAGTTGAAAATAATGCTTTGGTAAAATGAGCAGTGAGGGAGGTTGTGTGAGTGAGGTAGGGTGAGGGAAGTTGTGTGAGAAAGGGAGGCCCTGTTTCATTATATAAAGATTACACGATAGTGATGATATTTTAAGGGTACTGTGAACTTTTTAAGGGAAAAATATTCTATTTTCAGCTTTTTAATATTTGTTTTACTTTAAACTATGAAGAACAACATATTTTGAAATGAACCTTTTATCTTCAATAGTTTTCCCATTACAACGCATTTTGTAAAGACCAAGCTGGAGTGAAAAACAATGACTCATTCTTTGCAGGCTTATAAGGTTATTTGGGCTAAAAATTAAATTTTTACATTTTCAATGTTTTGTATGCTATAAATGATAAAGAACAACATCTTTTTAAAATGAACCTTTTATCATCAATAGTTTTTCTTATATGATACATTTTATAGACAAAAACTACTATCAATGTATATTGACAGGCGATGTTTAAAGCCCATTTTCTCAAAACTAAGTTTGCATAGTGGATGAATTTTTCTTTTTATATTTCTCCTTAACCATGAAATCAAATTTTCACAAACGTGTATATATTTGAAGATATATGCATTCTGAAGAAAACCTTACTAGGGATTTTGATTTTTTTATTTCGTTGATGAATTATGAACATTTTTCTATTGATTTGCAAGAAAATTCGGAAAATAGGTGGTTTTAAAACTTAAAATGCATGTAAAATGATAAATAGGAAAAATATAAAAAATTTGAGGCAAGGTTTTCTAGATAAATATACAAATTTTGTAACTGAATAGTGATTTTGGTCATTTCCATGTTGTACTATCAGTTATATGCTTCGCAGGCAAAATTGTCATTTTTTCATTAATTGCTTTATAATTTTTTTTTCATCAATCTATGCAATTCAAAACATGTTGTGTCATTAGATTAGATAATTATCTACAAAATAAGGTGTAATTTGTAAGAATTGAAGCAATAATGAGTGAGAAAATCAAAGTTTAATAAAATCCTAAGAAAAAGAATTCACAGTCCCTTAACAAGCATCTACGATACAATATACAACTAGATCAAAAGTGTTCAAAGAACACTGCGTCGCTAGAACGACGTTGACTTATGGGCAATTAAGATATATATCTACTGCAATGGTGTATACTTTACAATCAAGAAATGAATAATTTGAGGAGAAACATCAGAATGAATGAGAATCAATATACCCAGGCAAAAGATATTTGTGTTGCAATACAATAGTACTGTTTGAATAACAGATACTAATCAATATCAGTTTCAAACCCAATAATCAATATTTGCTGCTTGGGTTGGAATATGGATTTTTCTTGGTGCCTTAATTGCATTGAATATCAATAAGAATGTCATGAATGTGCTTCTAGAAAGCACAGTTTAATTGGCAGATTGCCCAAAATCGAATCACTTCGGTGTCGCCTCATACCTCATAGTTGTGTAAAGTTTGAACGAAATCGGTTCATCGGTACGCCCGCTAGCTTGTCCGGAGACATACATACATACATACATACAAACATACATACATACAAACAAACATAGTTACAAACGAACGAAACACAATTCTTGCTTCAGCAGCTGAGCTGAAGCGACGCAATTACATTCCTTCTAACCTGTTGCACAAAGCAAATTGCTTACCTAGTGTCCATCGC
Source organism: Streblospio benedicti (assembly GCA_019095985.1). Classification (NCBI taxonomy): domain Eukaryota; kingdom Metazoa; phylum Annelida; class Polychaeta; order Spionida; family Spionidae; genus Streblospio; species Streblospio benedicti. The sequence continues at coordinate 23,811,200 of CM032665.1, forward strand.
CTCCCTTTATTGAACTGAACTATAGTTTAAGTGCACTTCATCGTAGCATATTCCTGTATTTTAACTATGTGTACGTGAACGTTTTTGCAATAATACCAATGCAGCTATGATAACATTACAAAGTCAAAATTCTCTATTTTCCTTTGTATTTTTATGAGAACCATATTGATGATATTTGCACATCAATATGATGTATGAACTGTATATGATTTGGAATGAAATTTTCCTGCCTGACGATGGGCCGTTTATCATTACATATGTGACTTAAAATACCACTTGATCAGTAAAGCTGTTCATAATAGAACTTTAATTTGTGCTAAATTTGATCAACCAATTTGAAGAGATAACGACACAAGAAAAGTTTTGTGGTCTATTTTCTATTTTCCAGTCATTATTGTATAAAACCATACGATAATAGTACGATAATTTCTCATTCATCACGTGTTGTATAAATAATTTTCAGCAGTAATGCTTCCATGATTATTGTATGATTGGAATGAAATTTTTCTGCCTCTGAATCGTGAACTTATTTACTTATTTGACTTGAAACAGTATTTGGTCAGTATAACTTTTCAATATAGAACTTTAATTTGCACTGAGTTTGATTGTCCAGCTTGATGAGCCACCTAATATAGGAAGACAGTGTATTTAGAGATTGTAATGTTACCACAGCGTCATTGGCCTTATAACCAATATGTTCGCTCTGTGGTGACAACAAAACGCCTCACCGGTAAACCATAAATGTAATGGGAATATGGAATGTGGTACAATGAAGTGAATTTATTTACTATACTATAGTTCAGTTTGATCAGATGGGTTGTTGGTTTGCCTCATGCAACAGGTTAGAACAAATGTAATCATGCATAGTATCATCCAAGATGATCGTAAAAACATCATCGTTATCGACTGATGTTTATGTAACAGTGCCGAGGTTAAAACAAGGGTTCGGAAAATGAGCAGTCATAGGCAGATCCCGGTTTCTGGAAATGGGGGGTGCACTTAAGAAAAAGGGGGTTGTGGCGCACGTAAGGGATTTCATGAAAAACCCTATGAAATTGAAGTATTTTGGTGGGGAAAAGGGGGTGGTGCCCCCTGCACCCCCTGGATCTGCCTATGAACAGTAAGGTTGCGTGAGCGAGGTAGGGCGAGGGAAGTTGTGTGAGCAGGGAGGCTGTCATTGACAGTTGGTTGAGGGAAGGAGGGTGTGAGAGGGAGGGATGGATAGTATGCGGAGGAGGCAACATGAAGAATGGAAGGAGTATTCCTCTTTATTATTATTTTCATTTCAGGTTGTTGTGCATTCGGTGGCACAATACAGCCGGTTAGTTGACTTGAGGTGGTGTGTTTTGCACTACAAGAACGGCACCAAGACACCCAAGATGCGAGCAATTACCATGGGCTACGGCAGTGGGTTTATTCATGACGGCAAGGCCACTGCGTCCACGTTCTGTCCTCTCCCATCCATGGACACCCCGGTCTCCATCTCTCTGTTGACTGCACCAAGCAAGTCCATGATGTGCAGTAACGTGCCTGTTAGACGTGCAGAGAAACCTGCGCAGATGAAGCCACTTGGCCTCTGCGTGTCACCCATATACAGAGCACGTGATTGCTCCATATGCAAGCCCAATAACATATCTGCTGAACTGCTGCCATGGATTGAGATGCAGAGACTGCTGGGTGTGGACGGCATGACAATTTACTACCAGTCTCACTACGGTCAGTCAAGCACCATCCTCAACTACTATAGCAAGATTGGCTTCGCTGAGGTAGTCTATCAAAGTGATATTCCCGGCTACAGAAAATATGTGCCCAATGGCAATGCAATCCAGGACTGCGTCTACAGAAATATGTATAAATATGAAAAACTATTGATGATCGATCTTGATGAGTACATTATCCCACGAAATGAAAAGGGATTCGTTGAGTTGATCAAAGATGCTGCCAAAAGTAGCCACGTGGAATATAATGGTACGCAATTCTGGTTTGCCAATAGCTATTACTACAGGGACTATTGGCTGGTGGAAGACGCATATGAGCCAAGATTTCCCATATTAAGATATAGATATCATGTTGCACCACAAGACTTTCCTGGGTCATGTAAATCCATTATGGACCCTAGAGTCTGCTTGTTAGCGACTCCTCATATGTGCATGAGGACAATCTATGGAAAAAAACATGGTTCCGTAATAAAGATGGATCCTGCCTTGGCGCTTGCATCACTACAAAGACTGCAAAACCAACTGGTGGAATCCACCCGACCACAAGTGTGCCATGAAGTCACTCCAACGGGATGATATTGTGCTCAGCTATAAGGCAAGGCTGTTAGAACGTGTAGAAAAGGTAGAGAAGGATATGCACACTATTATGAACTAAGTCATGTTTGTTTGAGTCACTCTAGTCTGCTTAGGTAGGAATAGTAGAATTTCTAACCAAAGATTGATGTTGAAAGTAAGGAGGGAAAGAAGATAAAACTTAACTTAATGTAGGCCTTTAGGCCTACATTCTAGTTTGGATAATATCCCACTGATACTCAGTAGAAAAATACTGAGGGACTGTTAGAATTATGAAAGAGGTGAAGGAGGATGTTCGCTGGTCCTCCACAAATGTTGGTGAAGATACTGTCATGTGTGGTTTTGACATAAGAGTAGGACTCTAGTTTTGATCCGTTTATTGACTGCCCTTTACACGTTTACAAGCGTTTACATACCCGTATATACCAGTAATAACCTTCTGAGCTTTGTTGATTTGTCAACTTTTTCACACGTTACATTGTAAGTTGTCAGTGTTTTAAAATGTTTAAATATAGTCTGATAATTATGATTAAATCATACACACTGTGAAAAGTTTGATAAGCAATCCACTTCATTCCTCCCCAGCCATCTATGTTGCTACGTATGTACGATTTTAACGGTTATTGTGTTTTATGATAATTGTAAATTGACAGCATTTCATTTTATAATATCAACGATCTTTGTACATATAAGAGATGGATCCAGGATTCGAAGGGGGGCGGTGCTCGAAATTTTTGGTTCGTGTGGCAGGGATCCGCAGACGGAGATTTTGATGACTCGAAGCGGTAGTTACATAAAGATAACAACATAAGAACAACAATTTCAAAATACATATTAAACAGAATATATTTTCATCAGCGATTGAGAGAATGCGGGTGGGGCTTGTGAGTACATGTTGGTACGTAAGCTTGAGAGATGGCGGCTGCTTGTGAGAGTATTGGGGGTGGGGGTGGGAGCTTGAGAGAATGAGGAGGGGGGTGGGGGCAGGGGGCGGTGCTTAAGCCCCCAAAGCCCCCTGGATCCATCACTGCATATGACCAATAAAGAGATACTAATTACCAAATATTAATATGAACTGGATAACAGAGTTCGATGGCAGCCCGATATGTGCAGCGAGGAATTTATTTGTAATTGAATAAATAGTTGTCATATTTTGTATTGTATACTTTAGGAAATTATGTCTTTAAAAAGTGTACAGTATCATTTACACAAAAATACAAATGGAGTGTAAACGGTCGAGTACTACGGGGCACACTGTAATCGAGATTACTCACCTCATCGATTTGCAGGGTACTTACACTTGTCGACTACCGACTTTGTCTTCTTCATGTAAATTATGTCGCCATAATCTGTCCTTTCCCTATTTCATTGAGTGCAATTCAGCAGCCGACAGGCGTTATGTCGGGGGCAAATCTGATTCCGTTGATTTGGCTTGAAATGAATATTTTTTTCTTTGTCCGTGTATTATACCCCCACCCGGGACTCCAGATATACGAAAAGAATGCCCCGACTGCATATTTTGTACGCCTTAGCCACAACTGCCTGGCACGAAGCTTGAAAAGAATCACTCATGCCTGCAATTGGGGCTAGGTATGGGGTTTCTTTGAAATGTCAACCTTAAACCATATAGATTTTATTACAACGTACAAACGACATGTTCTTTTAATAAGAGCCCATCTTATGCCTCCCGCACAAGTGGCTTACATTAAATTCCGTTGACTACAGGCCGTTCCAAATATATTGTACGGGCATATTGTGTAGTGCATATGCTCACGATGATACAAATATTGAAACAATCTATAGAATCTACGGAAACACACGATGCCCATACGATGTCTGCCAGACGGGCATGTAGCATTCCCAGGCATGATTGGGTCCATTTTATGGGAATATGGTAGTCTTCACTGCTGATCGGACGCCCGAGATCCAGCAATAATCGAATTGACTTTATCTCTGGGGTCACCGGCATGCTATCCAAGATTTCACCATTGTCACATATAATGGACCTTA
>CM032665.1:23818000-23822855 GCA_019095985.1 Streblospio benedicti
TTATTGAGGTGCCATTTCTTGTAATACCATGAAAGCGTTTCACTGTCATTAAAGTTTGAGCATTCCTGGCAAGGCATACAGGGTTCGGCTTTAAATATGCTTCGAGAGCTATGCACTTCTTGTTGCTGCCTAGTCCCAGTAACTTTATTACTCTGCTCTGCATGAGTCCCAATAGACGAAACAGTACTGTCTGCAGATATGAGTATTACTCCCCTCCCTTACTGTGTTCGGTTGAGCACTCTATTGAGGTGTTACTTTGCTAATGCCTTGTGCTACGCTCACTGCTCGTCAGTTTGAGCACTCTGGCAAGTATGCAGGGGTCTGGCTTTTAAATATGCTTTCTTGAGAGCTTACACTCTTTTGTTGCTACCAGTCCCAACCTCATTACTCTGTCTGCACTGATGAGTCCCAATAGACGAAACAGTACTGTCTGTAGATATGAGTATTACGCCTTTACTTCTTTGTTACCCGGGTTGAGCACTCTATTGAGGTGCTTTTTGCCAATGCCTTTGTGCTACGCTCACTGCTTTTTGAGCATAGGTTCCCATTTTTTTAGCAAAGGTTCCAGCAGCTTTTAGTCCAGTAATGGTGTGGTTAACGCATATCAATAATCTTAGTAGTCAGTTGAATCATTCTGTTATAGGGGTGTAGTATAAATGGAAGATTTACTAAGCATTTGCTTTATGCAGGCGATAGCTGCATCATGGCACCCTATCGTGCGGGTCCGCAGAAGCTTTTAAATATATGTTTCAACATGCCCTTGATAGCATAGTTTTGTGTAATGTACTTCAAGCTAGCACCAAAGATGCTAAATGATATGTATCCAAATGACTGTGTAGTTTATCTATAAAGTTTATGGCTGAACGTGGGGTGGTGGACGTACGGTGGCTTCCAGACGGACCTCGCCAACTGCTCACTTGGACCTCAGCCAGTGCAGCGGCGGCGAGGACCTCATCGGTAACGCACGGGCTTTGAATATCTGCGTCCACTCTGTGCTACTTCTCCATTAGATGGACACACACACACACACACACACACACACACACACACACACACACACACACACACACACACACACACACACACACACACACACACACACACACACACACACACACACACACACACACACACACACACACACACACACACGCAACGCACACAAGACATGCACACGCCAAGACACACACAACACACACACACACACACACACACACACACACACACACACACACACACACACACACACACACACACACACACACACACACACACACACACACACACACACACACACACACCTGTTGAGTGACACGCGTACAGATGGACGTGATGATCGTGATCATGATCACCCACAGGTACGGGGTCATTGACACGTTTACTACAAATGGAGACTGATTGCCCTCATAGCATGTATATATAGGTGGAATTCGTTAATGTGTTAACCAGGTTTAAAGCCTCAGTCTCGATCAACCATTCTCACTATAGAGTTGAATGCACAAGAGTTTAGTTGATTGAGATTATTTACACGACTCTCGTACTTTCTCATCACTCATTAACATATATGGCTCATCATAATTTTCGGCTATAATGTTATGCGCATTATGTTACACGTTCTCCAGTCAGTATTTCATGTAACATGGCACTTTCGTAAATATTGTATGTATAACAGCATAATTTGTGGATGAAAAATTATTTCTCTTTGGTTTATCTCTAAGTAATGTCTTTGGTGTATGAATACAAGCACTCTTTTTGGACACAAGTACTGTTAGTACGCAAATTAGGCTATTTAGGATGTGTTTTTTCTTGACCGAGAGAGCTATAGCTGCCAATGATTGGATAGAAATATTCGAGCCCATTATGAATAGAACTTATTCGATAATTCTGGTTATGGCAATATGGGCATGTTTATGAAAATAGCTGTAACAAGCTTAGTTATTTCACCTTCAGTGTTTTTGTAAACTTATAGCATCTTAATCTTTTAGAATATGCTATTTTGACGTACTGTAGTCTGTATTTGTATAACAACCACACATCTATGGCTGTTTGTTATATTATGGCTGAGATATATCATTATCTTATTGAAAACAAGGGAAAACTGATATTGAAGTTTTTTAGGGCTCGTGTTCCATCATGTTTGGGCCACAAGCAAAGAAAACTAATGCTATGAAGTGGACCTGTCACCACCGTAAATCTGAAACAGGGGTTTTCAAACAAAAATCTTCATAAAAACCAAGAAAAATCTGATAAATAATCTTGATGTTTTCCCCTGTATATGATAAGTAACAATAATTGCAATTCAATGTTCTGTTGATTAAGTACATAGCATACGGTTTCATACTTTTTGTGTCTGATTTATTGCTAATATGTTGCAAACATAAACTATCAAAAGAAAATTGTTTTATTTGATTTAAATTTCGAATGCATATACTCCCTATCAAAATCCAAATACAACGCATGAAATTTTTTCATTTTATATTACACATTAGACTTATCTTTCATACCAATACATCTATTCCTTTCCATATTACCTTGTGACCAATGATACTATCAATATACTATCCTTGTTGTGACCTGCAAAGCAACCTCATAAAAAATTTCTATTATTATGATCCCCTCTGCCCATCTGACACCTATACCCTTGTCGATCCCCTAGTTGCAATAAATGCAATAATTGCAATAAATAGTATAACTGTTTATCATTCAGTACAATACTAGTATAGTAAGTAACAAAAATCACGAATTACTAATGTGAGAAATTTTATGATGACCCCATGCCAGGACCAAGAGTGGTGTGGGGTGGGGGTGGGGGCTTGGGTGGATGGAAAGAGTGCATTCCCTCAGTCCCTATATTTTAAACTGCAATCTTTGAAATCCTTTACACCCTCTTTTTGGTAGGAAGCACAAGAGTTTAGTTGATTGACATGATTTACATGACACTCGTACTTCTCAATGCTCATTAACATGTGGCTCTATGTGTTATGTACAACACGATACATAATCACATTGTTCAAATGATAATGCTGTGCGCATTATGACTAAAACTTATTTGACAATACTTTGATTCATGCATGGTTATAAAAGTAGCTTTAACAGATTTAATAATTACAAAACAGGTATTTTAGTAAACGTATTGCTATCAATATCCTAATATTGGTAAAACATGCTTTTTTGACTAACTGTATTTGAAAACAATCACAAATTTACGTTAGATTATTTAAAATATTATGCATTAAATTTAAAGTGCGCAATAATAAATGAAATTTCGCAAATATATTGCTTATTATTTGAGCACGTGTTTACACGAGCAATTAAACTTATTAGTGCATGAGCCAGACCCTGAAAAATGGAGTCACAGGTACCACTTGGGGTGGGGGTGGGGGGCGGCAAATGCTCATATGTTTTTTATGTTTAGCTTAATATCTACAGATTACAAAATTTCATGATAGCAACACATATCGAGTAGCTTTTTGTGATTTTTCATGTTTTATATGTACCCACCCTCCACAAAAATGTTAATACTTGTACTTTTATATTTTTAAGGGGGTAATACCTGTTTCTGCTTATTTTGTATTTATCAGTTATTTCCAATGCATGCATGATGCATACCATTGGAAAGCTAATAAAATTTCCTTTACAGTGACATAAAGCATGTAATAAAAAAGTAACCCTATAAATTATAATGGATACAAATAAACCACCAGTCACATGGAAAAAATAACAATAACGCGCTTTCAATGACATTTTCTATTTTTCGTTGTCATTCTTTTCATGAAAGATTCTGATGCTAACTTATCCATGCAATCAACATTATCTTCATCCACTGCACCATCATCCATTTGTTCATCATCCATACCACCAGTCAAATCATCATTTACATTATCATCAGCATCAAGGTTTCACCACGTAAGTCATGAAAATCTTTCAATTGTTCAAAGATTGGCATGTATTTTTACCTCACTGCAAGATTATCAAAAATTCAATGTTCATCAATCAAAGATTTCAATGTCTTTAGTATTCATAATCATCATTATCATCAGGATCATCGTCGGCATTCAAGTTAATTTCAATAGGATCTTCACATGTCTGATTCGTACATTCCCTCAGTTCGCACATGTCTATACACTTGAGGTCATTCGTAAGACATACACAAGAGGGAAGTTTGCATGAATGACTACACATGCATGAAAGAAGGTCGAGTACAGCTTCTGGTGCTGGTGTTTCATTCATCCAGTCAATGACCAGACTCTGTTTGCCATCTTGTTGTTCCATCTTCTGTCCTCGTCCTGCTGGAGTAGGAGTGTCAGGGTCCGAGCGAAGACTTCTCCAAATTGCAGCTAGATAGTTTGCTCTGAGAGAATGTTTTTCAAGGCAGTCCTTGCACTGAGGTAACTGGTGTGATTCAATATCCCCCCTTATTTGTGTGGCTTGCACAGAACAGACTGTACCGCAGTTGGTCAATTTCGGTTGTCCCTGGATTTGCAGCATAAAGATAGCACGTGAATACATCCAGATTGTTTTGAAGATCAGAACTCAAGTTCTAGTCCTGTCTGAGATGAGCAAATGCCTCTCTGACATCTGGTGTCTTTTTTAAAAATCTGTGAGAGCTCTACATTTTCCCCTTTCCCACAAAAAGCACTCACAGTATCACATCCAGTGTAAGCATGAAGTCCGATCAATGCTTCACACAGTTGAAATGCAAAATCTGTTCCAATTTTCTGGATGTCTAGTAATCTTGTGCGGTTATGAGTTCCACATTTCGCTGGGGCATCTTGATTTTCTGGGGGCATTTATCTTCCAACATGTCTCATCGTGTGTGAGAGATCTTGGTTGACAAGTAATGTGATGTACTTGG
>CM032665.1:23822955-23859085 GCA_019095985.1 Streblospio benedicti
CCAACTAAAACTGTTTTTCAAAGGTGGTCCTAACAGAGAGTTTCTACTGTAAAATCAAATATCCTTGCATTTCATGAATGTCCACGAATGCCGCACATGAATTTCACTTCACCAAAGATAATATTGGATTTTAATGGGAACGTTGTGATAAAAATTTAATCATAAGAAATATAGCGATCGTACTTAAAAAACATTCTTTTTCTGCATAATTGTTTCTTTTTCTTACAAAATAAATGTTATGTTTATTTTTTCATGGTTCAATTATATCTTTATACCTACTACTTATATTCTTATTAAGTCTAAATAAAAGCAATTTAAAACTTATATTTTAGTATATAATTAAGGGTATTGCGGTGTGGTGTATTGAAAACTATAGCTAGTGTGATACTAGCATTATTTAGAGGCCTGGCTCTTGGGTCAGGCTAATATTAGCAAAGATGAATAGGCTAGGGTGTAATTAAGATGTTAAATCTCGAGACCGGGAAACATAGATATATATTGTTTCCACTAGTCGTATGCTGAGTCGATGCTATGTTGATCAAAACTGCAGGATTTATGTACTTAGGTTTTACTAATTGTCTCTCAGGGAATGCATTGGACGTGTTTCAATGGAAGGAAAATATGTTTGCTAGCTTTAATATTTGAGCTGCAGGAGTCCTCTCATACTTATTTAATATATACAAAAACACTGCTAATTCAGTCCTAAATGTTTTTTTTTTCAAAATACATATAGTTCCAAAGTTTTAGTTTGATTTTGGACAAATAATTGATAGAAGAATAAATAAGTATATCAAATAAAGTTTTACTAGTTTCGACAATAAAATGTCCTCTTCAGAAATCAAATCATTTACAAACTATTTGACATATATCTGGACAATTATAATAATAAATTAGCTTTGATTACATATTATGTAAATATATTTAATATCTACAAAGTATGGTAAATTAATTGGGTGCTTACTGTTACTATACTACTCTGTACATATTAAATGTATTTTCATAATATGTAATCAAAGCTAATTTATTATCATAATTGTCCAGATATATGTCAAATAGTAAATAATTTGGTTTCTGAAGAGGAATTATTGTTGAAACTGGTAAAACTTTAGAACTTTAGGTATTTTGAAAAACATTTAGGACTCTTTGGATAGTAAAGCTGGTAGAAAGAATTGTCAGTATTTTGATATATATTTAGTAAGTATGGAAGGAAAATAGCTTTGTTGATTGACCTGATTTGTTGATTGTAATTGAAAGTAATGGCCAATATTATACTAGCTTGTTACAGCAAACGACACTGCAACTAGGTGTAACCGGTGGTTATCCTCTCTAACTGTGCACCTGGTTCCGTGTGGCAACCTGGCGGGGACGTCCGAATCACTGCTTGTCAGTACCAGTGCAAAGTCCCCTAAATAGAGGCCTTCGTGAATCCCGGTTGAGAATGAGATTTAGTGCTTCAAGTCAATTATGCAGCATTCTTTATACTGAACTTATTTATTAGGGTTTGTATAAAAGTTATTTTATGTACTATGTACGTGGCAGTAGGTCTCATTTCATTTCATTTCATGTATAGTCTTTTCCTACCACATTAGATTTCTAACATATATGTAAAATTTAAAATTTATTCTATTGCACAATAAGCTTTTCATCTCTTTAGAGACCTTTTCAATTTTCTTTTTACAAATTTTCTATATGTACGTAACCAAGTCAAAGTAAATTCAAATAATCACCAACTAATCTAATCAGAACTTTGCATAATGTTACATTGGATACGGGGCACTAGCCACTGACTGCAGGTGAGCCCAAATCTCTTAAGGCACGTATAAATGATGGCCACGTATACTAAAAAAATGTAACCGTAATCACGGAATGTAGCAGCCTGAAGCAGGCGACTTCACTGAAATCACACAGATTCTAGGTGTTTACACCATTGGTAGCAATTATGTGCAGTGAAATTAACAAATTAACAGATTGCCAAATTGTATGCATTATTCAATACCTGTTGTGGTCTAACATGAGCCTTCCCTTCCTGTTCCAAGAAGGTTGGATGGTTGATATACGGCCTCATTTTTTTCACTGTCACAAGTTTATCAATGGTTTCAAACCAGAAATGTCCCACAAAAGTATTGCAGATGGTATATAAAACGACCGTCTGTATAAGTTGAATTGAACTAGATTTAGTTTAGTTCATTTACAATTTTTATACACTTCAATGTGGTGTTCATATATCAAACTCGATCACACTCTATGCAAGAGGGCTACCATATTTGTCGTGATCAATGGGGTGTGAAACAACATGGCGGAGGGGCTATTTTTTTCTTTAAACTGGGTGCAATTAGAGGGCATTTTGTTTTATGTGTTTTTTTTCATTTTAATAGAAATTTTCAAAAGAGGACACAGTCTACCAAGAATTTTAGGAATAAAAAAACACCTTATCATTACACGTATGTATTTATATTGTAGCCCGCAAAGTAAAAGCTATAGCCTACCGTAGGTAGCATTTTTTCACTCAGACGGACGGCCACACAGTCACAGCCACAGACACACCCACACATAACACACCCAGACACCCATCCAGACCCCCAGACCCCCCCCCCCAACCCCCCTCCCACCCCCACCCCCACACACAATACCCACACTGACTGACGGACAGACAAACAGCCAGACAGACACAGAATGACACCACAACAAGCACCCAAACACGTGCACACAGCCAGACGCACCTGCCGTCCATGCGGGCGAGGCTGGCCCTGACCACCAGCGACACGCCCGAGCTGAGCAGCAGGAGGATGTCGCCGCTGCTCATCACGCTCATCACCCAGAAGTGCGGCTCGCCCCGCAGCGCCGGCGTCCACGCGATCGTGCCCACCACCGACGCCTGCAGCGTGGCCGCCACCAGCCCCACCAGAACCACGAACAGCTGCGTGAGCGCACGCTCCAGCGCGCTGCTGAACAGCACGGGTACCAGTGGTGGCTGTGGCGGCGCTTCTAATAAGAGGTTGGCTGCTGCCAGGCTGCTGTTTGTCCAGTTGAAAGGGGCCAGTGCTGTGCTGCTGGTGGTGTTCCAGTGTAAAGGGTAATCTTCGGGTGTGTGGTTCATTTTGGATGATGGTTCTTCTCGTTGTTTTTGCTGTTCTTCTTCCTCTTTTATCTTCCTTCTTCTTTGAATGTTATGCTAATCGTTGCAGAATATGTATTTTTTATTGGTGGATAGGTGCCAGTGATCCAGGTTTCGATTCCCGGAATAGGCTATGTGATGCAACCCTATATACTTGCAGAAAGAATTCTCTATATCAATATCTACATCTACCTATTGAAAAAGAGCAAACTAACTTCTATCAACTATATATGGTCTCCGTATGACAAGAGTGCACGCGGCGCGCATCACAAATAGTATTCATAACCAAGTGATGACAGCGTGAGGCATGATCAGTCTAATATTCATGCATCTTACCTGTCTCCAACAGTTACAGTGAAACCTCTCCACTAAAACCACCTCAGGGCAGGCCTTTTGTGGTCCCAATAGAAACGTGTCCTCTGTATTGGACCTCACTTTGGTCTTTTAATGAAAGCTTGGGATCGTCAGGAATTGCCTTGTTATAGAGCTGGTCTCTTCACTTTTTGAGGTTCTTTGGAGAGTTCAACCATTGACTGGGGATAAGGCTATGATTATAGCTTGTATTTAATAATTTATCAGTCTTCAGTATGTTATTGCCAGTAGTGAACTATTAAGGATATTTCAAACACACAATTTCCCAGGAGAAACTAACTATGTTTCTTACTGTGTACAGTGTTATTTGAAATTAGATGATTGGGTCGATAGTGATGACCTATATAGTGTGAGCCCAACACGTCTAAAGAGGTTATTTTGAGTAATGCTTTTCAAATTCATTTACACCCGAAGCTACTTACTCTCTCGCCGAATGATTGTGCAGCTTATAGATATGTATGCATGACATCAATTAGCAACATTAACGATAGATAATAAGATATGAAAATAATTATGCAACCAAATTTATTATACATGTAGGCTGTAGGAAAGAATTTATTGAACCAATTGCCTAAATCCTGCAATTGCAACAAACTAAATTTTCTGGTTTCATAACATGAACGTTTCATAATGTTCATGCATTGCATAATTGTCACCTACAACTGTAGTTTCACATTTTCTCTTTGATCACCATACACTAGTGTCACATTGTGCAATGTCATTTTATCATGCCTTATAGTATTTATTTAATTACTAGATTTCAATAATTTAGTTTTTGCTGTAGTTTATAATAGGAAGATGAAATTATAACCTAGAAACCTATAGCAAATACATTAAAAAAAATAAGCAGCACATTGCCTAGTTGGTAAGACTGACTTTTTCCACATTTACGGGGGGGGGGGGGCTTGTCCGGGATATGGGTAAACAAATTACAAATGGCTTGAGTATCATCTTCCAGCAAGTCACCTTTCGTTTTTCATTGTGAACATTGGAAGGAAAACACTTAGACCTCCATCCTGACAAATTGTCATGGAGAACATCAACCTTGATGAAGAGAACAAGTCATTTGTAAATAGTGTTTATTTTTTTCTCTGCACCAAGGTCCAAATAGTGAACTTGTAGCTCGTACTCTATAAGAAACGCGAGCCCGCCAGTTTACAATGAAAACGTGGAGCACGCTTTTTTCCTTCAGGGAGCATATCATAAAATCATCTCTCGGCCTATCAGCACGCCATCTACGAGCTGCGGTTTCCTAGACGGTCCCTGGAGACGGAGCACGTGACGTGCGGCTGATTACCACGTGATTTATTGCTGATTATCACGTGATTGATGGCCGCTAGAGGTCTCACTGGTGCACATACAGACGATATCGGAATCGACATGGCGATGACTGTCTGTCAGATAGTTGTTATCCATCTTTATTGTTTGCTGATACTGTTTTATTTCAATATGCAGGTCTATTGTTTTATTACGAATAGTCGAGATGATTTGATACATATGCGTATAAACAAGTATTAGATCAATGTTGGTGTAATCTAGTCCATATATAATGTTCTTGGTTGCAACTTTTAAACTATATTTTGAGTAGAATTAAAAGTAAAAGAGCAATGCTATTCACAAATACTCAATTCCAACGATATTGGAGTAAAATGGTATTGGTTTCCAATGGAAATGATTTACTCTGTCTGATATTTCATATCATTGAATATGATACGTGTGCCTTGAAATTCTGCTGAATTATGACAAGTGATACGAGTTAAAAAGACACAATACAATTCGTCAAACACCCACAATATATTTTTTTATAGCGTAAATTCCGCGATGAGTTCGTGTGCGATTGTAGCCTACGTCATTAAACATGTTATCTTTCATAATGAAAATGCAGATTAATAAACTGCAAACAAAGTCACCCGAGTCACCACCAGTGGCGTCAATGTCAAAGTACAAAGTTACTGGTACCTACATCCAATCAAAACAGATCATGTGTACCAAGATGTGTACATGTACATGTGAGTTTGAACATGATCACTTGTAATCAACCAATTAAAGATGATATAACTTGAGTTTCGTCATGGTACCTGCCCATTATGTAAACAATTGTCTGTTGATGAAAAGGAAGTGAAAAGAACAAGGTGATGTGAACCTAACTTTTGCATAGGTTGTCAATATTTGAATCAAATTATAGAGTATCTATAGCCATGTCAATGTCATGCCATCAAAACATGATTAACCTTTTTTGTTCAATTAGCACGTTATTTACAATTGGTGGTGCCCTTGTTGATCTGGCTTCTCTTCTAGTGGGTTCTGTTTCTTAGCTTCTGTAGTAAGAACTGTAAATTGGAAAAGTGGTTTATCCTTGTCACATCTGATTATCCCTTTCATCAAGAGGTCTTTTACATTCATTGTCTTCATTAGGACTTATTGTCTACTTATGTATCCACCTATACATTCGTCTAATGCTATATAATTAAGTGGGATTGTCACTTGTTCCACATAGCTTAGTAACTATCATGCCTTTCTCTAGCTGGGTCCTATTGGGTCCATCAAGATAATGTATACTTGTACCTATAATCTGAGCCTATATTAGTGTATGAATACTTAAGCGTAGATCTACGCTCGTGTTAACTCTGAACTTTGGAAATAATGAATATTTAAAAAGAGCGACCATGAAGTAGGCCTATCGAAATCCTGCAACGAATTTCTGTGTTCTCAAACTTATTTCGTGGTGCACCATACGGGGGCACCTCAGGGGATGGGGTACTTTAGGAGTGAATGGGTAGGGGTTGCCACTGATGGTCCAAAATCATAACCCTTAGTGAAACCAGTGAAACTATGAAAATGATACCCCTAGTGAAACCACCGGATGAAAACAATGGGGTATTATCCCAAGGGGTATTATTCTATGTATAGATACTGTAATGAAAACAAGATTTTTCTACAACTTATATTTGCCTTTTATGCTTTTTTATGGCTCAATAATGCAAAATCACGTGAAAAGAGAGCTAGATAGGCCCTATATATTGAACCTCCCTTAGTGAAACTGGCTGGAATGTTGAAATCATGACCCCTAATGAAACTGAGTGGTGGAAAAGGTGACCCCTAGTGAAACTGCGGGGTTGAAAAAGGTGACCCCTATAAGTGGCACATGCCGTATAGTGCGACTATGGAAGTACAACCCCCCCCCCCCCGCCCCCAAACCGAGGGGGGTACATACGAAGTTACGAAGTTAACAGTTCACATTTCGATTTTTGTTTCCCCCCCCCCCCACTGAATAGTGTCTTTTGTAAATATCCAACTCCACCGTTTATACTTCTCAAGCCACTTCCGACTTACCGGCACACTCATTATTAAGCATCTATAGCTGGTTTCATCAGGTATACGTCCTCGCCGGACTTGTTTTTATACAGCTTCCGTTGTGTTTGTAAACGCTGACGTCAGTATAAAGCGGTGCACGCACAAGAGCATGTCTCTTATTAATTATGTCTTATACTAATGCCCATGAGGAATGTGTAGCAATAGAGTGTACGTCTGAGTTCACGAGCATAACATGAAAGCAAAAACGGGGTTGTACCGCCTATAACAGTGAATGTTATAAACAGTTTTTGTTTTGTTTTTCGTTCGCGAGATCTCACGAGACCATGTTATAAATATAATTTATATTGGCCATGGCTCTATTATCGGGGTTTGTCTGGCGTTGGTCAGATGAATCTTACAAAATGACGATTCAAAAGAAGAAGAGTGATCTAATTTAACGGTGTATTCTGACATGGTTCACCACTAAACACCTAATTAACGTACTGGAAGACAAGAACTCAAATGTCCGTGAAAGTTTTACACAGTCAGAGCAGCAGCCATATGTGTTTTACATTTTTCTTTTTCTTTGGTAACTTGTAAACATTATGACCGTGAAAAGAGGCAATGCACACCCACACAACGAACAAGATCTCATACTAAGTGTTAGTTTGATTACTAGCTATTGTTATGTGCATACAACTACGTAACTTCTCACTAGAAGAGTTGTTTTTAAACCTTACGAAAATGGCCGATGAGGGATATCCCGGGGTGGATATTGAGTTCGTCTTTAGCTCAGAAGGTCGTGGTTTCGATTCCCAGTTGGCGGCAAGTGTTGTGTTAAATTACAAGTAACACCCTTCATCCTTGAATATCAAGGGCTCGTTATTGGTTAAAACTTGTTTGCGAGCACGCACAAGGCCCGATATTATATAGAGATATATAAAGACATCATATAAATATAAAACGATATTATATAAAGACCTTTAATTACATTGAATAAAAGTGCCATGCCATCGCTCATTGCCATTCAACATTAATTAACGTCTTTTTTAGTGTAAGTTTATGATGCTGTGTATATTCTTATTGTGGCCGGCCTTCCAAGATGATAACTAATATAACTGATATTGGCATTGTATATACAGTAGTGTCTCATTCTTAACAGAGCACATCAAGGCAGTACAAAAATCCCATAAATTGTGGACCAATCCATAAATTACACTGGTGCGATATTCTCCAATGGAAATAAACTGCTTTCTTATGAAGACAAATTAGTCAGCACAGATGGCAAGTCTTAATACTTGTCTAGTTTGCCCAGCATGCAGTCTTGAATCAATTAAAAGGGGTAAATATGTTGTTCAACAAACAATGAAAGTGCATGGATGGCACACTGACAGGTGATTTTAAGGGATGCGTAATAAAAATCCTGGGTGATAGGGTCATCTGTGAATGGAGTGCACTTGACCTTTTTATGTGCCCATACCAGCAAAATACGCAAAGTGGAATCATTCATGATGATGTATCAGGGTATCTGGCACACACTTCACATTAATAACAAATTACCTGAAACCTGTCTTATGTGGACACCTTCCGAATAAGTTAAAAGTGTCCATATAAGACAGGTGTACTTACTAGAGAGGTTCACTTTATATCTGATACTTACGGGGAATATGGGAAACGTGGGAATTGAAAAGCGTCAACATGGGACACGTGTCGTTAAAAGGTAGGTGTCCACTTGGACAGGTTCCACTGTACACTGAAATAACTACAGCCAAACTCGCCCTGGGACACAGCACAAGAGACTGTCTGGGTGTTAGGATTTGTCATTCTCTTGTCACTTTATATTTTTCAGTATTGGGAACATTTCGCTAACGTGGACACCTTCTTGCTCACATTGGCGGCTCTAACAGGGATTTATTAGTTATATATTTTGAGATATTGTGAGAACTGCTTGCTTCATATGAATTCAATTACATGCTCAACTGTTCGGCTTGGAGCAAATGCTGTACAGACCTTTCCTTTTGTTGAACATGAGGTTTCAAGTTAATAAAATTCCTCATTGAATACATAAAAGGGCGACAGCCCTCCCCATATAGCACAATGCACGTACAATAACCAACACCCACCCCACTCGACCCTGGGTGGTCTTCTTGCCCCTCCACCGTAAGCAGCCAAGCAGCGTGAAGCAATAACCCTCCCCCGGGTCCACCACACCCACAAAGATGGATAACCGAAAACCACTCTCGATCAGCGCTGCTCAATATCGACTTCTCCGCGGACATCCAGTAAGCTTGAGGTTGATCCGAAAATCTGTCTTAACACCTCATTTCACCGTCTGCGTCGATGAAAAACTCATTAGACGCCATTAAGTCTGCGTCTGTCACTTTGATGTTTACGCCGCGCGAGCACGTGGCCTAATCACGTGACTCAATCAGACGAAATCGCTCCTCCCGTCGTCTGCGGCAAGCGCATCTTTCATGGGATTTTTGGCTTATCTGCGTTACTGAATATTTGATGGTTTTCATTCACCACCAGCTAGTTATGTCAGTTGTCGTAAGCACGTGCTTGTCTTCTTGACAATTTGTTATTGTGTATATTATCACGCCGATATGAAAAAAAATGATTTGGGGTATCTTTTTATGACGGGGAGGTCTCCATGATTCCGGTAATTCTGGCAACTTGTAAATGGTCTGGAATGAAATAGATACAAGTGCACGCTTTTTTTCTTTAAAACCTGCATTGAAAATGATGTGCACAACATTCCCAATTCTATATAGAGGTTCCAATGAATTAACTCATTTGGTACGTTGTGCCTACCTGGAAAAATGTCTGTAGAAGTGTTCCCATACCGGTATTGTTAAGGAGAATGCCGGCAACACCATAAACCCCAAGTACTCTCCTCGCATGACGTCGGTTCCAAGGGAGAGGTGGGTCTGCGGGCCCCGTGTCCACCGTGCACCCAAACCAATCCTCGTGTTCACTGGTCTCGGGTGTGTTTGCAATTCGAGCAAATTGGGAAATTATCCCAGTCCCAATTCGAGGAATTGCAGGATCCACCCCTCGGCGGCTTGATAAAGCCGAGAAGAAATACCCAGACAACACTCAATGCAACGGGGAAAATCCCATCAAAATCAATCATCAAATCAATAATCACAATCAAGACATTTCAAAGAAAGAAACTGATATGCAAATGCGAAGTTGTGCATTCTTATGACGCCGGCGACGCCGCGCCGATCCTATCTGCTCCCAGATGGCAGCACCGCTGTGGCCGGAAATTTCCGGAAATGCTCCATTGCTTGTTAAGGAGGCCAAATGGGTGATAATAGAAGACGGCCAGATGAGCGATAAACGAGTGTTTTATGAGTGATGGCGACCTTGATCTGCAGGGGTCAAACTATGAATGGGGGATTGTTGTCTGGGGAGAGGAGGCCGGTTGTATAAAATTGAAACAACAGGCGATTGGCTGATGACACGGAGTCAGGGGATGAGTGTGTGGTTACTCATCGTGTTTGGCGGTGATGGGGAAAGTGGGTATAAAGTGGAGTGTCCAGTGGGTGGTGGAGGGTGGGTGCCAAGAAGTGGGATGTTGGACGAAAGGCTGACTATTTGTCCTGGGCTATTTGTACATACGGGATATGCAGAAAAATGAAAAAGAAGGATGTGGGAAACAAATCAAAAGACATATGGATGTGGGGTTTCTTTACCCCTTAAAACACCACCACCCCTCGGGAATAAGGATAAATATTTGGGGCACTGTACAAATCCACGTGGATTTAGATAATTCATTGAGCAGACCTAATGTAAGAGGTTCTTTCAGAATCCTACATGCATGTTATTCATTTTTTTTAAATTGAATATACGACAATGTTTATCATTACATAATTTTTCTGATAGTCATTTTATACAACAGCCTTTGAGTGTGTGGTTTAAAAAAATACTATATTTATATCCAAAACTTAAAAGGCATTTAACGCATCTCATGATTATGTTTACATTATTTCTCTCCTATTCGCATAGAGTGATTAAGCAGTTATGTGCTTGGAGCTTCACAAAGAACATCCAAAAGTAAAATGTGATTTGTTAAAATAGTTTTATAGGGAACTATTGTAATGTCACCAGAGCAAATATGCAGATTAATAAGTTGCATGATGAACGAACGAACAAACGAACGAACGAAGCACAATGCTTGCTTCATCAGCTGAGCTGAAGCGACACAACTAGAGCCATACATGCATAGCCAGGTGGCATTCTTCAGGGGCTCTGATGAATGTCACATGGCATGGAAGAATATTGTAGGGCAATGTCTCTTATTGTAGTTGTCATATAATAAACATCTATTATCCTATATAAGACGGTTGGGGGTCACGATTAATTTTCCAAAACAAAGTTTTAATAATTGTTAACTACTATTTTTTTTCTTACAATGACTGCAGTTCAAAGCATGCTGAAGAATATGCATAAAATATGAATACACTCATTGGGCCATAACGTGTTCATTAGCATAAAAACAGCGTTCTGTACCAAACTACAATGCAAACATCTCCGCTAACTGTCCGGAGGTCATAATGAACAGGCAAGATGGTAAAAAAGCCGCTGTCGGACTTACGAACCTCCCTCTCGAGATTTACCATGCATATTATTTTTATTAAAAATAAGTAAATAAACAATAAGATATGTTTACCAGCATGAGTATTCAAACATCGAATAAACGTTCTGTAATTTTGTAAAACTATCTTTTTCGCATTTTTTAACATTTATGCAAGTCATTTTTCACACATGAACAAGAAACCTCCACACTTATGATTTTTTTGCAGTAACATATCTTTCTTATATCCTCAAAGGTTATGCTCAGTGGCAGAACAAGTATCCTTGTATAGAATCAATAAGATGTGTTTTGTGCATTCTGAAAATTCCTTTCTTTGAAACAGCATATTTGAAGATCTAGACAAATTTATGAAAGTTCCTTTCTTTGAAGCAGAATATTGAAAGATCTAGACAAATTTAAATATAACGCCATAGAAAGCCGACTATAAACCATCAACACCGTGTAATTGAGAAATGTCAACCAAATGATTTTCGTCAGATGTAAATTGCACTGTGCTGCACAGGGATGGGGTCAATTCTGTTTAGTCAATTCCAACTCCAATTCCATTTCCCCCTCAAGGTTCAATTCCATTCCAATTCCTTCAATTCCAATTCCTTTGACTTCAATTCAAAATCCGTATTAGTAAAAAATAGGTATGAGGCATTATGTAAGGTTTAGTGGCCATCTTTTAAAACGAGCATATTAAAAATAATGAACATCACTGATAAAATATAAACCAATTGTAAAAAAACATATTTTAAATGAAGAACATCGTTCAATAATGCGTTTTACCCATATTGTGCTCGTTCATATTCCATTCTTTCCGTTACAAATTTCCAGTCTTAATTGTTTCCATTACAAATTTCTAGTCTTAATTTTAACCTGTGCAAGAGGTGTCACTTCAATTGAAGTTCACATAATTAACAAAGGGAACAACACACCACTGGTCAGTACTTTTACTTCAATACCAAAATCAAAGGCTCTGTATTACTTTGATGTGAAGCCACTAGGCCTATATTTAAAATCAAGTTGAAATGGAAATGAATCAAGGAATAATTGAAGTGGAAATGGAATTGACATGGAATTGACGAGATTAAGCTCAATTCCAATTCCATTTTTCTTTCAGATGTTCAATTCTAATTCCAATTCTGGAATTTGAATTTGAATTGAATTCCACAATTCCATTGGAATTGACCCCATCCCAGACTGTGCACATCAGAAGCGGCCTGTCTCTACAACATGAAATGAGTCAGACGTGAGATATGCAAGATGGCAAAAATCATTCGATTAGGTAACATCACGTGACCTTGTGTTTAAGTTAATAAGACAGCATGGTATTGTTAAAGTTGTAATAAATATTACTGTAAAACTAGAAATGTTTACGCACGATTTAATTTGCGAATTTTGTGGGTGGGTACAAAAACACAAACTTAAGAGTCAAGCAAACATTAATGGCCTATGTAAAGTTTGTCCAGGATGGACCAAAATTGCAAAATTAAAGTCACAAAATAATCTATAGATGAAAATCGCAAAATTTAATAGACATAAAATATTTTAGTTTACAGTAAACATGAAGTATATGTGTCTTACTTTCTTTACACTCGCAATGGAAATGGCATCGTCTATTGATCTTGGATTTTACAGAACACATATATGTTTAACTGAGCATTATCTATAAGCGATGAAAATTTTTCTTGACTTCTTAATTCTGCTGGAAGAGAACATTATACAATTACTTCCTTTTTATATATATATATATATATATAGCATTTAAAAAAATAACTTTTATTGTGCATATACGAGACATGAATCATATATAAATGTACACAAGTGAATGTGAAATACAACAGATTGAAGACCGACATGAAATAAATTTCACGGAAAATTACGTCAAGAACTATATATGATACATTTAAAATAACCAAAGTCACTTAATACAAGTAATAAATGACTGCTTACCATTAAATCATTTATATAAGACTTTGACAAAACTATGTATTGAGTATTAAAAGGTGATATTCTAAATGGATATAAATAATTATATCTTTCTTTCATATATCACAATTCACACTTGTCACTCACAAATTTTACAAATATGAAAGACTTGTATAAAACATTCATCCTTTTTAGCAGTTTTGAACCAAACTTCCACTTAATAATAACATTGACTGATAATGAAATCATAGTTATAGTGAAAAAATGCCCATAGGCATGAAACCAGAACTTTATTGTTTATATTAAAGTACATGTTAAAAGTTATTTCTTTATTACACATCAAGGTTTGGCAGATAGTGGTCCAGGTTACATTTATATTAGACCACTGTACATAGAAAATACATAGAAAATTTGTGGCTGGTGACACAATAAAACCACACTGTCCCATATCAATCAGGTCCTGCAGTTATTTGTAGAGTAGACCCTCTTAGTTAAGACCACCTTATGGCTGTCCTCAAGTGGTCTCAATATAGAGGTGCTACATGTATAATGACACATTCAATTATGAAGACTTAAGACTTGGTACAGAGGTGTTCTCTCAAAATTGGTGGTCTTAACTGGAGGTTCTACTGTAGCTAAGTCAGTTGTCAGAGGTGTGTGTCTGCGATGTTGATGCGCCGTTTCTCGAGGTAGCGGTCAGTGGTGTCCATCGTACGGCTGCTCTCACTTGGGCTGTACCCGCCTCCCGTCTTGAGCGCAAAGATCAGGTCGTCAAAGTTGTCCTGGGATGCCTCAAAAGGGAAAACAACTCTGTGAATGTGGGATCATTTAAGAAAATTTGTGCTGTGAATTCAAAAAGTAAAAAAAACTCATTAAATATGGCATACTGCTTGTCAGAGTGGAAAAAAGTTTTACCAAAGGTTTACGCAGTGTAATAAGGAGATCTGATGGGATGGATTTCCATTTGATTGGATTCAATGTAAATGTATATCTAATAGTTTTATAATTTACTATCCATACGCTCAGTCAACTTTACATCATTTACACCAGGTTATTGGGATCATTATCACTCTTTACTACTCCCTGGGGAGCATACAGCACAATAGCAGCCTTGCCAATCAATCATATTGACACTCGCCTGACATGTACCTATATAGCATGTAAGTGCCACGGGGCAGTGCCCAACCACTTAAGGATGAGTTTGATCAACACCCACGATCATATCTGACCGACGGGTATCAAACTCACGAGCTTCTGGTCATGAGCCACAGAAGGACACATTTGGAATTCATAGAGATTCCATTGTATGGGATCATATTCCAGTGTTGAGATCACTTATTGCATCCATCTGATCAGATGATGTTTGCTTGGATCCAAACTGATTTAATTTTATCTTATTACGACTGGTATCTACAATCAAGTTTTTGCTGAAACAGCCAGGCAGGCAGTAATTCATTCATTCAGTCAACCAACCAGCCAGCCATCCAGTAACTCATTCGTTCAACCATTTCAGCCAGCCAGCTTGTCATCTACCCAAGTCAGTCAACCATTCAGTCAACTATTCAGTCAGTCAGTCAGTTCGTCAACTAACCAACCAACCAGCCAGCCAGTAATTCAGTCTACCATTTCAGCCAGCCAGCTTGTCATCTATTCAAGTCAGTCAACCATTCAGTCAGTCAACCATTCAGCAAACCAACCAGCCAGCCATTCAGCCCCCCTGCGTCCCTCACCTGGGTGCCCGTGGCGGCGGTGTGGCGCGAGGTGAGCGACAGTTTGGGGTTGTACAGCAGACTGGCGGGGTTGGACGGCGGCATCACAAACAGGTTGTTGGTCGGCGCCGGCGACGACCTCTTCACCTGCAGGTGCTTGCTCACCGCCGCCGGGTCTTTCTCCCAGCCGTACACCTGAAACAACGCACACCAGAATCGTGCAGTCACTCCCGCCTTTAAACTACCGACATTCACAAATCATCATTCAAGTTGGGACTATAAAGTAACATAACATTGGGATGAGATGGCCCAAGCCAATTGTTTACCATTCCACTTTTCAGTTTTATGTAAGTTATGTTTCAGTCAGCGTATGAAACTCATGACAATTTGCTCACAGACCAAAGAGCGGCATCTGTGAAAATCTGCTAGCTCTGACAAAAAGTGTCCGGGCCTTAATGATACTAACTCCCAAAATGTACCAGCCTATCTGGCTGTAAATATATTAAACCAGTCAGCCCACAGTAAAATCAGCCGGCACTGGGCTGCCGGTTAGGATCTTTTTCATACCCTGGTTTAAATTTCTACATTTCCAACTCACGGAGAAGCTCTCTCTTAACATTGTTCCCTTGGAGTGTTACCTCGTTGAGCAGCGATCCCTCGGTGTTGACACTTTCTACTCCCATCACGGACGCGGGCTGAGGCAGGTGGACTGGGAATATCATGTCGCCTCCATTCACTGAGTAGGCGGCCATCTTACTGGAGGACTTGTTGTGGAGACACGGTAGGCACGGGCTGCGCAGCACTCCGTACGCCACAAACGCAAACACGCCCTACGGAGGTGGAGACATGGATCACTCTAGTCTATTGTGCCAAAGTCAAAATACATACATGTACTTGAAGATAATATATCCCAGGCCCATTTGATCATTATGCTAAAAGCTATGCATTGCTTTAAACAGTTAGGTAGCAAACAGAACAATGATGTGACAACCTACACGTCATAAAATTTGCCACGTCAAATTCTTTTTCGTTTTTGAAATAAAATATGTTTACGCTAAACGTTCACAAAATGCTACATACGGTGATGATGTTGAAGATACAGAAAAGGACCAGCATCCAGAGCTGTGAGAAGGCCATGTGGAGTCCGGCCCACAACCAGGTGGTCACCACGCACGCCCAGAACAGCAGCAGCGTGCGGATCTCTGCAGCAGACAGCGACAGAGTTTATCCTTAGATTGTGTTGGCTGCTTTATCCATGTATGGATACACAAAGTTTTTCTCACCACATATCTGTCATTTGCCATCTCGATCTCCAAGTTCGTCAAGTCTTTCCTGATAGTACCCACAAGTGAGTAAGTGAGTGAGTAAGTGCATCATTCAAGAAAAGAATACCTTGGGGGCTCAAGCCAAAACGGTTATCATATAACAACTATTATTTCACTGATTTGCATGAATTAATAGAAACATCGACAGAAAAACTCACACTCACTTTAAGACCCATCGTTACTACTTGCTTGACAGACGTTCAACCAAAGAGCCCGTGTGGCCCTTACAATGTTGTTTAGGGGTATAATTTTAGCATGTAAATTTCAAATGGGTCAGTATTGACCTTACGTAGAGAACTCAGAAAATATAGAAAATTCATTTGAATTCTATCTCCTTTTTTTCTTACTAGTAGTTTTGTAAAAATACTCTTAATTGCTCTAAATTGTGTAGCAAAGTTTACCCACAATCCCCACTCACCGTTGATGTTGTGTCGGCCCCGGTACATGTCATCGTACGACTGCCACTGGCTCGTCAACTGAAACAGCACAAATACTCAAGTCATAATCCTAAACAAGCATGTTACTTCCACAAGTGCAAGGAGATGGCTGCGAACTTCCCCATATAATTTAGTAGAAACTCATTATATCAAAGCTGCAGCAGATTAACAGTAAAATGCTTGATATAGCCAACATTCTGTATGACCAACTGAAATATCTTCATGTGGTTGAAGTGAAACGAAACTAACCTGGAGATAACAGAAAATTAATAGTATCGTGAGTCAAACGTTATACATTACACATTGCAACCTGTGGTTTTATGCATACGTGCCTCGTAACAGGACGTTTTGGTGAGTTGTATACTGAATGTGATTTCCACATATTCTTTTTTATAACATTTACTGACCGTGATAATCATATGGCGCTGAAGTTACATTCACAAATGACTCCAGAAAATGTCAAACACAAATTCTCGTTAGTCTACTTACAAGTACTAGAGCTTTGTGCAAAGAGGACAAGTACTTTTTTTAAAGGACTAGTAGATTTTATAGCGTTACTCTTCCTGTTGACAAGTAGCACTTTCCCACCTAGTCCTGACCCTGAACACTTCGAGATAATGAGGCAATGAAACAATCTATTGAGAGCAGACTATTCCCCAGATCCTCTTTTAACAGAGAGGTTTTACAGAAAATCACTAAGTACCTGAAACGCCTGTATAAAGATGCCGCCTGCACCGAGCAGACAGATGAGCGCCGGTGCCACGACTCCGGCCAGTGCAGCGTACGGACTCGTCACAAAGCAGATGTCACGGAACCCGCCGGAAACATCACCTACACGAGTGTATCATGGTACATACGAGAGAGATGTACAGTGGGAAAAGTGACCACAAACCATAGTACAATCCTTGAAAGAGTGGTTTGTTTGATTTGATTTGATATTCTTCAGGAACTAATGTTCCTAGGATAGCACATGAAAGCGTACATATATATGTAATGCTTATTTCCAATGTGGTCCTTGTTTGTTTGGCAGGGTAGGTAACCAACTGAGCCAAGGGTGTAATGGAGGGATCACACTAGCTATAGTTTTCAAACTAGGTGAGTTCTTTTACGTGCAGAGGGATGACTGTCCTCTACACGGGACACGCCTTTTAACGAGGCTTCCGAACCTCCGCTTGGCGGCGTCACCGTCTTGTATGATATACTCAACAGCAGCGAAACGCTGTGTGGAAATCGGCAGTACAGTGGCAGACGTAACGACGTAACCTTTTGGCTCCATGAAGTCTGCCGAGGCCGGGGCGCGAACTTATGACGCAGGAAGCTCCTGTTTGTTGGTCGTACGCGCTAACCACTGTACTAACGAGGACCACAGTTTATCTATGATACATAGGAAAAATCGGAAATGGAAAAGTGAAAAGTGTTCACAAAAGACAGGTGTCCTCCTCCACTGTAGTCATTAAGCAACGTAAATGTACATTCACAATATATGTATCAATGGTGAGATAAGTTATTCAGTGACCGTGTCAAGAGGTTTCAAAATCATATCCAGTATATGATTGATATGGCAAAAATACTACCGTACCATAAATGCGATCGTCGGGCAGGAAGTAGACGTAGTGGTAGAGGATGTAGGTGACGATGTAGAAGACGAAGACGACGACAACAGGCAGACCCCAGCCTGCAACAGAGATTTACATGTACAACAGACAGATCCCAGCCTGCAACATAATGTACATTTCACATTCATAGGGACAGCTATAAACGTTTGAGATTGACTTTGTTCATGTTATTCAATATAACCAACTGATATTGTGATTCCTTCCCTGGTTGGTACGATGGCGCAGCTAATCAGATCAAGCGGCAGAAATCTTGAACTTTAATTTGAACATACATCCGCTGGTTATCCTAAATTTTGGATAATCTTAGCATCTTACTCTTCTACAAGTTTCTACTGTGTAATGTAGTTTTGAAAAGGAAGTAAACTAACTCACCAGCCAGGAAGTACGCCACATACTTTCTCTCTGTGTGCTCATCATTGAGAACCAGGATCTTCCAGAAGTTCACTGCCTGAACCAGGATCCATGTGAACTGGGCAACGAAGAAATAATGGAGGCCCAGGGACATGACGATGCACCTGCAAACGGCATGATAAGACATCTACATAGTGAAGTGAAGTAGGCTGCTAAAATTGACCTTCAAAAACAACATTATAATAGGTTGTTAAAATTGACCTTTAAAATGAGACAGTATTCAATATCAGTATAAAACAATAAATGGATTCATTTTTATTATAAATGATAGAACCAACATCTTTTTTATTCACATTTTGATTAAATATTTTCAACCTTGCGGTCATCTTCAGAATATAATGTAAAATGAATCAACTTGAATTACAAAACAGTACTGTTTTCAATATTACATGAATATAATACAGAACATGAATCAAAACATAACAACACAAGGATTAAGGATTAAGAGATCAGGATTCATTTTTGCTAGAATTTGTGCTTATATACAACATGAATAGGATATCTGACTGACCACCCACTAACCTGTAGTTGGACTCGCTGGGCTGTACGTTGAGGATCTCGGCCGGACTGAGATGCGCGTCGATCACGTAGCAGATCTCAGTGGCCATGACAGCGAACATCATGTGCATGAGGAGGTTTGCACTGAACAGGGAGAAGACGGAGCAGACGTGGTGAGTGAGGATGGTGAGACCGAGGCCTGCGATCGCTGTGAAAAATAAGACAGTTTGAAGTGGAAATATTGCAATAACACACCCCAATAAACCCTCCAGACTGGCACTCTGAACATTTTTGGGAAGAATTCCTGCAGTCCCCTGTTGAGATTTCAAGGGTGTATGGAGACAATATGGAGAGAATGTTAATCAGCTGATGTTGAAATTTCAAATAGGGACTTGTGCAGTCTGACTGTAATCAACCTTAGCAGCAATATCCCAAGGAATCTGATTGTTCACTCACCGATGTAGCAAGCGATGTGGAACCAGAAGGGGAATCCCACACGGCCGGGGTCACGACCCTCTGTCGTCACGGCGTAGTGACTCATGTGGCGGCATGTACACTCCACAAAGTCGCCACCGTCGAGGCTGTTCTCGACGGAGCAGACGTCATTTCCGTCGGTCCAGACGCGCGCCGCCTCATCGTAGTACACGCACCGAGCACCCGACGGAAACAACGGCGCCGGCGCCGTGTGCACACGGAAACGCACCGGTGTGGGCAGCAGACGCGTCGGCTCGTCTGGTCGGAAACAAACAGCATCGGTGTGGGTTTGTGGTTGAGTGAACAGGGTATACTCAGTCCATACATGTATCAGTGCATCACTAACACATAAAAGTTGCTGGGCCCAACCATACTTTATGTACGAGGGATAGATTCAATTTTTCTCTGATTTTTTTTCTCTCCTGTAATTATCAAACTAAAACTAAACTAAATTCCACTATCTTTCTGTAAGATGAATCGAATAAAACTAATCTCACCCCAACTATGCTACTGTTATACTCTCGCAAAATCTGAAGTTCACGTGACCAACCTTTTATGGAGACTCCGAAGATGCGGTTGTTGAGAATAGGCAAGTCACTGTCCCTGCGGAACCACTGGTCACTACTGTACTCAATAAATGCCAGGGCGAAGCAGCGAGGACCTGAGAGGAGCAGTTACAGGTCACTAGGCCTTTATTGCAGCTTTCAATGTCAAAATTATCATCAATTCTACATCATGGTCATGATAACAGATTTTGTCACAATCATGGACCTGGTTTAATAAAGTGATGGAAAAATCGCCAAGCAGATCATACTAAAGACTGAAAAGCCAACCAAAAACTCTCAAATGTTTATTTTTCTTTATTTCAAATGAGCAGTAGAGGTTATGGCATTACGTGTTGAGTTGCGTCCGTTGTCTTGAACTGATAGTAGGTCGGATGGCAGCGAAAACGAGTCCCCAGTGCCACCAGAGCTCTGGTACTGGTACTTGTTGATCCACTCCGGGTACCACTTGGCCACAGCAATGCTCACGTACGGACACTCAGGGGACTTCAACAGTCTGGGAGGCACAGACAGGAGGTATTGTCAGGGTTGAGATGGACGGGTATGTGTAAAGTCTCACTCCGAGGTGGTTATATAAAGAATACTAGAATAATACAAGTAGCATTAAGGATCAAGTTTAATGATCCTTGAAAAAATTCAAAGTTTATATATTAGATATCGATTTGAAGTGCTTTTGTCTGAATTGTGATCAAATCCCAAATGAGATGAACGAAACATAAAAAAAAAATAATTCCAAACAGTGGTCGATTTGATGACATGCCCCAGGCCAAGGCATCATGGCTCACATGATGCCTGTCCCTGTATGTTTTATTACATATAGCCATATACTTTGCATATATTGAAACCTCCAAAAGACTTTGGCTGCGATGTGGCAGCAGAGACTACCTGTCTTGCGGCGTGCAGCATTGGTCGCAGTCGTACTGCGGTGTGGTGAGCAGGCTGAAGGCGAACCTCTCGACGAGCCCGACAGCCAGGCTGTAGGCGCCCCGGGTGGCGGAGGCTTCGTCCCCCGGCCGCAGCAGGCAACACAGCACCGACATGAGGCTCGCCTCGCTGCCTGAAAGAAAGAACACAGCACCGATATGAGGCTCGAGGATCTATATACGATGACATGTGACTAAGATGGAACATGCTCAGTCATAGCAAAGACGGCATATGACACTACAGATATGGATTAAATCTACACCGCACCAACTTTGCCTGGCAAGATGTCTCGCCTGATACGGTCTCATCTAGTCGTTGCGGAATTGAGCGGGCTGAAGCAGTGAGCATGACGCACCTGGGGCGAGGTTGTGCTTCTCTGCGTGGCTGAGCACTCTCCCCACCATGCTGGTGATGATGCTGAGTTGAGCGGTGCTCAGGTCCCGCGCAGACTCCAGCTCGGCCAGCAGACCCAGCAGCAGGCTGCAGCACGCAACATACCAACTTTTACATCGTACTTGGCAATTAAAGGACGCATTAAAGGACGCAAATTTTACTACATGACCACCTCCTGACTACATGACCACCTCCTGACATTCTGATTGGCTTAGCCTTCAGAAAGTTTCGAGCAAAAACAAGATTTTCAAATGAGAGCTTATTTGTTTAACTTGTGCCTTGAACCATAATAAGCCTGAAATATGCAGCTTTATGCGGACGCTCACCTGTCAATGGAGCTGTTGTCGGAGACTGCACCTGTTTTCGGCCACAGCTGCCATATTGCCTGGTCCTCGCCTTCCACCATGGTCACCACGGCAACAGCAGCACCCAGCTCGCCTGACCCCGTGACCTCGTCAAGCACGACGCGGAACTGTTTTGGATACTGTCGACTGGACACCTTGGCCGGGTCGAGCTCAATCTAAAATGACGCAGTGTGAGGAGCACAGCAGTCTTTATTGGACCTTTTCAAGTACACGCTATTTTATGTCCAACATTCTGTCCCCATGGATTGCTTTACTCATTTTACCTGGACGCTCTGCACAGTGACCCCAGGCAGGAAGCTGAGCTGACCCGACACCCTGTTGAAGTCGGCGCCTGCGATGGCTGGATTCACCACAACGCCTGCAATCGTCTGCTTCTCCTCGTACGTCTCCGTGCGGAAATTCACCTCCTGCTGCTTGCCTGGAGAGTGACGACGACACACAGTCAACAGACAAATGACAACACAGGCAGCAAATCCAGGATTGCCAGGAAGTGGCGGAGTGGGGACACGTGAACCAGGACCTGGCCTAAAACATGGAGATTTAGGCCGGCAGTCTGATGCACAGTGTCTGATTCACACAGGCATTTCCTGGATCTACCCCTGGGCAAAGCATTAACAGTATGATGGAGGATATGATTCACTCAAACCTCACCTACTGTTGCTTGCTGATTAGTGGCAGAACATGCATTCATATATCATCAGCTGAAGTGCGATTATGACTGTACGGTAGAACAGTTATTTTGATATTGCTTATATCAAATTTCTATTATCTGGAGGTTAGTTTCATTTCCCTTCAACCACAATGTAAGGATATTTCAGTTGTTTATGTCAAATATTCAAATATTGGCTATATTCATCATTTTACTGTCATCACTACAGATTCTAGACAATGAGTGTCTTCTAGTATGAAAATGCCAGAACATTAGAACAAGTGAGATATACTATGATTGAATCCGTTACAATGATGGTTTACTAATAAACAATCCGCACTCACCAATATGTCCGCGACGGGTCACAACCAGATTGACGTTGGTTTTCCGCTTGTCCACATACACAAAGCGAGAATCGAGCTCAAATTCGAGGAGGCCGTTCGGGTGGTCACTGGGCATCATGCTCACATTAGCAAATCTCCGCAATGGGTCAATCTCTGCCCCTGCAAGATGGAAATTTCAGATTGCTCTGATTGGCTGCATACACCGGCAACTTTATGGATTTTTATGTGGCATTGTAGACTGTGGTCCTGAGTGGTTTATAGGTTGGACTGTAGACTAGAAAAAGCTTGGATTCTAGAATAGAAGAACTTATAATGTGTTGAGGTTTCGGCATATGGATGCCATACACCTAAATGTAGGTGTCAAAATAAACTACATCTTAAACATGAAAAGCAGAATATAAAATACTCATGTTTGCATTATTTAGAACATGATGAACGAGTGGTACATTTTGGTAGTGCGTTTTTACCTGAACTAGTCCATGTGAGTTCCACAGCAAACGAAGTCTGGTTTTCTGGAGTAAGGTCGTCCTTCAAGGTCACTGGGAACGTGCAGAAACGCACGTTTGCTGGACAGTCGACCTTGCCTGATGTTGAAGTCAGCTGAGTGGTCAGGTCAAGGTCGTTGGAGGCCAACTCTTCACTCCCAGGAGATACTACGGCACGCCATTGCACCTGGTAAGGAATATTCATGATGATTATGTATCAGTTTACCTGAGTATCTATATTAGATCTGCTAATGATTTTTTAAATCCATCAAAACTTGCTGCTAGATATTTCTTAATCGGTCAGATATTCCTTAAGAGAGCATTCAGGCTCTTCACAGTTCATATTGTGTTATTCTACTGTTCATTCATATTAGTGTAAAATCTACAAAAATCTAGAGTAATATGTATCTCAATATTATACCTCGATACAAACTCTTTACAGTGACTTTTCATGTCATTATATGCTCAACTTAACTTCTTCAAACATAGAAATGCGCCGTTTTATAATTATGACATTGAATTTTCATATTCATCTATACTACTCAATCTGTTTAACATGCTCTTTTATACCTCAATGAAAATATCATGCCTCAATGGCCACACCCTCCAATTGAGGACTGATTTAGGCCAGGATAATATAAATTTGGATAATAGTGAAACGCTCAGGCATTCTGCTATCACCTGCACTTCACCGAACGTGGCATTGCGCCGCTCTATAGTAAGCGTGGCCGGTTTCCGCGAGTCTTCATCGGCTGCCACCAACGACGAGTTGAGAGGGTAAAAACCAAGCCAACCGCGCCAGTAGTCATTGTGCAGGATGGTCACTACGGCAAAACCCTGAAACACAAACATACAAGTAACACACAGTCACAGGGCTATGCCTTAAAGTGACAGAGCTGTGTCTTTTAGATTTTCCAGCTGGTAGAAACAGCTGGTAGAAACATTGGAAAGTAAATGCAGTCGCCGTCATTCTGATGTTTTCAAAGCGACACTCACGTAACTTTGTGACGTGTTAGTCTCAAAATGTGTGTGAGAATGACGACTGCATCTACATGAAATCTAGTGTGATTGCTTCAATCAAGTGTTTAGTAATCCAAAGTCATGGGGCAAGCCTAACTATACAACCCTAGATTAGAATGAATGGAAGAGCATGAATTTGTCACTTACCAGGTCCCTGGTTACACGCACACCCCATTGAGGGGAGACAGATACACGCAAGCATGGAAATTGATTGTGGACAGTAACATGGAGCAAGCTGCCAGTGGTTCAGGACGATGGGGTTAACCATATTGAACAGCCCTGTGTAAAGTGTTCCAGCTGGTCTTTGAAATCTGGTATGATGGCCTGAGCAAAGCGTGTAGTAATCCAAAGTTATAGAGCTATCCTTATTGTACAGCCCTGAATTAGTGTATAAAGGCGACTCACCCCTGGCTGCACGCGGAGCCCTTGAGTGAGCGGCGACAGATACACCAGGACAGTCTCCGAGTCCTCAGCCTCATTGTCGTCCATGATGTACAGAGTGACCACCTTCTGGCTCTCACCGTCCTGAAAACAACCTCCAATTAAACAACATCACACACTCCCAAGTTTTCATAAAGAGACTGTAAACCTCCATACAAACACCACCTCTCTATTGCGATCATTATAGCGACCAGTCCCTACACAGGTGGTCCTAATAGAGGTTCTACTACATTGTATTTGTGAGAGACGATGGACATTGAAAATGTCCGAAAATATTAAGACACTTATAGTAAGTTTATATGGATTTAGCACAAAATTAGTGATACTTGTTGGTGTGTATTTGATGTTCTTTTTCTGCTGCATTATTCATCATTCATCAAGATTCAACCTGACACCAAGATTCCTCATCCAACCTACCTGGAAGTCGACTTTCTGTTGCAAGAGCTGATAGTCTTTGTCAACGAGTGCCACCTTAGCCGAGTCGCGCGCCACCAGTGTTTGCACAAGGCTGCCGTTGTTGCTGCTGCCCTCTAGCGGGAGGAGTTTGTCCCATGGTTCGCCGCCACCGACTGAGCGCACCTCGACTGACACAGCGCCAAACGTGCCGCCTGGCAATACAGCAAAATAACAGAGGCTTTAACATCGGCTCAACATTTGGAAGTCTGTAGATGATGCAGTGCACCGTAACCCGGGTTATCGTGATACCCCGACCCGCGACCAGGACAGAAAAATTATTTTCAACTAATAAATTATTTTTCCCCATCACCCGAACCCAGGCATGCAGTGATGATTACGTAGTTTGTATTCTTGAAATTTCACCAAAATAGGCAAAATCAGCGCAGAATGAACACAAAACTGTGTTTGAATGACTAAAGAGTACCATATTGTGCTAGAAATACAGCAATCGTGTATAAAGTAGTTATGTCAATTATTACACAAAGATATCACAGTGAAACCAGGGCATTACATAAAACATGTCCTATTCCATAATCCGCTTTAAGAAAAATCATCACATTGAGTTAAACACTTAGTTTATCTTTAGAATGTATGTATCCATTTAAATTGTAAGTACAACCATTGGGACCAGTTTTCACAGTATACTCGACACTGCCTATTACTGCAGTTAATATTCAGTGCATTATGTTGACATTCACAAATACCTGACTTGTCCCTATTTCAGCTGTAGACACAACTAAGGGGCTCTCTCTCACCTGTGCGCTGGACCATGAAGTCGACACTGCCGGGTTCAGTGACCGTGTCACTGAGCGGCCGCACACTGAGCACTCCGTACGGGTCGCTGTTACTCAAGATCGTCACTTCCACCGAAGATTGCAGAGAGCTCAGACGCGGAGACATCGCTACAACAGCATAAGACCCACTCTACAGAGACCAATTTTCATGTTTCCAAACATTCACAGACCATCATCAACCTCCACAACGAAACCACCTCTCTATTGAGACCATTTGAAGGCAGCCCCATTGTGGTCTTACTACAGAAGTTATACCCTGACCTTCACTGTCACATACAGAGGGATCAGACTATGAGATATTGCTACAACAACGAAGTTTCAAACGGAAATCTTGGATTTAAAATTTGTTTAGGGACATTTTGAGTTTGGATTTTTTATTTTTTAAAATAAGAACGAAACATAAAGAAAATAGAAGTTTGTTAATGGGTGATTTAGCCTGACCAAATAGAGTTTAGTACAAAGGTTTGCTAAATAGCCTTCATAAAGACACTGTTCTATTAGACGTCTTTTACCACATTCTAAACTAATGTGAAGCAGTTTTTACCCCGTTCTGAATTTCGCTGGTCAAAGTAGACATTTTAGCTATTTCACAAGAGGCTGTTATTACCTTGTTGTGTGTCTGTAGGGAGTCGAACCACAGACGTGAGGTTCACATAGAAAACCTCATCAGTCTCCGGCACAGAGTCAGCCAGCACCTGAGGGTGTTGAGAAAACACATTCACAAATCTTGCAAAACAAAATGTGAAATTACTTTTAGTCTTAAAAAACTCAAAAGCCTGCTAGTTTGTTGAGTGCTAACTTTGCCTCACAAAATGTGGGAGCCCTTGTGTCTCCTATGTATCAGTAAGCATTAATGGCAAGATGAAAACATGGGGCAAGTTTATACGGGCGATTTAGAAATATAAAGCTGGAAGATAGACTCTGTACATTATGTAATCTAAAGGCAGTAGCAAGTGAAACCCATTTTTTATTTGATTGTCGTTGTTATGAAAATTTACGCAGGAAATTTTTAGAAAATATTTGCACTTATTATCCATTATTATATTTAAATGGTGACATTATTAGCCCACAGGGCTGGGTCATAATATAATATGTATGTAATAATTAGTTGTATAAATTGTATATGGCAATGTCACAATAATAAACTTATTAAAACCTAAACCTATAAGGGAATGGGATGTGGGGAAATAGGTCTAAAAAAAGTGGGATGCGGAAAAAAAAGCCCCAAAAAGGGGGACGTGGGATCGCAAAGAAGGGGTGCATGGGCGAAAAGCCTGAAAATTTGTGGGATGTGGGAAAAAAGCCCAAAAATTAGGGATGTGAGAAATAAGGCCAAACAAATTAGGGATGTATTTCTTGACCTAATATAACCGCCTCCCCCAACACCACCCCTCAACATCTCTTCCTTCAAAATGCGTCAAAATTGCATACTTGCAATGGCAGCACATTCAACACACAATTCTAATCACTCACTCATGCTTTCACCCCAACCACCTGTACCTAATTAACGTGTAGATGCCATGGAAATAATAGCTTGCACCAACAGTGAACTCACCTGCACATGCACGGCTGCGCGCGTCTGCCCACTCTCCATGGTGACCGCGCCGGTTTCCACGGCGATGTAGTCAAGTTCTGGGCGCGCCGTGCCGCGATGGTCGCGTAGCGCACTTGGATGTTGTCTTGGCAACCGTACACTCGCTCCACATCTAGTTTCAACTGGAACACAAACACAGTCTGGTCTTTTCAGGTTCTTGTAAAACTTAAAATTGGAATCAGGAAATTATCTCCCAATGTATGACATCAACATACCTCTAGAAGGTTGTTAATAGCTGTGAAAGTTTCATAAAAATTGGATAAATATCTAATGTAGTTTTCACATATATATCTCTATGGTGAAAGTCTAACAAATATTAGAGCTTTCTAGAAATACACTAATAAGATTCAATTCAAGGCATTTCATACTTTTATAGATAATCCCCTAATTCCAATTCTTACAAGATGCTTGAGATTTCAGTCCGATAAATTAATGGTCAATCAAAATTACCAAGTACATTTGTGACTTTTCATTTGAACATCTTTTATCATCTGAGCATGTCTCATAAAAGAAAAAATACGAGCAAAAAAGCCACAAAATTTGTCAGTGCTCACGTCTGTGCCGGTGCGTTCAGCCTCTGCCACCTGTGCGTGTGTGGCCGTGAACCTGACAACGCCGCGTGGCTCGATGCGGACCACGCTGGCAGCCTCTGTCGACAGCCGCGCGCCGCCGCCCGCCGTCGTGGCTGGTGCACGCGGCAGGTGCAGCGCAAACAGCTCGCACCTGGACACCGCACCTGATGCTGAGGTCATGGGGGTCAACTGCAGACGACAACAAAACGGAAACTGTCAAAATGTTTGTTAGCTGACTTACATGTATACATTCTATATCTGGTCTGATTAACACAAGTTAAAATTTTCCAAAATCAAATTTTACCCATTTCTAATACAATAAGCTTCCATGGGAGACAAGTAAAAATGTGTTCAACTCCCGGGTCAGTGTCCCTGGCGAAGCTTTAGACCATTCACCTAGACCTTTTTGTATAATATTTGCTCACCTGCACATTAAAGGAGACTTGTTCGATGCCATGACCCATAACTTGTGTGCCCATATCCGGGGTAACCAGGCCACGGCTGAAGCCAGCAGGTCCCGGGGACTTGAAACCGGACACCCAGTCCACCTGGATGGTGCCGTAGGAGCCCAGGCGGCGCAGGGTGATGCGGGCTAGCTGTGTCTCTGGAATAAAAGCACACTATTCAGTGTCTAGTACTTGTACATTTGCATATTTATCTCCACAATATTTAGTTTAGCCTCCATTCAGCATTTAGGGTATTTTTGAATTGCTGTGCATATACATGTAGCTAAAGTCTGTTTAGCACCTTTATACATAAAAGTGTCCTAAATATTTAAAGGGAGATATCTTTACGATAGGGTGTAAGGAAAACTATGTTAAATGTCTGTCTGATCTTAAGGAATTTTCACAGATGTAAGAAGACTCTTCTAGAAGTATAGAGACAAAATTTCCTTCAAATACATTACATTTTACTGGAGATAGTCCTCAAATTTCAATAATTACAATGACTGGCAGAACAATCAGAACATGCTGATTTGCATATTTGTGTCACAGAAAGAGTGCTTGTACTAATTCCTTCAACATTTCCTGATTGTGGATTGCCCCGGTCTATGGGCAGCGTCGTACCTTCGCTGACTTGAGCCGTGTTGTTGAGGAAGCCCACCTGGCTGTTACATGCCTGGCTGGGGATGGACACCGTGGCCACCGTCTCCCCAGACTCCAGCTCCGGGGCCATTGTCACTGCAACAACAACCTGACCCGTATGTTTGGCTGCAGACACTGCATTGTTTATTCCTTGCTTTGAGGCTGTTGCCTGGCTGCCAAGTCAACAACACAGAGATTCTAAATGACTAGACATTAACTTTATAGCACTGTATCAATTGACAACTATTTCCCACTACCCACATTCTACACTGGCAAAAGAGTGAAATTAACAGACAAATTCATAACGCGGTTGTAAGGAATTCAAACTAACGCTGATAAGACAAGAAATTTGAGATAAGCAATGTTGAGATGATGAGTTTCTCTACTGTATTCCAGACCCAACGTCCAACCCTCACATTGGGACAAGGGATATAAGGTTGGATAGCAATAGCAATGAGCGAACCTTCCACTCCGATGAACGTAGCCTCAGTCAGAGATACGGTGAAGGTCGAACCGAAGGCGAGAAACACACTGTTCTCAATGTTGACGTGAACTATGGCCTCGCTCTGACCTGACTCGAAGGTCACAGACCCCGAGCTGGGAATGTAGGAGATTCCGGATTGCGCCTGGAATCCAGAGATAACATTGCTGTAACACCTTGTTATCTATGTTCTATGTAGCTTATTGCATTTCAAATTGCATGGAATTATACATATATAGGATTATTTTGAAGTAAAATCTGTTCGCACAGGACACCAGTATAGTTAGACAAACTAAATGACTCTAAATGAAGGGGAGAACAATTTCAGAATGGCTTATAGCGTAAATTAATGTCATACTGTACATCTACATAGTGAAATGTCCGGTTTGAAAATCTAACCGACCTGGTCGTAGCGTAGCGCAAAGCTGACCCGAACCCGGCCCACGTTGCCATAGTTACGAGTGACATTGAGTCGTAGTCGTCTCTTGAGGTCTGATGTTTCCACGACAACAGTCTGGGCAGCAGAGGAGAGACTGAAGCGACCGTGTGGGTAGTCGTTGTACCTGAAATATCACAATGGTTTTATCATCATGGCCAGATCCAGGTGTTTGGTGGGAGGAAGAGTAAGAGGCAGGAATGCAATGAAATCTGCACATATTTGCTAGAATGAAAACCCATTAAGGGTATTGTTTTTGACGAGAAAAAAGGGAAATGCGTTCCCCTGCCTTGTCCCGAATCGGCTAGTGATCATTTCAATTGAAATACTGAATTTGTTAAGCCATTGTAACGTCATACCTTAATACCACATTTGTCAAATGACACAATAAAATATCATTAACAGGTTTACAGCAATTTTATTTCAAGTCTGTCATACTGCATATCCATCTTCGGCTTTTTATAGCCCCATGAATTTGTACAGTAAGTTGACTAAATGTTCTCAAACACCTGAAGACACCACTGCCCCTTCCCTCCCACAACCACTATTAAAACAGAAAAAAATACTAAGATTTTCATTAAAAATATAACTGACTGCCAATTGATGCAAAATAAAGGTCAAGCTTTAGTTAAACATATTTCATCTCAAATCATGAAGCTGGATTTGGTGTAGAAAAAGGCAACATGAGCCATCTCCAGACATCTGAATTTATCTGCACCTACCTGACAATAAACGTGGAGGTGTTGAACTCCTGATCGATCTCTGCACCTCCTTCCACCTTGTAAAGCTTCATCACAAATGTCTCATTCAACTCTGCAATATCGTCTGCCAAAATCCGCACGGAAATTTCCGCTGATCTCAGGCCAGCCTTTATGGTTACGGAACTTTCCATAGGCTCTATGTCAGGAGTGTTGCTTTGTGGACCAGTGATCCTCCAAAAGACCTATGATTGGATAGTTTTACTTCAGCATTATAATAAAAAATGATGCTGATACAATCTCTGCAGAAGTTGCTACAAACTTTGCAAGTTAATACAGAGTATCTACTGTAGTTAATATATGCAGTCTCCAATTTAGTCACTAGTCCACACTAGTAGGAATTGTGGAGGACTAGTGCTGAATTCGATTAACTTGTTCTGCGTACGAGTACATGTAGCTGTTGAGCCAAAACATGTTGGGCAAATTGTCAGGACGAGTAACTTTTGGTGAGGACTAGTACCTTTTTAAAGTTACTAGGCCTGCTGAAAAGTAACTATTGAGGCCTTAACTGGGAGACTGATATGATGACACAAAACAGATTTAGGCAAAAGAATCTCCACTAATGTGTGATTGGACAGTTTTACTTCAACATTATAATAAAGAATGGTGCGCACACTACAATCGTTTCAGAACCTGTTCATACTCTAAGAGTAATCTGCTGTAGTTACTATATGCTGACACTGACCTTGACGTCGCCCTCGGTTCCTGCAGCCCTCACCAGGGGGAAGCCCACGGTGAGGACGCCTACGGCCGGCTCATCAAACCAGCGCACCACCTGCCCCAGCCCGTCAAAACGCACCACCCCGTTAGGGTCCCCAAACTTGGACACCTGCCAAAAACATGTCATTGTAAATGTGCCAGCGTGCCAAAATGCAGCATGGCTTTAGCGACTATGAACTTGGCTATCTACAAACTTTAACTTGTGTGTTGATTAAAGATTATCAAAATGTGTTAATAATGTTAACATCTGCACCAGCATGTCAAAATGCAGCTCAGCGTTAGCGTCTATGAGTATAAAAATGAAATAAAATGTCCTTTGTGGTACATAAAATCTATGTTTTTTTTGTGAATGTTCATATCTGCAGCACTTCTTCAGACCTTAAAATTCAGTTCACAAAAAATAATTTAGTACCACAAATGACCATTTATTGTGGCTTTTAGTCCTTGTCTTACCGTGAGGGTGAGGTTGCCGTGGGTGGGGCTGGACTCGCCATCTCCCACATCGGCCGGGAAGCCCTCGATACTGTACAGCACAATGTGGAA
This sequence comes from Streblospio benedicti, assembly GCA_019095985.1. Classification (NCBI taxonomy): domain Eukaryota; kingdom Metazoa; phylum Annelida; class Polychaeta; order Spionida; family Spionidae; genus Streblospio; species Streblospio benedicti. Next base: position 23,855,347 of record CM032665.1, read on the forward strand.
CTGCTTGGCCACCTCCCAGCCTGAAATATGTCTACTGTTTCTACTAACATCATAGAGCCAACGTTTACAGTAAGTAGGACATTCCTAATAAGACCACCCGGGGCTGGCCACAGGTGATCTCGTTACAGAGCTTCATGTTGGTCTCTTTTTGAAGGCCTTGGGTTGTAAGAAATGGTTTGAATATAGTTGTCTCAATATATAGCGGTCGTCTTAATTAATAATGGGGGGGTTCTAGTGTATCTCAGGGTCAGGATTAGCCACACATATACTCGTATCGGCTAGTAAAACTTGTGGAGGACGAATAAGAAGTTTTAGTAACTCGACTTTTTGACGAGCAGCAACTCTGGTCAATTTGGTATAGAGGTATAGAGTTTGTGCAAGGAGGACGAGTACATATTTTGCAGGATAAGTTGATATTTGAGGGTTACTACTCCTGCTGATGAGTAGGACTTTTCTACTTAATCCTGACCCTGTATCTAATTATGAGGTGTGCCTCATGGTGACTGTATATAAGTGACCATGCATTATGATCCGTTAATTTCCTGATTAGGGTCCACTATTTTCACCTACATAATGTAGGGTTTAGAAAAGGGCAAAGTTTTATGGCAAAGTTTTGGCCAATTATCATAGGATTTCGGTTAAAACTTGTGAAAAGTTTTCTTCAGTTTACGCATCAATTTCGGTTAAAACTTTGTGTTTATTTTTTCCAGACCTCAGAAGATTTCGGAAATTTAAGTCAAAGTTTTAGAGAGCCTTCAGACGACTATAGAAATGTTGCTGTTTTATGTTTAATTGCATGTATCTGTTACTTTCAATGTTACTAACATGTTTGTTTAGTTAAGAGTTATGTTTCTGGGAGTGCTTGGTCCGCCCGATGACTAGGGGAATCCCTAGGTCTGCAGATTGGTAAGTTGCAGACGATGCACAGGCACTCTTTAACCAGACTATAACCTTAGTTAAGCATAGCATCGAAACAAACCAGAAACCTATTTTCTAAATTAAAAAAATTACACAATTTGAATCATTTTTGATAGTAAATCAGTTTAAGATCATAACTCTTCTGAAATCTGACATATTTTGTCTTGGTTTCTGGGTTGTCGTGGACATAGTTCTTAAATAATAGTACAGGTGTTAACATAGAACTTGACACAATGTTGCCAATAAACCAACTTTATTTAATACATGGCTTTTGTATTTCAAAATGTATATGCATTCATTTTTGTACTTTCAGCTACAATTGATTCAACGTGAAATAAACAAGTTCAGTCCATTTGCTGCTTCTGTTTGCATACTCCTGAACAAATATGTACATATTCATTTTCGTACTTCGTGTTCATTTTGTATTTCTAACATTAATCTTTAATAACACTCCATTTTCTTTATTTAATATTGATACTCTACTAAACTTTAACATTTATGTTTCTTTATAAAACATTCTGGAATTCGCCATTTAACAATTTCATATTTAGAATTGAATTCATATTTTCATAGCCTAAGATGAAACAAATTTTATATCTAGCAATAACAAATGCACATTTCATTTTCTTATTCTATCAGACTTTCAACATTTTAGAATTACATATGTACAATTGATTCAATTTAACAATAACAAATGCACATTTCATTTTCTTATTTTATCAAGACATTTAACAGTTTAGAATTTAATACACAATTCATTTTTTCCTAGATGTAACAAATATCTAAGAGAGCAGAAGCAACAAATATCAAATTACTCTACTGTATTCCCCTTAATTTTCACTCCCAAAATATTTCACGTTTTTGCACATACCTGAAATTCGCGACCATTTAATTTCGCGAATTTTGCAAAAAATGTTATTACCAAATAAAGGACTTAATTTTCGCGGCCATTAAAATTCGCGATTTTCGTGAAAATCCGCGAATCGCGAAAATTAGGGGACTGAAAATTAAGGGGAATACAGTATACAAATGCACAACCTTTTTCTGACAAATTCACATTGTTTTAACCCAAATAAGGATATTTCAAACTAGAATGCTGTGACCTTATTTTCTATTTACTTTGCTACCAGCACTTCTACACATTTTTAACCAAGAGGTTTACTTGTTTTTCGTGACCGTGCCATACCTAATTTCTTCCAAACCTTTGTCTTTGCATTCCTCACACATAGGAAGTACTGTCTTACATCTGGCTTTTTTTCGCGAATCCCTTATATTATCAAAAACGCAGTTTTCTGCAGCACAATAGCAGCAAATGTCTGACCGTCCATACTTAGATGAGTAATATGGGAATTGAATAGGAGTTCCACATTTAAGATCTGGGGATACTGCTACAGTGTCATAAAACTTTGACTGGGGTGGCAAGATTGGAGCACCGCAAGTGTAGACATATTCTGAAACCTCTCCTATGATAGGAACAAGGGCCCTATCTGTCAGTACACTATGGCTAAACACTGGTCGTGGCTTCGTGCATTCACTGCACGTAATAACAAATCTCACTTTGTAACTGACAAAGAGATTAGTGGTCCTGGGTTTGTTTCGGCGACCTGAAAATAACAGTATCAATATTCAAAACTCTATCATACTTTTTTTGGTCAAATATCAAATTAAAAAACAAAATATTTTTGCACAAAATTACTACCTTTTTCATGAATCTTTAAAATGTTATTAAATATTTAAAATATTATTCTTGCTTCAAGAATTACAAAACAGGACTAAATATTTATACTAAATCCCTAATTTGTTATCTTTAACATTGTATATCCCCCAAAAGACACAAACCTCCAGTTCTTGATGCAGATTGTTGTGTGACAGTACGTGGCCCAGATTCCTCTGCTAGTTCAATGGATGCCCCAGACTGTGTTGTCGACACTCCAGACTGCCCAACTGATGCCTCTGTTGCCTGTTGCCCTGGTACACATAAGGTTGTTGAATGTACATTTATCTACATATTAGATTTCTAAACACTGAAATGAAACATAAAAAACAACAAATCTTATTCTGATATATTCAGTACTGATTCTATCAAAACTTAATTTTCAGACTACCGTAAAATGTTGCACAAGCGCCCATAATATGGCGATGCGCGGGACATAGATTAGAGATTTTTTTGTTAAGCGACCATGGGATTTTACACCACGGCTTTTTTACGGTACCTGTAGATTGTATGTCAAATATACATAGACGATTGTTCAGAATGCTTTCATGGCGGTACCTAGTCCAGATGATGCCTCCGCTAGTGCCTCCCTATTCGATGCCCCAGCCTGCAAGACCGATGCCTGCCCGTCTGATGCCCCAGCCTGCTCAGTTGATGCCCCTGTGGCTTGCTGGACTGGAACATAAATTTGTGATTTGCTGATTGATATCTTCATAATTTCTACGTACCAAATTTTTTAAACTGGGAAATTAAATGGACAGAAAAATCTTATTCAATCATATAATTTTCATAAAAGTTAATAATCAGACTAAATTGAACAAAATTGAAAAAAACACGTAAACATACCTCCAGTGGTTGATTGAGATGCTTCGATGACAGATGATTCATCCCCAAGTGCCTGACTATTTGTTGCCCCAACCTGAACGTTTGATGCCCCAGCCTGCCCGTCTGATGCCCCAGCCTGCTCAGTCGCTGCCTCAGTGGCTTGCTGAACTGGAACATAGATTTGTTGAATGCACATGATGGTCATTTTAAATTTCTAGATGCCCATTTTTTAAACTGGGACAGAAAAATCTTATTCATTCTTCAATCATATAATTTTCATAA
>CM032665.1:23859185-23879185 GCA_019095985.1 Streblospio benedicti
GGTCAATTTGGTATAGAGGTATAGAGTTTGTGCAAGGAGGACGAGTACATTTTTTAGGATGGATGATATTTGAGGATTACTACTCCCCAAGCTGGGATGAGTAGCACTTTTCTACTTAATCCTGACCCTGTATCTAATTATGAGGTGTGCCTCATGGTGACTGTATATAAGTGACCATGCATTATGATCCGTTATTCCCCATGTGACCAGCCCTCCCACTCACCAGAGCGCGGTTTTACGTTGAGTGTGAACGTTCGAGCTCCTAGTTCCCCGGGTCGGCCACACGAGCGCCAGCGGTGACCTCCTGACCCCGGGGCGTGCGGTAGGACAGGTCGGAGGTCTCCGCCAGCACGGCCGTGGCACTGTTGGGACCGAGGATGCGCCATCGAACCTACAGAGATAACATTGATGTAATGACGAACCTATGTACAGAGATAACATTGCTGTAAAACTCTTAAATCAGTAAGTAGCCTTAAATATTTGCATTCGCAACCCAAGTAGTTGGATGCTTCACTGAACCTACAGGTACATAATGGACACATACCAGGGATGAAAGCTAGGAGTAACAAATGCTGCACTGGATTCTTAACACGGTCATGTCCATATCCATATAGAAAAGTGGATAGAATTTGGGCCAGTGACACATAGAAAGCATTGGCTCAACTCATGCTTAAGGTGATCTCATTATGGAAGTACACGGCGGTCGCCTTACATACGCTTGTGACTGAGAGAAATAGCCTTATCATAAAGACTGTGTGTTTACTAATCAATCTAATGGTGCATAAAGTATACCATGTGTTTACTAATCAACGTAATGGTGCATACCAATGTTTACTAATCAATCTAATGGTGCATACCAAGTGTTTACTCAATAATCTCATGGTACATAACGTACCGTCTGCTCGCCGCGGTCGCCCCCGGTCCTCTCCACGGTGACGGGGAACGTCGTGGCTGCGTCTGCCGGGTTCGGCACCGTCACAACCACAGGCTCACGGAAACTGAACCTTCCGTTGGGGAAGTCAGACTTGGCGATAGTCACGATTGCCGTTGTCAGCGGTCCCAACCGGCCACCACCTAAAACGGGAGATCAAGGCTATAAGACAATGGTCTATTGCAGCAGAAGTGAAAGGTGTCCAATTAAGACAGGTGTCCATATAAGGGAGGCGTCCACTTGGACAGGTTCCACTGGTTTAAGATGTGTTGCTTGGTAAAGCGTGTATTAAAATGAGTTGTGGCTACAGCTAACAAACATATAACAAAGAGGTTATTGATTTTTATTATACCTTCAGTTGTGCTTTCTCCTTGAACTATTTGCAGCCAGGCAATTATTATCATATACAATTTATAGGACATCTCCATGTGCAATATGAGTTTAATAAGAACCAAAACTTTGTAAATTAAGGAACCAGCGATTTCTTAGTGATTAAATCTGTTCACGTAATACGATCTACTTTTAATGTCATTATTTGTTTGCTGAAATCTTGAACATTCATGGAAATATCACACTACAAAATGACCCGGAATAATACACACTGCAGTACAAAACATGTTTCAGTATCCAAAAGCTGTGTCTTGTGAATCTATGCAGGCACAAATACTCCATTATACTACTATCCCAGTTTTAAATATACTATTATATAAGCCTAAATAAGTGCTCAATTCGAGGGGGTGGCACAATTTACTAAGATGCAAAAGAGCAGAACCCAATTTAGCTGGATGCAATTCTATGTGCCTCAGTAATTCAATACTGTTACTTTCAAAAGTACAAATTATGCCTATACTCAATGCATAAAATGTAAACTTATCAATAATAATAAACACAAACAGTGTTTTCCCAATACACAGTATTTCCAAATCAATTCCTATATCAATATTAAAAGGCTGTCGAGTACATTGTATGTATAAACTGCTCATTAATTTTAAGCTATCTATGCGCCAGAGATACAAGGCCGTGGTAGATAGATTTAACTTTAAAACCAATGCTCCTCCCAGAAATTAGAAAACCATAGGGAAAAATCAGAGGGGCTATTCTTACAAAGATGAAAGGTGCAAAACTCCACAAGATAATGGACATTATTCTTATGCAAATGTGAAGGCTTTTAAACTTAAGTGAAATCATGGAGATGTTTCAACAACTAATAATCATTAACTGCAGCTGTGCTGTAAAACTCACCAATAACAGCTTTCAGATGCACTTCAAAAGTCTCGTCAAATTCTCGCTCTTCATCATTGATAATTGTAATGTTGATGAAGGCTGAAGATTGGCCATCCAGGATCAAGACCTGCAGATAGATATTTCGAACATCAAAATCCTGATTTGGTACCAATTTACACCGTCAATGTTAGATTCATACCTATAACATACATGGCAGATACAATACTCACGATAAACATGCACTGACGGAAAGTTTTCTGTTTCGCATTGTATATGATGACTATGAATCATTTCAACAGTACTTAAATAATTGTAGTATTAAGTAGCACTCTATTGCATGTAATTTTGTCGGTGGAAAAGCAATGTGCATTAGACACAAAAAGCATCTATGTTTGTACCTTCTTCACATCCTATGTTTTATTATAAGTAATTATTGTAAACTAATGATTTCACTTTAAAAGAATAGTATGTCAAGTTCACATTACGTAATTAAATGTAAGTATTACTGAATTGTTTGGCTTGTTTATAGTTCGTCCTCATAACATGCATGAGCAAGTGTTTACGCCAAAAATGTAGTTCCCAACTTTAATTTGTTGTGGTTATTCCTGTATAAATATTTTTGTTGATCAAATGTATAATTGCTTGTACCATAATATAATTATTTAGTAATTTTCTAAGGATTATTATTGTGAAATTGATAAAAAGTGCGAAACCTACCAAGGCGTAGTGATACGTTTAAAAACGGCGGCAAAAACTCCATTTTGTGAAACAAGAAAGTTCTCAAAGTTTGAAGACAGATAAAATATCCATCGACATCTGTGTAATTAATGCTTACCCAAGCCAGACTAAAGTTGGTAAGAATAAGTTTAGTGTATCGTATATAGTTAGGAAGTAATTTTAGCATGATTTCTGCGATATAAAAGCACTTCAGTTACAAATTAAAATATGTTTTACAATAAATAAGAAATAATACAAGAAATAATGTCTGTGTTTTCAAGATGAGACTGTTATTTTATTGCTTAAAGAGACTTTTAAATGCATGTTTGTAACTTTGTTCCATGTTATTGTCAATTTTAGTTGACGGTGTGAATAAACATCTGTAATAGCAACAAGTCGTTCGGGTTTGCATTAATAGTCAACAACTAAAAGTCAACTGCCTGTGCGTCATCCTGGCTGAGAAGTGGGACAGTCTAGAGAAGGAAGTGAAACGATGATTATGATGACCCATCCCAGTCAAGTAACACACCGTAGTTGTAAGAAGTAGTGGTACAAGAATACAGCTGGAATCAAGTGACAAGACCCAGCAGATGCAAAAGAAGGACAATAAAGAGTACATACGTGAAACTTAGTCAGTAATTCAAAGCGTTACATTAACTTATAATTTACTACTGAGTAATTGTGTTATTTTGTACCCTATTATACTGTCATGTTGTTGTCATGCTAAATGTTCACACAGTTCAAAACATGTTTATCAATGATACTTACTTTATGCTTGCTCAATCCCACGCCCCTCTTCTCTTGTAAACATCCCTTTTTTGTGTCCAATGGTTTAAACTTGTATTGCAATACGCAAATCATACAAATAGCATAACTCAAGGTGTATGACTATCTTCGTGGGGTAAATAGGTCTAGTGGTAAATCAAAATTAAAGCAAAAGGAAGCCACAATGGATAAGAAAATCCCTCAAGATAACGTTAGTGAAATAAAACCAGTACGGGCCTCATCAAGGGAAAGAAAGGAGACGGAGAAGATGTCACAATTTAAAGAAGATGAATTGATAAAGAAAGAAAGATTATTTTATAATTGTTATGGGGCATTTAAATCTGTTGTGTGTAAAACGAGAGAAATTGCAAAAGATGAAATTAAGGAAGAAGAACTTAGAAATGCAATTGCTAACATAGAAACACACGAAAGCAAGTTAATAGAGGCATACAAGAGTATTTGTGCTCAAAGAGCACCGAGTCAGGTCGTTAAAACGAAAATGGATCAAGCTAATGCCGTATCTCGGGACACCCTAAACACACTAGAGGAAATTATTGGCTCTCTGAACGGTCCGTTCGTGAAAGAAGATAGACTAGAATTGATGGATGGATTGTTAAAGCCTGATTACGCAAGATCCATTTTCGGATCAACAGTTTCCAAGTATTTCATACGATCGAATCCTCTCGCAAAAATACAGCTAGAGTTGGAGGCAGAGGTTGCTGCTAAAACAACAGAGCTTAAAAAAAATGACGCGATTGAGACTCAAAGACTAAAACTGAAACGACTTGAAGAGGAAAAGGAAATTGAATCTCTAAAGGCCAGGCTGGAAGTTTATCAACGATCCAACACAGAAGAAGATAGCAGGATGCTGGACTTTGATAATGACAATGAATCATTAAAGGGAAATGATGTAACAAATCAGAACAAGGGCAATTTGAAAGGATATCATCCCGATCGCCCTGTAAACCAAGCAGAACAAAGGGAAGTATCATTTCTAGATGTTCTCGCCCAAATGTCAGCCACAAATCAGAACAAGGACGATTTGAAAGGATATCATCCCGATCGCCCTGTAAACCAAGCAGAACAAAGGGAAGTATCATTTCTAGATGGTGTCGCCCAAATGTCAGACCCTCCACAGACTTACGAGAAAGTTCAGAATGTCAAATCTAATCTGTTAGAAGAAGGAACGGTAGCATCAAACATTGATGAGAATAAGTACATGTCACAAGTCTTAAGTGAGACTATTCAAAGAAGTAGGCTACCCACACCTGTCCCAGCAATCTTCAATGGTAATCCACTCGAGTACATGGATTTTGAAAGAAGCTTCAAGTGTCTTATAGAAAGTCGTAATTTACCACCCACAGAAAGGCTCTACTATTTAAAGCAATACTTAACCGGACCCGCGAAGGAAGCTGTTGAAGGTTGTTTTTATGGTTCCACCGAAGACGCTTACGACCAAGCCTGGACAACTTTAAAGTCTAGATACGGCCATCCATTCAAGGTACAGCAAGCATTCAGGCAAAAATTGGATAGGTGGCCAAAGATTAATCCAAGAGATGCCACTGCCCTACAGAAATTTGCAGACTTTCTCAAAAGCTGCAACGATGCCAAACAATATGTGCATGGTCTACATATACTAGATGATTGCCTAGAAAATCAAAAGTTGCTTTTAAAGTTACCAGATTGGATTGCCACCAGGTGGAATAGGACCGTGACCGATTGCCTCGACTCAAACGGTTCATTCCCTTCATTCAATGATTTCTCAAAATTTGTCATGAAAGAAGCGCGAGTTGCAAACAACCCCATTTCCTCTATGTACGTCTTAAGGGGTCATGAAGGATGTAAATTGGAGCGAGGAAAGAGTGGAAAGCAAGATGTTCCAAATAAGAAAACTGTGACGCTAGCGACTGGGTCAAAGCCAAATGTCAATGGTACTCAACAGAAGCCTTGCGGTTGTTGTTCAGAGGTTGATCACCGAATCGAAAATTGTCCACGTTTCACCAGCATGTCATTAAGTGAGAGAAAGAACTTTGTCAGAGAAAACAAGATGTGTTATGGCTGCCTGAGGAAAGGACACTACAGTAAGGAATGTAAGAGACGGCACCTATGCAATAAGTGCAGTAAGAGACACCCTACACTCCTACACGATGATGACTTGGTCCGTAGTATGTTAGTAGCCCCTGAACCATCTGTAATTTCCTGCAAGGTACTTACACAAGAAGATCAAATTAGCACCTCAATGATCGTACCTGTTTGGGTTGCAACAGAAGACTGCCCTTCATCAAGTATTCTAACGTACGCCCTGCTAGATACCCAAAGTGATTCTTCATTCGTACTCGACAGTATTGCAGATGCATTGCTAGTACACCAGCAGCCCATCAGACTAAGCCTATCTACCATGACAAATTCTTCTTCTATAGACAGCAGTGTTGTATGTAACCTAATAATCAGAGGACTAAGTGAACAAGTACCAATTAAACTAAACAGATGTTACACAAGGAGCTTTATCCCAGTCGATCGTAGTCACATCCCAACCAGCTCAACAGCAACATCATGGCCGCATCTTCAGCACATTGCGAGTGAAATGTCAGCATTGCAAGATTGTGATGTCGGATTACTCATCGGCTACAACTGTTCACAAGCGCTTGCACCAAGGAAGTCTATTGTTGGTCAAGAATCGGAACCTTATGCCGTTAAAACCGATCTGGGCTGGAGCATAATTGGATCTCACCAGTCAAAGGTGCCACAGCTATCTAGCCAATGTATGCGCGTATCAACTAAGGAAATTCCAATGCCGACTCCACAGGAGATTCTAAAAGTGCTAGAATCTGACTTTGCTGAGCGTCATTCTATGAAGGCTTATTCGCAGGAAGATGTTTTATTTACAAATATTCTAAATGAAGGTATTCATGTAAGCGAGAATGGACATCTGCAAATGCCACTCCCCTTTAAGGAAAGACCTTCATTGCCAAATAATCAGAAACTTGCGGAAATAAGATTCCAACATCTTGTAAGAAAGTTTAATAGAAATCCTGAACTGAAGGAAGAATACATTTCATTTATGAAAGAATTGTTGAAAAACGGCTACGCAGAACCTGTAACAAGTATTGCAGCAATGGGAAGCGTTAACTTCATTCCTCATCATGGTGTTTATCACCCACGCAAGAGAAAATTACGTGTAGTCTTTGACTGCTCAGCGAAATATGCCGGCTTGTCATTAAACCAGTACCTACTGAAAGGGCCAGACCTGACAAACAGCTTGGTGGGAGTACTATGTCGATTCAGAGAACATGAGGTTGCAGTTACATGCGATATAGAAAAAATGTTCTTTCAATTTAAAGTTGATGAAAGGGACCGCAGCTACCTGCAGTTTCTATGGTTCAAGGATTGTGATCCATCAAAGGAAGTAGTACCCTTCAGGATGACTGTACATTTATTTGGAGCCTCATCCTCTCCAAGTTGTGCAAATTTTGGCCTGAAGTATTTGGCACAGCTGTATCATCAAGAGTATCCAATGGCCTCAAAATTCCTGCAAAGAAACTTTTACGTCGATGATGGTCTCATTAGCACAGCAACTGTTGGCGAAGCAATAAAGCTAGTTGAGGAATCTAGAGCCTTATGTACAAGGGGAGGCATCAGATTGCACAAATTCTTATCGAACAGTGAGCCCGTATTAAAGAGTATCCCCATTTCTGAACGTGCCGAAGTTGTCAATCTTGTTCAGCTAGACTTCGATGAAATTCCAAAGGAAAAAACGCTTGGTATCACCTGGAGCCCTTCAAGAGACACGATCCACTTTGAAGTAACAGTTAAATCCCAACCACAAACAAGAAGGGGTATACTATCAACAGTAGCTTCCCTCTATGACCCTCTTGGTTTCGTCGCACCAGTTGTTCTTGTCGGCAAAGGCATCTTGCAGGAAATGTGTAAGAGCAAATTAGGATGGGATGATCCGTTACCCTTGCATTTAATTCCACGGTGGGAGCACTGGTTGTCAGATTTGGAAGATTTAAAGGACATAACTATCAATCGATGTTATCACCCAAAGGATTTTGGTGAACCAATACAAGTTGAGTTGCACCACTTTGCTGACGCCAGTACAAATGGATATGGACAATGCTCTTATCTCAGGCTGGTTAATCAACATGACAAAGTACACTGTTCCCTATTGTTCGCCAAGGCAAGAGTCGCACCATCAAAGGTCGTCACCATTCCTAGACTCGAGCTAACAGCAGCTGTTATTGCTGTAAAAGTAAGCTGCATGATAAAAGAAGAGTTGAGCTACAAGGATTTAAAGGAATTCTTTTGGACAGACTCGATGGTGGTCCTTGGCTACATTAATAATGAGGCACGGAAATTCCACACATTCGTAGCAAACCGTGTTCAATTAATCAGAGATCAAACTACAGGAAGTCAATGGAGATACATAAAGGGTGAAGAAAATCCAGCTGACCATGCCTCAAGGGGTCTTAGTCCATCAGAATTAGCAAAATCAAATTGGTTTGACGGGCCTCAGTTTTTGTGGGAGAAAGAGATAATAAAGGAGGATTACATTGCCCCAGCTCTGCAGCCTGAGGATGTGGAAGTTAGAACATTAACACTAGCTTCAAGGGTATCAACAACAGCAAACATTGAATACAAATTCACTAAGTTTTCAGAATGGAGCAGATTGTTAACAGCATTTAACTTTCTTCGAAGGATAGCCAAAGGATCCCATAGCTCTTCTCTAGAAGATAGAAAGAATACGGAAATATGGATTATAAAGGTCACACAAGAAAGTGTATTCTCCGAAGAAAGGTTTATGATTTTACACGAGAGGGAGATACCACGTTCTAGCCATATGTTCAGTTTGCAACCTTTTATAGACCAGGCAGGTGTTATCAGAGTTGGTGGTCGGCTGATTAATTCGTCAATGCCAGAAGCAGTCAAACACCCTGTTGTGTTATCCAAAGCAGGACATGTTTCAAAACTAATAGTTAAACACTTCCATGAAAAAATATGTCATCAGGGCAGAGGACAAACCATAAATGCCATAAGGTCCCACGGATACTGGATAATAAATTGTTCTAAACTGGTCAACGAGGTAATCAGAACCTGTGTGAAGTGCAGAAGAATGCGCCGCCCGCTGGAAGAACAGAAAATGGCCAACTTACCTGAGGTTCGCACTGAGCCATCAGCCCCCTTTACATTCGTTGGGATGGACTGCTTTGGTCCCTTTAAGATAAAGAAGGGGAGATCTGAAGCTAAAAGATACGGATTGTTGTTTACTTGTCTTTGCTCACGTGCTGTGCATATTGAAATGATAGATGATTTGTCTACAGACATCTTCATCAATGGATTGAGATGCTTTATAGCCATACGTGGAGCTGTTAAAGAAATACGATGCGACCAAGGAAGCAACTTTGTTGGAGCAGATAATGAATTGAATTCTGGAATGTCAACAGTAGATACTGAAAAAGGTCAAGACTCACCTACATCAGCATCACTGTGAATTTGTATTCAACACTCCCAGCGCAAGCCATACCGGAGGTATATGGGAACGGCAGATAAGAACCATTAGAAGTGTTTTAAAGGCAACCATAGATCTCTGTCCTGGAAGATTAGACGACTCTTCACTAAGGACTCTATTCTACGAAGCCATGGCAATCGTTAACAGTCGACCTTTATCGCCAGTAAACATAAGTGATCCTTGTGCTGAGCCGCCAATTACTCCAAATCATCTCATAACCATGAAAGGAGCTATTCCTCCAGCACCACCTGGAGAATTCATAATTAAAGACCTATATGCCCGTAAACGTTGGAGAAGAGTCCAGTACCTGCTAAATCAATTCTGGTCGAAATGGCGAAAAGAGTATTTGCTAAACATTAATAAAAGACAGAAATGGAATATCAAAAGAAGGAATGTTATGATTGGTGATGTGGTTATCATAAATGACAACAGCCCTAGGATGGAGTGGCCCATAGGCATTGTAACAGAAGCGAATCCTGATAATGATGGTCTTGTAAGGAAGGTAAAATTGTCTCTTGCAACCAATGAACTTGACAAAAACGGTAAACGGATCAGGAAGACCACAGTCCTTGAAAGGCCAATACAAAAAATCGTTGTGTTACTAGAAGCGAAGAAAAATGAGTAACACTTACCACAACGCCTGTTAGCCTCACAATGATAGTCATTGTCCGATAATTTTGCCCATTTACCCTAACCCATGGTATTGAGTCAAGCTTATGATCAAATTTGGTCTGTTTTTTCTTGAGTGTTTATCTAAGAAATTACTCATATGTATTATAAAATTTATGGTAGTAATTTGGTCTGTTTTTTCTTGAGTGTTTATCTAAGAAATTACTCATATGTATTATAAAATTTATGGTAGTAATTTTGGTCTGTTTTTTCTTGAGTGTTTATCTAAGAAATTACTCATATGTATTATAAAATTTATGGTAGTGATTTGGTCTGTTTTTTCTTTAGTGTTTATATAAGAAATTACTCGTATGTATTCTAAAATTTACGGTAGTAATTTGGTGGGAGTGTAAATGTCATGGTGCAACATGAGTGATAATACAAGTCGTTTAGCAGTTTGTATCCTTTTAATGCATCTATGTTTGTACCTTCTTCACATCCTATGTTTTATTATAAGTAATTATTGTAAACTAATGATTTCACTTTAAAAGAATAGTATGTCAAGTTCACATTACGTAATTAAATGTAAGTATTACTGAATTGTTTGGCTTGTTTATAGTTCGTCCTCATAACATGCATGAGCAAGTGTTTACGCCAAAAATGTAGTTCCCAACTTTAATTTGTTGTGGTTATTCCTGTATAAATATTTTTTGTTGATCAAATGTATAATTGCTTGTACCATAATATAATTATTTAGTAATTTTCTAAGGATTATTATTGTGAAATTGATAAAAAGTGCGAAACCTACCAAGGCGTAGTGATACGTTTAAAAACGGCGGCAAAAACTCCATTTTGTGAAACAAGAAAGTTCTCAAAGTTTGAAGACAGATAAAATATCCATCGACATCTGTGTAATTAATGCTTACCCAAGCCAGACTAAAGTTGGTAAGAATAAGTTTAGTGTATCGTATATAGTTAGGAAGTAATTTTAGCATGATTTCTGCGATATATAAAAGCACTTCAGTTACAAATTAAAATATGTTTTACAATAAATAAGAAATAATACAAGAAATAATGTCTGTGTTTTCAAGATGAGACTGTTATTTTATTGCTTAAAGAGACTTTTAAATGCATGTTTGTAACTTTGTTCCATGTTATTGTCAGGTTCACGTAAGAATGTCTCCGGCCCCTCGGCCCGGCTGTCATCAACCAGGTAAACACGGATCTCCTGTCTGAAAGCAGACACCGTGACAGATGATCACAAAACAAACAGGTAACGGGGTCAATTTTAAAAAAGAAACAAACAGAAACATAGGAAGATGCAAGGGGGAAGGGGCATTGAAGGAAACCTTGCAACCCAATCCCCTTTTCACCCCAAAAAATTAATTTTCATCTTTTTTTTGATCTCCGTTAACTAACTCACCTATGAATTAAATCCTGTCAATGTCCTCCCCCCCCCCCCCCGGCTTTTCTGAAAACATGGATCTGCCAGTGGTGATTCCGTAAAACTAGCTACAGATGAATTTTATTAGACAATAGAAAAACCTCTTTTTTACTGCGAAGCATGCAAATATGACTGCGTTTTGATAGTAAAGATATAAAAATAACATTTACATTACATAATAAGAATAAGAATGATCCACATATGTGGAATTTATAAAGATTGATGGTTTATCTATAGGACTTCTGTCCATCATTTTCATAATGAACTCAATTGCGTACTCTGTATGAATTACACCAACCTGTCCTGGGTGTTGGCAAATGTGAGGAGACCGGACGTTCCCTGGAAATCCTCGCTGCCATCCATTGTATCGGACGCAGTACCCACGGACGTCGTATAGTACACCACCACCTACACAAATATGATATAGTATACTCAGTATACTCCAGCCAAGTACAGTTACAATGTATACACATTTTAACGGAGCTTTTCATACTGAATCAATTTACTGTGCTCTAATGTGAGTTCATTCATAATAAGATGCTAAACTCAGTTTTGTAAAATTTGTAAAAAGTAAGTGGAATTTCCCTAAATCTCATTTATCCATTGTTTTGAATAGCAACAATTCAATTGCAATATTAATTAATTTTCACGTGTTTTTCATGTCCCACCTGCCTGTCATGGCTGAAACAAAAAAGTCCTGATCACTGATTCTTTTATAACAGCAACAGAGCACATACAGGTTAAATTTCAGTTTCAATTTCTATTGTTAACAAAGTGGCCCGGCAGCAACACATGGTGACCTCAACCTTGACATTGCTATACACATAGTCATTGAGCCTTTGATAACACGATTGATTGCAGTGGCACACCTGTTGAGCTTTGAGATACACACAAAGATTGACTTGGTCGAAAACCAGGTGGCTCTGTGGCTTAGTTGGTTAAAGCGCCTGTCTAGTAAACAGGAGATCCTGGGTTCGAATCCCAGCAGGGCCTTTTGAAAATACATAATATTCTTTACATTTTTGGGCATCTTTATCATACATCAAACATGAAGGTGTTTTAGGTGTTATGAAATAGCTTCCAAGTAGGAAGCAGGCTATTTAGTGTTGTTTGCACAAGTCCACGGTCTAGGCACGTGTCGGTGGCTTGTTTGAAAAGAGTCTAGTTTGCAATAATGTTTTATAACTTCCCTTTCATATATTGCATAAATTTGCTATATGTGTATACCCCCTGCTGTAAATGGCAAGAACTCTGACAATGACAAAAAAAAATGAATCTAGCATCATATCATTGATGGTAGAAAACTAAATTAGCATACTGCATTTGTTCTAATGAGTGCACAGTGAGCTTACAAAAAACAAAAACACCAGAGATGTAATAAGTGTAATCCAATAAATTTTTGGCGGTTCATACATTTGTCTTTTATGATAAAACTTTTACCCCATAGAACATGATGACATACTAACTTTGACCCCATGTAACCAGAGCTAAGCGATCATATGGTATGACAGATTTCTTTCTGTCGGGGTAAAAAAGAGCAAGATTTGTTTAATCTAATCTGTGTAAACAGGGCGGGTGCGCTTCATAAGGCAGGTGCGCTTATAAGAACGAATAAGGTATTCTAAATTAGCGCAGCGGGATACGATGAATAGCACCCAACCAATTGCCTCCAACCACTCATTTGGCTTAGTACAACATGATGGAAGACACTGAAGTTTTCTAGTTCTCAGATCCTGACGGTTTAGAAATGTTCAAGAGTTAAAGTACAGACAAGTTTAAGTGGCGCCGCCAAGTAGCCACGGTGGGGGTCAGCAGAAATAAGAGTCTTGAAGAGGATGAAGACTGTCTGTCTCCAACTGTGTGGGATGGTTGGCTAATGGATAAGGTGTCTGATCTACACATATATGACCGGTCTGTTGTACCAGGAGGTCGTGAGTTCCATTCCACAGTCGTCCAAAAGTTTACAGACTTACCCGGAAAATTTCGCACTATTTCAATTACACTTGCAAAGAAAGTGTGATGTTTTGGCCAAATCTCACCTGGCCATCGGTGCCAAACCTCCTGACCACTGGCACAACAACCACTCCCTGCTCCTCTGTTACCATGACAACTGGTGGCTGCGAGAACTCAAACAGCCCATGTGGATAGTCGCTGTGGAAACACACATGGTAATTTGCATTAGTTATCCATAAGTATGAGTTATCAGCGTCTGAGTCTAAACAGGTCTTATTGTGTATCATGATGTATCATGTGTATCATACAGACGGCCTGATATCAAACCCAAACCCCTTAAAAACATGAAATATAGTTCAATGACCAAGAGCATTGTTTGTTCACCTGGCAACCACCAGAATTTCGGTGCTCCGAGAATCAGGGTCGATAGTGGCGCCCCCAGTGGCAGAGGTCAACTCAAGCGTGAAGAATTCCTTCTGCTCGGGCAAAACGTCATCTCTTGTCTGCAAATAATCAGACCTATTATATCATAGCTTTATAACATATTCAGGTTTGATGCATGCACAGCTGAGGTAATATGATGTGATCGCTTTGAAATAATAATGCCCATGGGCTCAGCCACCCCTTTTGCTTACAATAAGTGCAAGTAGGGTAGGGGGTCTTGCGCAAATGCCTACTGTAAATGTAAATGAGATGATTTATAGATTTAATTCAAAGTTGTTCTGGCGACTTTACTCTTACACCAGCTCATTGGCACTTTGGCAATACACACTACCTGTATGACGATCACTGCGCGCTGCTGTCTGTCTTCGATGACCACCTCACCCTGGGTCTCGGCAAACACGCTTGGGTCGCGTCTCACGATCTGCCACGTCACTCGAACCTCCCCGAATATTCCCATGCTGCGCAATAACTCCACCTCTGCACGCCCTGTGTACCTGAGAAAATAATATCGCTTGGAAAATCATCTACACTATTTCCAAAATATTATATGGTTGATTCACAAACAATTTCAAGTATCACAAGCCTGCTTTATAAGCCCATGCGGCTGGGTGGTTATGATAATGATTTTGTAAATTGCTTCTTTATCCTTGTATATGCCACATGTCATAATAAACAATTTTTGATTTGACTTGACTTGAATATCACAGGCCTGTTAAAATTTGTGATTCTTTTGGAAAACAATGAAGAACCAGTGTTTGGCATATTGACATTTACACAACAAGCAAGACTGTGTACTTTCAAGCAATAATCCATGGGTCAGAAATGATTTAAAGGATTACTTGTTTGGGTCAAACCAGTCAAAAAACTGAACCCTGAATGCGTTAACAAGCGTCAATTACGAGTCACCTGTAAACATCTGGGTAAAAAACAGTATTCAAAACAATATATTGTCACAGTGAGAGTAAGCTTCACGTAAACCGACTACAAAATACCGGCCACCCACCCCTCTGCGGGCTCCGCCATGACGACGACCCCGCCGGGCGGAGGTTGCAGTGCGACCGTCCCGGCCGCCCCCGCGTCGGGCAGGATGATGATGGTGGCATCGGCGTCGCCACTCGGGGCGACGCCGGCGTTGTTGTCGGCGGCGACGAGGGACAGGGTGAAGCGCTCGGCGCCCTCGAGGGTCGAGTCTGGCGCCGTGCGCAGGGACAGCGTCTTGCGAGACTCGCCCTGGAAAATAATGTGGATTTTTTCGACTTTTTGGTTCCAACCTCACAAGAGACTATCTGACTTATGAATCATTTAGTGTCTGAGCCTTATGACTTCATTACAAATGATGCAGCACGCCATAACCCGGGATATGGTTAACATCCCAAGCATTCCGTGATGCCCTGCTTTACCCGTGATATCGTGTGTAGTTCATGATACTTGATCCAGATCTGCATATTTGTTGTTAATCAATAACCCTGCAGTACTCTTTGAACACCTAATATGGGGTTTTGTCAGCATTTTTGGATTCAGCGTGGTTTAGGCCTAAAATCAATAAAACCAGCGACCACAACGAAAAATAACTTTATATTCACGTCACGGGCCGGGGCATCACAGTAACCCAGGTTAAGGCATTGCAGGGAATATCTCTCATTTCAAACACCTCTAGCCAATGTGGCCAGTGCTATAACAGGAGCACTAGCCAAATATTATTGGCATCTGCCAAAATTTGGCAGGTGATATGGAAAGGGCACTGGCCAAAATCTGAAGTTGCTGAAAAGGGGAGCGCCGGAGGCTCGGTTTTGAGCGCCATAGGCGCAAAGTATAGCTAGGGGGGTCTGGAGGTATGCTCTCTCAGAAATGTTTTGAAATGGATGTCTTTAGAAACTCTCTGGCACATTTCTTTTCTGAGAAAGTAGTTTTTTTTTATTTTGATGAAATGGAGGTATTTATATCATGTTTTGTTTTTCAATGATTTTACACGTTCTTACGGTTAACTTTAACACATACATGTATTTGATAAAAAAAAACATGATAGAAAAGGCAATCGCCAAAATGGTAGGTGCAAATTGAAGCCCACTCGCCAAATGAATTAAGCACTAGGTTTTGGCTAGTGGCGAGTGTGAAAGATATTCCCTGAGGCATGGTGGTCATATGTATTGGTGATTTTAGGCCCTAATAATGATCGGATTTAGGGGACTTTGCACTTGTAATCCAAACATATCAAAAACTTTGACAAACGAAAGCAATTCTTAAATGAATTTATCACAAACATGATAATTTGCCATATTTTCGCACCAATTTCAATTTTATAAAGGTTTACAATAGCCATCTTAATCAGAATTATATTAGTCATTTTAGCACAGGCAGGGCTAAACGCCAGGCTTTGACAGCTGCTGGCCCGGATTCTTAACACCATCATGATTATAGCCTCAGACAACAAAAGATGTTCATATCCTATAAGAAAGCACACAAAAGTCCGCCCACTGATAGAAAAAGCTGTCACCCAAACAAAGTGTGAACTGAGCTTCTGGCTGCGTAATGTTCAGCTCTTATGAGTGAGAAATAATATTATGTTGAGCGTGACTTAATTTTCAGTTTTAACGAGTGAGAAATGATATGCTACTGGGCGTGACTTACTTAATGTTCAGTTCTAACGAGTGAGAAATGCTAGTGATTGTGACTTACGGCCATGAACCTGATGGCACCAGACAGTGGAGGCACAAAGTCATTGACGGCGTCGGGGCTGAGACGCCACTGGACAGTCACCTCACCGTCAGTACCTGCAACACCAACCTCACTCAATGTGCTGTAGGGGAGTAAAGTGTAATACAGAGTATCATCAGCAGATCAAAGGGGGGCACAAGGAGCCCACTCCCCGCATTTTCTAACCAAAATATCTTATTTTTGAAGGGTTTTTGGCATGCTTTCTATCAATCACGCGTACAAAACCCAAGTGCGCCACTTTTCTGAAAATTTGGATCTGCTACTGAGTACAGTCTGTGACAGTCAGTGGGAAACTCAGACTCAATCAATGGGGTAAAGTTGTTGGCCTAAATTTTGAATAGTGATAGGGAATCGGCTAGAAAACAAGAATCGATTAATCGGAATAATCAGAATACCTTTCCGATCGATTAATCGATTAATAATCGAAATGTCCCCATCTTAAAAAAGGTGATGATTATAATTAAAGATAATTGATCCTATAGCCAATTTGGAGAAGCATATAAAATATCTTTTACTTAAAAATTTATTTTGGCACAGTAATTTCACCAAAAGTAACTTTCCTGGGCATATACATCATAACACATGGTTTATTATGAAAGAAACTTCAATCACTTGTATTGATCTATTGCTTTCATCATCGGCGACATGGCTAAGTGTGCACGTATTGCCGACATGGCTAAGTGTGCACGTATTGCCGTGATTCTGGGTGTCAAATCGATTGAACATCGCATTTGTTGATTGTCATTCTCAAATATAGCGATGTATAATCTATTAGTAACGTTATTCAACCAATCTATTACGAATGCTTGCCAGAAAATAGAAATAACTTACTTATTTTGATGTGAAAAATATACACAAGCATGTTTCCGTGCCAGTGCGCATGCTCAGTAGTTCAAATGTCTCGCTGGCGCATTCGCAGCAAAAACGAAAGCAAAAGTTCGCACCCATATTTTACATATATAGATCTAGATTATCTTATTGCGTAACGTGGTCGAGCCTTCGAAATGCGGACTAGTGAAAAGATGAAAAGATACTTCTTCCCTGGGTGATTCAGGTTATTGGTGCGAGTAAAGCTCCAATTTATTGAAAAATACGATGTCTAGCGATGAATCGATTCTGGTAAATTGGAATCGATTATCGGATCGCATCACCGTGAACGACGATTCATCGTTCATCACTAATTTTGAAGTCATGCTAATAAAGATGGAGGTTGAATCTTTCGATTCAATTTGTTTTCTGTTGATTATTGAGGAAAGACATTTGAATCAAGAGATTCCACCATCATCTTATTTTGTGTAACACTGGTAGTTATGGTCAATGGCTTTACCCCCAGTGCTAAGTGTGAAGTAACATAATTTAGTGTAAAGTAATTACAGAGGAGAATCGACTTTCGTCTATGCATGATCTATATGTAATGCAAAATATCAAGGATTAGCATCTATGTTTGTCAGACTGGTATTTATGAATGTATTGCGTTCCTGATAGACTATTATTCAGTGTGTGAGAGGTTCATTAAAAAGGTGTTTTTCTTGTAAGTTTCTAGATACAACAATCACTCACCTCTCCTGATAATATCGAAGCTGACGACACCCTCCGGATCAGTGAGGCTGCGAGACTCCTTCACAGATTTCTAGAGAAAACATGCAAAACACCCTTATACATATATATTGTAGATTTGATTTCAACAGTGATAATTAGTAATATAAATTTACATCAAAATAGAAAAAGTGCTTGGATCAATAGCATCATTGATATATAAAATTGAGAAAATAAATATGTTGGATTAAAGTGTAAAACCACTTGGTAATTTTGGTTATAATAGGAAGGTGTTATGTTATGAAACATGTTTTCAATTTATGTTGTACATATGAAATCATATATTGATATTACTATTCATAATACATACCTAATGGTCATTTTTTTTTCTAAATACAGCTGGGTACTTACAAATGGTAACAATTATTCAAAAAACGGCGATTTTAAATGATATTATCAAAATGTGGTATCTTTCAGTCAACAAGGTTACTAGCATAATTCCCTAAATATCAAAAGAAAAATATTCAAAAGATTTTACTTCTTCATCTTGTTTCTCAGAGTGACTGGGAACCCTGAGGAACACATCAGTGCTTATTCTTGGGTTATCTTAACTGTCTTTTATAAATATGACCTCACCAGGACAAGAATTTCATTCAATATCCAAATATTTATAGCTGAAAAAAAACATTTATTTGTTATTTGAAATTTATCAACATAAACAAAAAAATATTAATTGTTTGAAATTTATCAATATAAACAAAAAAATATTAATTGTTATTTGAAATGAATTAAAAAGAAATTCAAAATTTAAAAACAATTTATTTCTTTTTATTAGGCAGTTAAGATAGCCCAAAATGAAAACTACTGTGTATCACCAAATCAAAGAACTTAGTTATAAAAATAGTGCTTACTGCGTATTAATAAATGATGTGACAGGGTGGAACTGGAAGGCAAAACACAGAGACATTGTATATGTATAGCAGCAATATCTGGATGTGAAACATTCAGGGTTTAACAATCATCATGCTCCAACGGTGTGTGTGTATTGAGAATACTAAAAAATTTATCCACATTGATATTACATTAATTGCAGGCAACCATGCACAGAAAGCTCACAAACATGACACAAAACATACGGTTACCTCTCTTTTTCCCTGTATTAACAAAGATGATATTTGAAATAGTAAAAAAAGATATGAAAATAAGAACATCACCGATCGGATATACATGAACATCTCTCATGTTTATACTCCATAAAAGTAAACAATTACAGCAGGTGATTCAAGCATCAAGCTTTCCAAAAATATAACTATTTCGACAATATTCTCCTGATTGTCCACATATTTACATGATACCTTCATTTTCAAATGAAAAATAACATTAATTTCAAGTTTGTCATTACTACATTGTTCACAATATATTATTACCACATTCATGCAGACAATATTGACACACTCACATGTACAGCCAAGAATGAGAAGATTCCGTTGGGCGAGTCGTTTTTCTGGATGCCGACACGCACCACATTGTCCCCGCCTATAGTGGCGCCACCTAAGGTCACGGCAACCAACTTCACATCAAACGTCTGTAAAGAAGGACAATGATGGTAAACACATTGCACAATTTTAACACTGTCACGATTAAGCACTCGTTCACTCATATTGACGAGTAGAAATTGGTCATTTTTTAGCAGGGACGAGGATTTTTTATGAAAATAAGTTCTGTATTCGTTCTAAAAAACAAATTTGAACAAAAAAAAAATTAAAATGCGCACGCCAACAATTTTTCATGGTTTATATTTTTTTTCGTTTATCACTCACTTTGCTCTAGCTTTAACCCCACAGAACGTGATAACATAATAATATGGTACGAGCGATTTCTTGTATGAACCACAAACACTGTTTCACAGCACGCCCAGCGTGGTTAGTGGTTATCCGAGTAATACCGGTGTGATAGTCTTACAATATGGCGCCAGGTAGGTGAAATCTTTGCAAAAATATAGCAAGATTTGTTTAATTTAATTTGTGTAAACAGGGGTGTGTGCTTAATGGGGCAGGTGCGCTTATAAGAACAAATACGGTATATTATATCAAGGGATATCAAGGTTTATTAGCAGGAAATTGAGTTAACATATTTGTATTGGAAAAATCAAC
>CM032665.1:23884185-23895060 GCA_019095985.1 Streblospio benedicti
ATAGTTTATATCAAAAAGTATGTAATACAGTACTGATTTCTTCAGAAGGATACAGAAGAAAAAATTGTGAGAATTACGCTACGATTCCTTACATTTTTGTCCTATTTCTTCTCATTGTTGCGAATGTTACCAATGAAAAAACATTGGGTTGCTTCCGCAGCTTACGGGGTTCTTCACAACTTGCCTGAAGTTACTTTTTTTCTGTTTTTTCCCCCTGTATTACGCATTTTACGGAGGTTCCCGTAATTAAAAGAATATTTCTAAAAGTCAATTACCTCGGCGGACATTTTGACAGATTTTCATTTATTTGGGTGTATGTATGGCCTCTGCAATTTTTATTAATCAATCTGCACTGTCGTTGTTGCTGGAATAAACGAAAACGCACAAATCCAAAAATTTATGAGTGATTAAGTATCAAAAGACTGTATGCCATTGTGCGGAAGTGTAAGAAATTATTCTGATTATTACATTTTTTCTGTTTATTTCGATTATCATAAGTATCGTAGTTTCAGTGATCAAGCAGTTTCAAGAAAACCATAGAGGTCTAACTTTGTTTCAAATTGTTACAAATAGTTTTGTTTTCTTACGCTGATTTCTCTAATTTCGTTATGATTCTCTATCCTTCTGCCATAATCAGTACTGTATATGCTTTTGTAGTCACTGAATTATTTTATTATATTTTGATGATGATACATGATTTTATTGCTTACATGGCATACAAAATAAAGATACTATTAAAAACAGGTTCAACATGCAATCCATTATGAGAGTTGATGATTACAGATGATATAAAACAACACCTGGTTTTATATGGGCAATAATTTAGGTGCCACATATAATTGACTGTGATATCGATTAAGATAATCAAATATCAGGCTATATAATTAGTTTCTAATCGAGACCACATATCCCTAATGAACATGTGTTGGACGTTGTACACACAATTTATGCTCATCGGTTACATCCTTCAATGCAGGCGCACAGCTTTGCAGGTGATAAAGATACTTCCACACATTTGCAAGGACATGTAGGTTTCAATGCTTTCTTTCAGCCAAAACATGACTAGTGACTTAAAATCATATGTCAGCTTCAGTTTGACGGATTTGGAAATTTGAGACTTTAAAAAAAGAGTGCTTGTCCCTAAACATAGGCAGGTTGGTATACTAGTTGTTTACGTGTTCTTGAAAAAAAAAACTAGTCTTGCTTGCGGATATTTATTGCAGGCTTCATTTTCTAAAATCCCATACAGTACTGATATTGTCAGAAGGATACAGAATCGTAACGAAATTGGAGGAATTTGCGCACAAAAACGTAATAAATCGTAATATTTTGAAACAAAGTTACTGTCGTCAAGGTTTTCTTGGAACTGCTCACTCCCTGAAACTACGGCACTTACGATTAACAAAATATACAGAAAAAACGTAAAAATAAGAATATTTTCCCTTACCATTTCACATTAGCGTCCATCTTTGACACATTTTTGCTCATAAATATTCAGATGTTCTCATTTATTTCCGCCACAGCGACAGCGCCGACTGGTTAATAAGTGCGGACGCCGTATAGACACCTAATATGAAACGAAAATCTGTCAAAATGCCAACGTGGTCTTCGACTTTTAGAAATATTCTTTTCATTACAGGAACCTCCGTAAAATGCGTAATACAATGGGAACAAACAGAATAAACGTAACTTCAGGAGAGCTATGAAGAAAGCTGTAATTTGCGGAAGCTACAGAACATTTTTACGTACGTAACAGTCCCAGCAATGAGAAAAAAAGGAAAAAAAACGTAAGGAATCGTAGCGTAATTCTCGAAATTATTCCGTCTATTGCTTTTAAAATTTGTAATAAAGGAAACAATATTCTAACAATACAAAAACAGCAGTATCAACTGATGTAATCCATACCTGTTTATGACCATCAATTAATCATGGTGGCACCGACACAGTACTAGGGCAGTGCGCTCCCTGTACTATGAACGCACAAACACCGTGCTTAAGTAATCAGATCGTGCGTAGAACGTAAGTTGCATGGGAGTACAACACAGGTTCGACGCATGTTGATCTCATGGCCACCTCAATGAAATAACCCCCAGTGGAGACGCACCCATAACGCACAAAGTCAGTGCGTATGTGCCTACAACTGTACGTTTGCCACTGCATGCGAAAAGTGCCATAGACACCGCAGACCTCAAAACGCCTTACGACAAAAACGCCCACAAGGTCAAATGTGCCCCTCACTTAACTGACTTGAGACATCTAATGAACTTAATCTGACCCAGTACATGACCCTGATCCCTGTGACCTGCGCACACTAACCTGTAGGTGACCCTGACATGGCCCTGACTGCCCTGTGTCCTCAGCAGGTAGAGCGTGAGTGTGTCTGCTGACGGCCCCTGGGGCTCCGCGGTGGTCACTCCGCCGGACGGCCTCTCCCACCCCACCACCCCATGGGGCGAATCGTTCGCCAGAACAGTCAGTGTCGCAGTGGCTGCTGATCGACCAATGGTAGCACCTAAAACATGAGATGGAATCAAGAAATAAAGATGGCTGGGTATGAACAGATGCACATGACCAAAAGGCGTGCAGAAATTGGTTGGGAAGAAACACAGTGCCACATACTCACATTAAGGAATTATACGGGTTGGCTAAAATAAATCAGGGTTAGTTAGATTGATGCATACAGTTGTATATCTCAAGATTTTGTACTTCAATGTCAAGCTGAAGCTACATTCTACATGGCCTGGACATCTTAGTCTGCCTTTATTGAGCAATACCCAACTGCAGAATGTTTCCAATTGATTTTTGTTATGTTATGCAGAAAGTATTGTTACGTCACCTCTGCCTGGAATATTTGTCCCTCGCTCCACCACCTCCACCAGGGTAACCATGGAGACCTCATCCAGCTCGGGCAAACCGTCGTCACGGATACTTAGATTGATGGTGGCTGCTGATTGGCCAGATGCAAACTCGACCTGGTTAGAAAGTGAGAAAATAGAAAAGAGTTGGCAAAACAAAAAAGAGTCAATTTTGAAGACACAAAATGTCAGACAAAGTCTGACCAAACATCTCCGCTAATACGAGACAAGCAGACAAACTGAAAATTTCACCAAAGAAGCTTGAAAGTTCCTACCGTTCCCTGTATCGGTGAAATGTCATAGGGGCCGTTGTGTTCTCCTGAGAGTGTCCAGCGGACCACGATGCGCCCATGATTGCCACGGAGACGCACCAGGCTGAGCTGGACCGAGTTGTCACGTCCTCGTGTCTCCTCCGCGAATATCTTCAGGGAATCCTAGAGAATGCAGTCCGACACATTGGAAATATGTAGAGCTATAGTTACAACACACCCTGTACAAACTTTTTAAAATGACATGCTATATCGCCGACTTTCAGACACTGGGGAGTGGTGTCACACACCAGTGAAGTGAGCGATTTATCAAAATACAGTGACTGGTGTCTGGCTACCAAGCTAAATTGCATATTTGCATTGGGTGAACTTAAAGTCATCATAACTATGTGGTCACCTTACACTCATTATGTGCTTTAGATGGGGTGAACAGATGGTTAAAAAGATGTGACTACCTAACTTTCGTGAACAGAACACTACCTAACAGAACTTTGCTCCCTTGGGTGAACAGAACACGTGGCTACCCAAGTGAACAGAACACAGTGATGTGACTACCTAAGGCCAAACAAAATTATATACGTGTTTCCTGTTTCCATACCCTACCTATTTTTTATCGCCGACCCTATCGACCCTGTTTTTTTATGATTATCAAAAATCTGAACATTTCTTCAAACCATGCTGGCAAAAAAAAAGAAATGTGTGATGATGTTTTGATTTCTTAAATAATCATAACAGAAGGAACAACCCAAACAGAATCTAACTTTCAGAAACATATTAAAGCAGTGTTCAAAACCATTGCGCCTTTGGGCTTAAATACCAAAACAATATGTGCACTATGAATAACCTCAATTTTTGTAACATTTTTAATAAGATATTCGCCAAAGTATCATGGGCGCAGCCATATTTGTTTACATTGCCACCTACCGGCAAACTGAACATTTAAACTAGTTCAGGATTTGCTCTACTTAACTATAAACGCATCTTGCGTCGGGCACTAAACTAAAAATTATTTCAACAGATGTCAATGTGTTGAAATTTCTTGTTATATGCTTAAGATATTTTAACATTAAAATGAATATTGTTCCATCATTCCTATTTTTTTATGATTATCCAAAATCTGATGACACTGCTTCTAAATGCCCAGGACATGATGAAAAGGAAAAACTGTGACAGGATAACATGGGTTAAATAAAAAATCAATTATGAAAAAATACCAAGAAATATAGTTATAACTTTATCAATTCTTGTCGGATTTAAACACACCCATGTCATAATGCAAAGCATCCTGTCTACTTTTTGGGCTGTTTTTTACATGGGCCCCTCATTTTTAAAACATCTCTTTGAAGGTCAATAAGGGGCCCCTCCAGTGCAAAAAAGATTGAACGCTGTTAAAGGTGCATTAAATTACAACCTCAAGTACATAAAATGTCTTCCTTCCCATAAAAAGGAGGAAAAAAAAAATCCTACCAATCTACCAATTTCAATTTTTTTTGGTGTGAAACAGGAACCACACATTTACCATGTTTGTCCTAGTCTCTGCTTGGGTGCACTTTCACTAACCTGTGCAAACTGGACGACTCCCTGCCCGTCGTCGTTTGACAAGGCGTTGACATTGGCGGCGCCGTGCTGTCGAGTTCGGGCGCGGCGGGTTCCATAGCGCCACAGAGAACGTCTCCGTGTTCTCGGGCTCGGCGTCGTTCAGCACCTCGACCGACAGGCGCAGCGAGGTGACTGATGCAGGGAATGTCAGTGCCACAGACCTACAGAGGGAACGAGGAGCATTTAATGTGTTCCGGATCACATCTGTTTCCAGGGTAGACAGCTAGTGTATTCTAAATGGGTCTCAGTTCATATCGTCACATACATGTACAATGTATTTCTAGATTGAAAGAGTATTAGTCCACAAGGTGCTTTTGAAATCTGCTATCTTTATTGTGTGAATAATTAAGAGACAGACTATAGCACCTGATATGAGAACAAACATCTACCTGTGCACATAGTCTGAGGAGTGTGTCACCATGGCAACCTGGTAGATGGCAGCCCTTGGAGATGAGGAGCTGTTACCGTGGGAGACCGGGAACTGCCTCCAGGAGCAGCACCTACAGAACGAGGCAGGTGTCACTGATGGTTGGATCATCATGAGGTGAATACCAAAAGAAACTTATCACAAGGTTATTGCTTATCTTGAATTGCATGTTATCTCGAGGTTAGTTTTTCATTTTACCTCGATAGCATAATGAATTATCAGTAGGTTGTACCAAATATGGGCTCCAGCATTTTACTGTTATCACCACAGATTCGTGATAACAAGTGTCTACTGTAGCAAAGCTTATTCCATATCTAAATTCACATATTCAACCCCATACTCTATCTGTGTTCACTAAAAATAATGATCATTTGTATATTCACAAATTATAATGATGTTAATAATGAATTGTATCAACCAATAAACTGTCTGTTCTCTACTTCAGTGATAATTTTCATACCTTTTTACCACCATAATATTTCGTTTCATATGTACCTTATTTTCCCTTGTCTGTTATATTTGTTATAATATGTTGTAACAATTATATTGCTGTCATTTACCCGGTTTGTTGTATTTTGATTACATGTTTCAATCTCTGTACTGAATTGGTTTGAGAAATAAATCAAATTAAATCAATTATTGAAAGTTTCATATTCACATTTCACTGGTGCTGGTAATGAGTTCAGTTGGTTGATGCCTGTTCACACTGATTGAAAATCCCGTAAACACACGGATCATGCACAAAATCAGATCTCTTTATGTGACTAAACAACACGTACATTTATAACTTGATGAAGGCAGAACATGCCGAAAATTTGTTAAAATTATTGAAAATTTTATTATTGCATCTCATCTTAATTATCATTAAATTTGTTTAACACGTACAGTGTATATTATCTTAAAAGAGATCATAATTGTGAAAGATATTCACACCAACAAACAAACAAACAAATCATATGCATTTATCTAGAACAAAGACTGTCCATGTAGCTATCATTGGAATGTACAGCACTGATATCGTCAGAAGAATACAGAAGAAAAATCTGAAGAATTACGCTACGATTCCTTACGTTTTGTTCCCATTTCTTCTCATTGTTGTGACTGTTACGAACGTAAAAAGGTTCTGTAACTTCCGCAAATTACGGCTTTCTTCATAACTTGTCGGAAGTTATATTTAATCTGATTGTTCCCCTTGTATTACACATTTTACGGGGCTTCCTGTAATAAAAGAATATTTCTAAAAGTTCAAGACCACGCCGGGCATTTTGACATTTTCATTTTCACTGGGTGTCTGTATGGCGTCCGCACTTTTTAAGCAATCGGCGCAGTCGCTTTGGCGAGAATAAACGAGAACGCCCAAACAAATCCGAATATTTATGAGCGATCAGCATCAAAGATGGACACCCGTGTGCCAAAGTGTAAGAAATTATTCTGATTATTACGTTTTTTCTGTTTATTTCGATAATCGTAAGTATTGTAGTTTCGGTGATTGAGCAGTTCCAAGAAAACAGTGATAGTGGTAACTTTGTTTCAAACTTTTACATTTTATTATGCCGATTCCTCTAATTTCGTTACGGTTCTGTATCCTTTTGCTATTGTGCTTCCGTGGCTGAGTGGATAGACAGTCGGACTCGTGACCAGAAGGTCATGGGTTCAATTCCAGGTTGGGTCTGATGGTGGGTGTTGAGCAAACCTACCTCTAACAGGTTGCACACTGCTCCGTGATACCTACATGTTAAATAGATGCAGGTCAAGCGAGTGAACGCTAATGTGGTTGATTAGCACGTCTGCGCTACGTCTGCGCTACGGTAGCCAAAACATGTGCTGTATGCTCCCCAGGGAGTTGAGAAAGATATAGTATGACAAGGATGCCAATGACCTGGTATATATGTAGAGTCGTCTGATCCTTCGGGTAAGAAGACCATAAACCAGACATTTACATTTGTCAGCACTGTATACGTAGCATAAGACTTATGATTTTGCTGTTGTACGTTTGACAAATAAGATCATGAGTGAAAAATCAATCAAAATCATGACGCATTGTGCTTTGATTTTAGTCCTGGAATTTGAGCTATAATGAGGCATCTCCAATGTGACTACCTTTTTATGTGACTAAACAACACGTACAGTGTATATTATCTTAAAATGTACATCATTTCAGATCTATTTTTGTACCACTACAGGTTGATTTGATTAACATTTGGTTGAAAATGTTGGTCTGCAAGTTACGCTGTACGTTCTGGCCCGTAAAACAAACTGTCGCACTGACGTCAGTCCTTCTACTCATTCTTTATATGGCGCATGATAGCTGTCTTCCCAGTGGGCCACAAACCACAAAGTTCTCAGTGAATGAGCAGAAACATACTGGACAGTCTCCAGTTCACTCCAGAGAAAGGACGACAGTGGATGAAAAAGCTGTGACAGTTAATGAGAGGCAAGTGTGTCAAATACCAAAGCTCACTTTGGAAACAGATACAAATCGCTGGGCTTTTAAGAAACAACAGCCATTGCATTGTAGGGGAGACGATGTATGGATGCTACACGATGGAAAGCTTACTGTGAACAAAACTGTGCTGGGCAATAGAAACATAAAAAGCTGTACTTACAGAGCTATCCTAAGAGGAGACACTGACAAATATTATAAGTTCTTCGAAGCACAAACGCTGACAGACGCTTCCTTGGAGATTGAGTTAAAACACGAGTTTGTGAATATACAGTGCACCATTGAACCTGCAGGGGAGAGGCTCCAGAAAATAGAGGAAGTAACTAAAAATAGTCAATTCTTTGCAGATGTAGTTC
This sequence comes from Streblospio benedicti, assembly GCA_019095985.1. Classification (NCBI taxonomy): domain Eukaryota; kingdom Metazoa; phylum Annelida; class Polychaeta; order Spionida; family Spionidae; genus Streblospio; species Streblospio benedicti. The sequence continues at coordinate 23,892,135 of CM032665.1, forward strand.
CACCAACAGAAACACTTGACAGACTAAAGCATGCTAGACCCATAAAAGAATCCAGTATTCAAATGAATATATTGATATTTGGTCTGGATTCCATGTCTCATTTATCGTATCAGAGAAAACTTCCAAAAACCTACGCATTCCTAAAAAGTGAGCTTGGTGCAACTGTATTAAATGGACATAACACTGTGGGAGACGGCACAGCATCTGCTTTGATACCTTTGTTGACTGGAAAAACTCAAGCTGAACTGCCTGAGGTGCGCAAAGGAAGACCAGAGTCGACATTCATGGATGCTTATCCTTTCATCTGGAACTTAATGAAGCAATCTGGCTATGCTACATTGTATGCTGAAGACCAACCATTCACTGACACTTGGAATGGAAGATTTAATGGGTTCAAGCAGAAACCAGTGGACCATTACATTCGACCTTTCTGGATGGCATGGCACGACTATGAAGTGGAGAAAAATTATACAGGATTCTGTGCTGGTGCCAAGCCCAAGCATCAGTTTACTTTAAAATACTTGAAGCAATTTTTCGTGCAGTACAAAGACACCTCAAAATGGGCAATGGGCTTTTTGAACGAGCTGAGTCATGATGATAACAATCCCTCAGAATATATTGATGAAGACCTGGTCTTGTTTCTGAATTTCATGAAGTCAGAGCATTTACTGGACAACACGTTACTCATTGTGATGGGCGACCACGGCTCGCGATATACCATAGAGCGCAGAACCACTCAAGGTAGACTCGAAGAGAGTCTTCCGATGATGTCTCTCTATTTCCCTCCATGGTTCCGCAATAAATACCCACTCTTAATGGAGAATCTTGAAAGCAACAGAGAGAGACTCACCACACATTTTGACATTCACGAAACGATGTTAGATATGTTAGACTCGCAGCGATTGGAGGATAAAGTGCATCCGGGTCAACGAGGAATTAGCCTGTTACAGCCAGTACCTGTCAATAGAACATGTTCTGATGCTGGTATCGAGTCTCACTGGTGCAACTGCCAGCAAGTTACGGATATATCTGTTGATGAGACAATGGTTAAAGAAGCATCCAATAGCGTTGTCAAAGAACTTAACAATCTAACAGCAAAATACAGAGATAGATGTGTCGAGTTAACTCTCTATAAGATACTCAATGCGAGCATTGTAAATTTCCATGAAGAGACATCAAATTTCAATCAAGTACCAGCAGGTACTTCAGATGAACATAAAGCAACCATGGAAAATACTTTAGATGAAAATGGCGTTACATACAGGCTAATCATTGAAACTACTCCCGGTCTTGCTCTTTTTGATTGCACAGTGCGATATAATGACAAAAAGGATGGCAAGTGGATGGTGTTTGCAGATTTCGTAAGTCGAATTAATGCATATGGTGATGAAAGCTGTATTGAAGAGACGCTACCAGAATTGAGAAAATTCTGCTATTGTAGACCCTAAAGCCTCAGCCATATAATGTGCCTTTCTGACTTTGTATGTATACCATACATCTAACTTTAAAAAAGCCACACGCACACAGGCAGGTTCTCACAAACAAAAAGATTTACTGCAATTTGTGCAAAACTAACAAAGTTTGTTAAAGAATACATTTATGACCAATTTCTTGTGTTAATGGATACAGATATATTAATTGCATCCTCTTGCAGTTATATAGACATACGGATACAGATGTTTAATGCAGTCATAAGATTATAATTCTCACTTATAAATGTAAGGTTTGCAAGGGGACCCAAATGTGAGCAAAACAGAAGGCAAAGTTCGTGGTTAATTTGTCACACTTAGTAATCAATGAAAAATTGATATTTTCCCCTAAACGTACAAAACATGCTCATAATAACATGTATCCACTTGCTCTAAGAGAATATACTATTGTAAAAAATAAATACACCAGTTTAAAATTTTTTTCTTTCAGAGGATCACACATTTTCCAAGATTTTCACCTATAAAAAATCATAAAAATAAATATGGTCATTAACCATGTTATATATCTACTTAACTGTAAACCTCTTCTTTTTTCAACAATACTAGTTGCAATCACGTATTTATCATTTAGAATTACATCCTATCACTTTCTAACACACAGTTTTTAATCATATATATATGGAAATGACAACCGATTTGCCCTACAAATGTAACTGGGTGGGGTCTAGCTGTAACTGGGTGGGGTCTAGCTGTGACTCCCCGATTGTGTGTGTTGTGCTGATTCTCTATGTAGTGTGTTGGTGAAAACGCCAAACATCTCCATGTTGCAAGATGTTTAATGCGTGCTTAAAAAACAGAACAGTGTTTATACACAAGCAAAAAAACAACAACCTGACGCTGACATTAAAGGTTATGAGTATTGTGCATTCTGAAAGTGACTTTCTTTCAAACAGCCTATTAAAATATCTAGATCAAATTGAATACCCTCCATACAAAATTGGTTCTTAGCCCACCAAAACACGTGTAGGCGAGAAATGTAAACCAAATGATTTTCGTCAGACTAGGTTGGCTGAGCAGCCAATAAGACTGAAAAGGCAACTACAAAACTAAACCATTTACATTTTTCCTACAACTCACCAAGTCACCCAGATCTTGCTGCTTGACCACCAGCGGAGCGAGCTGCTCGGCTGACTGACCACTCCACACCTGGCTGAACTGACCACTTGACCACTCGTAGACAGAGCTGTTAGAGCCGAGGCAGGCCACGGAGAGGTACACTGAAGGCACCAGGAAAGCACTGTTAGTTACGTACGAAATGAAATATTTTGGAGATGTTGATGTTATTAAATGTTCTGTCAACAGAAAAACTTTTTACTCTTTCGTAGCTAGAATAATATTTAATTATCAATGTGTGATCATATACATAGTGTTGAGTTCATGTACGAATAAATACAATTTAAGTGCTTAAAAATACTTTCAGTCACCACCAAACATTA
>CM032665.1:23895160-23936590 GCA_019095985.1 Streblospio benedicti
GCATAATTGTCATATGAATTCCTGAGTGTTATGTTAATGTATATGTGTCTTCCTTGCAGTTATTTCTTTAAGTTATCATTGATAAGATAATCCTTGCATGAGGCTTTATAGTAGTCTAAATCAAGGTCATTGTCGTAGGAGACTACAAATGGAGCTAAACAGGTCACTGGATAAACAAACACCTGTTGAATTAAAACTTTCATATCACTGAATCGTGATCTATACCTATCTTTGGAATAAAGATGGACACAAAAGTAGTGAAACGTATCAATCATTGGAGTAAGATTCAACTCCATAGTAGTAAAGTGTCATTTTTGGAGTAGGACAATTACACCAAAGTAGTGAAGACAGAGTATGAAAATTTGAACTAAGACCCTACATAACAATAGTGAAATGTATCAAACTTTAGAGTAAAAATTCAACATCATGATATAGTAGTAAAAAGTGTCATCTTTGAAGTAGGACCACACACCTTAGTAGTGAAAAGTACGTGTAGCTATATTTTTAGAGTGGGCACCATATACTATATCAAAACGTATCAATCTTTGGAGTAGTCAACCATGGCCATCGCCCCGCTCCTCACGGCTCTGCTCCTGACCTCCTCGGCAGTCCTCTGCCCCTTGCAGGCCGCCCGCGTGCTGCTGGTGCCCACCCAGTTGAACAGTCACGTGTTTGAGATGGTGGAGGCGGTTCGCGACCTGCCCGCGAGAGGGCACCACGTGTACATGACGCTGGGCCACACGTTCAGCCGGATGTCGCGCGTGCAGAACATGGGAATTACACCGCTCGTCTACACGCAGCGGGACACCCGAGAGGTGTGTGCTTTTTTTGCATATTTCTGTACTTGTTGGTTAACATGAATCTCTTTCACACTGCATATATGTATTGTTTCAATATCTACCCATGAGTTAATGTGTCTATTTGTAATAAAAAATCTTAGCTACAATAGGACCTACTTTGCAAATGAATCAATTTCAAATACTTGGCCATCTAGGGAAAAACATTTGGTAGTAATCGCTAATAATAAGCTTAAAATGCATGAGATGCCCACATTCATGTATGTTTGACTTTGGCATGCATGACTATCACATGGATGCCTTAAACTGTTTTGTACCAATGTACAACATATGTACAATATAATCCTATATTAACTGTCATCACTAACACAATTTCCCACAATCCATCTGCAGGTGGAAGATGTTCTCGGTGACTTGTGGAATGAAGGCATGACACTAGAGAGTGCGAGCAACGCCTCCAGATGGCTCCTCAACTGCTGTGAGTCGATGGTGGACAATGCACAGTTCATGAATACCCTCCGGGAGCTGCAGTTTGATATAGCTGTTGCAAGTGGGTTTCCTCTGTGCAAGTGCTCAATGCTGATACCGCGAGTTCTCGGTGTGCCCTTTGTCCACATGTTTAGTGCGGGTAATCCATGGGAATTGGGGATTCCCGCTCTGCCATCCACTACCCCGATTGGAGCAGTGGCGCTGGAACGATTCCAGTTCACAGACAAGATGACGTTTCAGGAGAGGATCATCAATTTGCTTCTCTACGTGGGATTTGTCAATTACAAGCCGTTTGAAGGTTATTGGAATACGTCTCTGTTACATAGGTTTGCCCCTGAGTACACATCATGGAACAGTCTCAACAAAGATGCAGAGCTTTTTATCATCACCAGAGACCACTTGCTTGAGTTTCCAGCACCGACCTTACCAAATGTGATTTACACACCTGGAATTACTGTGAATCCTGCAAAACCGCTGCCAGAAGACTTTGAAAAGCTTGTACAGGCCCAGAAGGGCTTCATACTGGTTTCTTTCGGGTCTATTGCCAACAACATCCCCAAACACCTTGTCACTCGCCTTGTCAAAGTCTTTAATCTGCTGGACGACACTGTTATTTGGAAATTGACTGGTATCAACAAGAATGCGTATAAAATGGGCGACAATATCCATGTATTTGACTGGATTCCACAAAATGACCTTCTTGGTCATCCTCTGCTGAAGATGTTCATCACCCACTGTGGCAACAATGGGCAGTATGAGGCGGTGTATCACGGAGTGCCCATGGTCGGTCTCCCACTGGCTGCTGAACAGGCGCACAACAGTTTCAGGTACGAGAGATTTCTTAGTTTCAGGAATGCGATGGATTATATTTCCTGTATTGGCATTCTATGTTCTTTATTCATCTAGGCCTACACGTCTAAAAAGATATCCCATCACAAAATCTGCAGGGCATGCAATAACTATGGCGGGTTAAAAAATTGTCTTAGATTTTTTTTACCTACCAACCATGTGTGACAAACAGTCGTGCATTCCATGACTGAGCGGAGTGTGATAAATTTGCTGCCATATCTATGACTACTTCTAATGACAGCAGATGACTGACGTATACATAACGTACCACGACATTGTTAAACGGAAATGCAATGCTGTTTTTGATCACTATTGTCATAAAAGTCAAACGCGTTCATAAAGTTAAAGACAGCATGACATTATGGGTGTTGAACTAACATATTGACATTTTGACACAGCCATCGCTCCATCAGCTCAAAGCAACATTCTATTTTTTATCCAGAATGGCCGCTCATGGGTATGGGATCAACATCAAAGCAGGTGTCCGGGGCTTCACGGTCAAAGAACTAATTGCTGCCATCGGTGAAATAAAGAGCAATCCAAGCTACAAACAAAACATCTTCAGAGCTTCCCAAATTCTGAAAGACAGTCCCATGACTCCATCTGAGACAGTCGCCTATTGGCTGGAGCATGTCATCAAATTTGGGACAGGTCATTTGAGGTCACATGGAAGCAAAATGCCATTGTATAAAGTGTTTATGCTGGACATTTTGGCATTAGTATTAGTGATTGGGAGCATACTCCTGTATGTTGTTAGGATTTTACTGGTCAAAATCTGTAGATGTTTTCAGTTCAGAAAAATAAAAGCTGAATAGTATTGGTACCTGTACATTACAGCCTCTAATTAAGACCACCTCTCTATTGAGATGAACTCTATAATGATATAATTTCTAGTGGTCACAAACCTTTAAAAAGTGACTACGGCGAACCTCCATAAAGAGACCACCTCTCTACTGAGACAACTTGAGGCCAGAACAGACCTATGAGTGGTCCTATAATAGAGGTTCTACTGTAATATGAAATTGGCTGTTTAAGACAGTTGCAATATTACTGTCACTGGTGTGTTGTTCATTTAGAGTACTAACACAGTAAAGACACAAATGTATGTCATGTCCCTTCAAAATGCCCTTTTCAGCTACACATTATACTGATCTTTAAAGCAAGCAACAAATAAATTCTGCCACTGTATCATCATTGAAATCACTATGCATTCAGCGACAGATCCAGGTGACTCAGTTGAAATGGTGATAAGATATTTTTGTCAGGAATCTCTTCCAGTGCATGAACAACTTGGATCCATTTCTGTCTGTATGCTTATGCAAATGATGTGAAGTATATAACCTACAACGTGGATTTAAAGTCCTTATTTAATATGCTGTGTCTGTGATATACATGTATAAATAGGATTCAAATTAGTGTCATCTTGTTGTCTATCTACTACCTATACCCCATTTGTGATAAAACAGATAAACAAAAAACATTCAATATTATAGATATGAATATCTGCAATGTCATGATTACGAGATTGTAGTGTAAGGTAAAATGACAAACACACTGCTTACCTGGTGTTTTCTCAAACGATCAATAATTCTCCTACAGCTAAGAGGAATACTAAATACATTTTAGCTTGTGTATATAAAATCCACAAGGTTATTTTAGACTGAGGGGACAGTCCTTTCCCACCTTCTTCGGATTCTGCAAAGCTTATACCACAGTTTCTGTCTCGCTTCGTATCTGACCTGGTCATAGCTGCCCCGCGTGTCCCTGTTGTTGACCACCAGGAGGTAGGTGTCTCCGGCTGGCCCGGTGGTGAAGGTGGTGACGTGGCTGGGGCCCTGGGTGGGCAGCTGCTGGTGCACGCTGAGAACACCACCGTCAGAGAGGCGGTAGATGATGGAACTGAAACGGAACATCACAGTCAGAGGCGGTAGATGATGGAACTGAAACGGAACATCACAGTCAGAGTCGGCAGATGATGGAACTGAAACAGAACATCACAGTCAGAGTCGACAGATGATGGAACTGAAATGGAACACAACAGTCAGAGTCTGTAGATGACGGAACTGACACGGAACATCACAGTCAGACAAAATGAAATGGAACATCACCGTCAGAGAGTCGGTAGATGATGGAGCTGATGAAACATGACAAAATGGGGAGATCAAAAGATCAAAATGGAAAGATCAACACCAACTAGAAGACTACAGATATGAAAAATGCTGATGGTCATTGCAATTCTTTTGCAATTTACTAAGAATTTGTTTATCTTGCCATGAAACTCAATCACCGACATATTGAGCATAAATATATTTAGTCAATGTGGGATGTACAGGTACAGTAAATGCTAATAAGTCCTTGATTCTTACTTGAGTTCATAGCTTTTCGTGGCAGCATCAAACTTGTTGGCTACCATGATGTACTTCTCATTTCCTATGTTCATCACCACAGCAGCAGACGCACCTGAAACCGTTATCACAATCACTCATTATAATAACCAACTTCATACAAAGTCAGTGTATTGGTATTTTTTACAATGTATTTTTTTATCTAAATTCAAGGATTATTGTTCGAAGCATAGTTAATAAGTTTTTTTTCACAGTATTTTTAAAATCCTGTAGCAGTTAATACGAAAGTTGAGTAAATATCAGACATCATCAGTTTCCCTTGTACCCTATAGCAAACATTTTGACTTAAATCCCTCATTTTATATAAGCCACAATAGCAAAAACGTAACTAAGAGGCTAAAGGAAAACTGAGCAAAATTTTGTCTCATCGGTTGAAACATTTACATTTTCATTTTATTTTCTGACGTGACAAGACTCTTATATTGAAATATTTACAATTACCGATACAAGATTTGATAAGTATGCAGACAAAATTTAATAAATGTACTAATTTGGATTATAACACGATTATGAAATTACAGTAATTTTTTGCCATTAGTTAGTCAGTCTAATACTCTCAAGCAATAAAGTGGACATGACACATTTTGGGGAAGAATTGACTAGATAGACAGTACTCGTTGATTAATATTATCAGGAAGTACCTGTGGTTGCTAAGTACTGGGTGGCGACGCCTGAGAACTGTTGCCGTGTAACATCCCACTTGTACACGTCGGACCTCACACTCGATGAGCCGTCATTGGCTAATGAGTTGGTCACCAACAGGAAGTGCTGGTTGCCATGGGAATAGAAGGCAGCACTCGAAGCACCTCGCGTTACCAAGTTCTGAATCTGAAAATGACATATTGTTTATGAATAAATGACATTCATTATGTCAGATAAGATAGAATTGGTAAACATTGGTTAAAAAAGTGATTGTGCAATTAGAATTATGAAATGTTTCTACTTGTCAAAGCTTCAGATATACCGTATCCCCGTGCATTAAAGCGCACTGAGCTAGTATTTAAGATGCGCGTTCATATTGATAATAAGCTCATGCGCTCATATCTGAGAACAAACCAAATTTTCAATAAAAGAGGAAAATTTTCAAACTTTAGAAAGACATTTGTTTATGGTGGAAGTGTGTACTAAGCACAACTATTATGCATACCAAATCATCGTTTTATTACAATGTGCCACGTTTTTATAAGCTTTTCATAACGCAAACAGTGTGGTTTGCTGTTATGGACACGATCTATGTTCAATAAATGCTTTTAATGTTGCATGATTTAATTTGCTGGCTGTTGATCTGCCATATTTCTTCATCAACAACAAACGAATGAAATGTTATATTTTCATTTTATGGTCTCCAAGGATCTCTACCTATCTTAATATGAATGACATAAATAAAGTCAAAATAAAACAAATGATGTGCTGTCGAAGATCTACCTCAAATGATAGCTATCATGACATTTGTTGGCAGTGAGCAACAAGTGAGTGATAATGGGTGTCTTTCTTTGGTTTGCTTGATAAAACGTGTGTAGCCAGCGGGTTCAAACGTGGGTGTGCCCTGTTTCTCGAGAATAAGAGCATGCGCTTGATGTCAAGAACAAATTTAACTGTCAAAAGGCCTCAAAACATCGTGTTTTTTGGTTATAAGCGCGGAGCTTTAATGCACGGGGATACGGTAATGTAAAAATCAACAAAAAACACAATATCAACGTAGATTATACAACCAGTGCAACATTAGCAGATTTCATAAACATTCTACAGAAACAAATTTTGAAATAATGACAATATTGAAGTATCCTTGAAAGGTCGTTCCTTATAAATACTGGTTTTGACATGACAAAATTATTCTTTTCTGAGGACCATTGTTTTCATCTGGCTGAGAAATGCCTGCAGGCCAGGTAAAAACAATTAAATGGTTCGCAGAAAGTCATGGATTTTCATTATAATAAAGTAACTGCATAGAAAAAAAACAATAACAATCTGCATGGTTGCCGACCATTACTTACCACTGTGAGCGTTCCGTTACTGCTGGAGACCCTGTAGAGGCGCGACATGGTCTCATATCGACCGGCAGACCCCCGGTTGGTAACAAACAGGTACACGGCACCATCTATGTCAAACGACACGGCACCAGACGCCCCATCAGTCTCGATCGTCTACAACATCAAGGGTATAAATTTAGGAATACTTTCATGAGCCTTTACACCTAATGTTGATGTTTCATATTATCATAGCCTCCAAAAAGAGGGATTCCACATGGGAATTTTCCAAACATTGTAGGACTTTTCATCGTATATTATATTATATCATCTCCGTATTCTTGCTATTTAGAGAATTTATAAAAACAATCTAAACAATACATGAACAATATAATACTAATTTCTAACAGGTAATACATACATAAAAAGGTTGTTTTAATCAATTAGTAAATTTATGGCCTCCACAAAGGGCCATATTGCCCCCTACTGTACCTGCACCACGACCAGCACCCCCTGCCAGCGGTAGAGCACACTATGGTTCACACTGTCCGCGGGATCCGACCTCGAAGCACCAGACGACCCGATGGGGGACACTAGTGGCGCCGTGCGGTGGGGATTCAGCAGAACTATGTAGTGCAGGCCATATGCTTCAAATGTCGACCACGAGCTAAAGCCCGACATGTGCAGCTGGTGGGCAGAACACTCAAGTCAATGTACATGTAGTGGATATTAGAGAAGTTATTACTTCCCCATGAAGTTATATTCATCTTACCTAATCTAGATGTTCAATTTCGAAATGAGCAAAGTCATGTTACAAACAAAAATTTTAATAGATGACTTTCTTGTCAAAAGTCATATTTATTGACTTCCATATATAGGCCAGGTGACATACATAGCCTGCACCAACAATCATGAGGGTGTATGCAAAGACACTTTCGAACAGGTTAACCCCTTGAATCACACACAATGTTGATCCCATCCACCCTCGTGCAAGTTTCACATCAGAAAGCTAATAAAATTCATAGATCACTGATGCTTTGCGTAAGAGTTCTAACTTTTATGCGTGATTTATGTTATAACATGATTTTTAGTCAGTCTGTTCACTAGATAATATGATGATAACAACGCAAGTGCAAAACTCACCTGCTGCGTGAGTGACAGGTGCAAGTGCTGTCCTCCTCCCAAGGCTGGTGCCGGCACCATGGCGACGGCTGTTCCTGGCTCTGTGACGAAGTCCACCATAATGGTTTCCATGGCGCCAGACTGCCGCAGTACGTCAAAGTAAAGCAGAGAGGACGTCTCCTCCACAGTGAGGCTCGAGTTCCTGAAGATTAGTACATAGAGAATTCCATGTTAGTGCTGAGAACTTTACTCTGTTTTTTAATTTGATCTTAAAGAAAACAATAAAAAGTTGTTTACTGTATAGAAAATTTCAAAATGATTTCCAAGACCCTAACATTTCCTCCAGTTTACAATGTACATATTCTAGCATTTTAAAATTTTCAATACAATAAACAACTTTGTTTTTCCCATTAACAACATCAGTACCTTGTACCAGCTACGTAAATCTCCAGCCGCCCGTATGGAGCATCGTTTCTCTCAACAACCACCGTTTTCTCAATGATAGTGCCCAAAGTGGCACCTCCTACAAAGAAAACACTATTTATTTCACGGATTTTTGAAAGTTAAATTATAAGGGCAGACACCCGTTACATAATTGCACTCTAATTTACATTAATTATCTATCAATCAATTCAACGTATAAAATTGCGTTCTTCCACATGACCATTCTATAATGAATTATTTGCAATTAGATGAGATTTTGAATCTAAAACTATTTTAATTACCATGTGACCAAGAAAATGTTCACGAATCTGGAACTATACTGTAAACCCAGGCCCCAGTGTATTGCAAAATAACTAAACTTATTAAGGACAGAATGTCTGTGGTAAAAAAGCAAGAGCATGAAAAGTATCTATAATTCAAAATGATTAACATAATGATAAGGAATGAGCGATATGGACAAACATCCCTGACCTTCAGGTTGCTGTAGAATGACCCGGAAGTTTTCTGCTTTTTCTGGAATATCGTCTGCCACAGCATGAAGCTCAAGTGTTGCAGATGCCTGTAAAAATACAGTGATTGCCTCATGCAGTAGAACCTCCAATTACGACCAACTTAAGCACCTTATTATAATAAGACCACACTTTGTGGTTCCAAACCTTCATAAAGAGACCATCGCTAGCCTCCAAAAAGAGGTCACCTCTCTATTGAGAACATTTGAGATCAGCCCCTCATACAGTCTTAATAAGGGTCCACAGGTCCTGTCTAATGGATTGCAAAGACACGGAAAACTGAAAAGTCAAGAGCGTTATTATTTCATTACTTTATAAATATATTTTATATGAAAAATAAAAAAATAAAATTATTTGCTATACACTTACAACTAAAATGACATCCTTCATTGATATTTTTGGCTGAGCATTACAGTAAATCTCCTCAACAACGGAACCCACTTTGCAGTCCAATTTTCTTCCGTTGGAGAGGATTTCCGTTAATTAGTCATCTGAACATAATATTTACATGTAACAATACTAACATCTGCATCCATTATCGCCAATCACCAAGCTTACTTACTGAATCCTGCTTGATACAACGAATGCATTCTCTGTTTTTTGATAGCAGTTCTCTTATACACGAATATTTATTATGTTAGCATCTTCTAACAAAGATTTTCGTTAGTATATCGTCCATAATCTTAGATTACTATTTAATTTTGCCTTTGTTTTTTTTTTCTGATATGGACTTCCGGTATACAAAGCACATGCGCAAAATACAGGGTGTCATTTAAATAGAACGCGCACCTGAGAGTCTCATATCGGAACGCGCTGTGATTGGCCGGTTAGAGTGTTTACATCTTTGTTACGACATAACGAAACCACGTGCGATAGCGGGAATAATTGGCTCGAACAAAGAAATACGATAACAAAGGAAGCAAAATAAGGTTAATTCCGTTGTTTGTCACCCAAAATGCCTTCCGTTGTTCGTTGCTAAGGACATTCCGTTGATTACTCCAAGTTTTACTTATCTATATAAGGGAAAATGTTAATGTACAATGCAATGCAATTCCTTCCGTTGCTAGTATTTTCCGTTGAACACTGCTCCGTTGTTGGGGACTTTTACTGTATCTTTAAATGAAATCACATTTTTTGAGGAAGTTCAAAACGGTGTGGTTAAAAGAGGTGGTTAAATACAACATTCACTATGTAAAACATGCATACACTTAGCCTCCTTATAATAATGTAAGACAGAATGTCTAACTACAAGAATAAATGTTGCGGAAGTGAAGGCATTCATCTTAGACTGGATTTATGCTCTAGAACCTACTGTAATATCTCCCATAGTTTATATTAGCTGAGGGTTCTGACCTGTTTGTCCTGCATCATGACCACGCCCTGTGCTGGCTCTATGTCCGTGACGCCGTCTGACCCCACGACCTCGCCCCCAGTCTGCACCACGATGAAGGGGATGTGGATGACACCGAAGATTCCCGGCGAGCGCACAATCGTCAGTCTGTAGTGCACCCAAAAACCAGAACATGCAGTAGAATCTCTGCACAAACACATCACAGTGGTTTTCTTTTGTAAGCATAACCTTCACCGGTTCACCTAGCAATATGACCCACCTAGCAACAACTCCTTCCTTAGCAACCCACCTAGCAACAGCTCCACCCGTGACGTCTCCGTCTGCCGCGGGTTCGTTGATGGTAACGTTTGCGGCCGAGTCGAAGGCGACGACGCCGTTGGCCTCGTCACTCGCACGGATTGTGATCACCGCTGAAAGTATAACACAGCGATGTTAACCCTTTATTGACATTAGAGGATTCTTTTCCAAAATCTATAGTGATACAAGAATATCATTGCAGATGCACATAGCCAATGCCCTTTATATTAGTGATTTACTAAAGTAGTAAAAAGAAGCCAGTAATTCAGCCTAGAATGAAGACAAAAATAAGTCTGAATATACCACAATCAATGTCTGAGCCCTCACACCCGCTGTTAAAATAAAATATCAAACTGTAAGGGATCTCATCCCACTTCTGGTCTATTCATGCATCAGTGTGAATAGGACCAACTGAACCTCCCAACTTTCAGCATAGCAAGATTTAGTGGGCACAGGAGATACACACCCCGCTTTTTCCACCAAATATGCACTATCGATTACAAGCACAAAACCCGAATTGATCACTTAGTGAGTCTACCAAAACACCTGGATCTGCTACTGCCCTGGCACTTTTGCATCTTCTACTGATCATGACGACTGCTGTTCACCTTTGTTCTGGGTGCCGATGGCAAGCCCATTCTTAGGACTGGCCAGGATAATCTCGAAGACCTCGGCCGGCTCGGGCTGCGTGTCCTCCAGGATGACCACACTGACCACCTGCTCACTGACCCCAGCACCAAACAGCACGTCCTGAAACAGCACAGCCGCTCATGTATGGTCAGTATTTTTCAACAGATATATTAACAAATTTTTTCCAGGCATAGAGCCTAAGTCACTAAGCGTTTAAAGTTCATACTTCACCGTTTGTTTAAGTTGTTTAGTTGTTGAAATTAGTATTTAGCAATAAATTAAACCATTATTCTGCCTAAGGAATATTGCTGGGATGTCAAATGCTTATTCATGTTAGAAGCTTCGTTTGATAAGTGACCTGCGGCTCAAACATGAAAAGCAAGTGTGTTGATTTATAATATCTAAATTTTTAGTTACATAAAAATGAGCTCCATGGCTAAACCAGGTTAGATACTAGAAATCGAAGCGCCTTAAATCGAGATTTAGGTGTTTGCATACTAAATTAAGCCATTACTATTTCTTTGCTTTAATTAAATATTCAGCACATAAACAACATAAATCTGTCTACGGTTCACATATCGCTGTTAGAAGGTTTGGTTTCTGACCTGCGGCTCGAACATGAAGTCCTCCCCCCTGACGGCACCGCGCCGTCGCTTCTGAGCGAAGCAAAACACGGCCACGGCGCCGAACGTGCCCTTGGTGCGCCGCACCACCAGCCGCAGCGTCTGGTTCACCTCAGACACCTCCAGGCTGAGGGAGCAAACACGTCATTAATGTGGTTTCCCTAAGTGTTTGGGAATTCAATGATATTCTTCTTTCTATGTTCTCTATACATGTAGCAAGCAAGCTCCATCCACTATATTGACATAGCTGAAGATATATGCTTTTATTTGACTACATCAAGTGGCACTGACGGGATATGACCCCAAGGTTGTGAGACCCAGGCAGCAGGCCACTTGATATACATGTAGTCATATGGAAGCATATTTCTTCAGCTACGTCAATATAGGGGTGGGGGGAACTTGCTTGCTATAGAGAACAGAAAGAATGAGGGAGAGAAAGAAGAATATAATTAAACATTTCACCAAAATTGTATTGTTAAGAAGAAGTTACAGTTTCTTTCACCGGCTTTCAAATATAAGTATCGCCAGACACATGTAAGAGTCAGATACACCTGACATTAGGAATAGGAATATAATAATACAGGACTCGTTTTTCTAGAACTCTGATGTCTAAAATGTATCTATAACGCATGCAAATGTGATCAGCAATGTGGTGGGAACAACACCCCTGGGTGGGTTTACTGTGAAGGAAAGGTCACCTCCCCCTTGGGGTGTTCACTGTAGGGGGAACACCACCTCCCCCTGGGGGTGTTTACCTGGCATACTGTGGAGGGAAGATCACCTCCCCCTGGGTGCCGTCGTTGGCAGCTATCACTAGCTGTGTCTCTAGATCAGAGGCTCGACCTGCAAACATACATCATAACTCTTGGGCTCAAATATGGAAAAACAAATTTCTATTAGGGAAGAACCCATTTCCTGCAGCTCATAATTTATGTACTCTATACATGCACATGTATTTTAATATTTGATTTATATTTGAAAGCAAGGCCTATCAGTTGACATTGGTTTAAAAGTATAATGAAATAAAACCTACAGTGGGGCTTTGTTCTGCCAAAGTTTATTAGGAATTTACTAATTGTTTTCCTTTCCTCTCCTTCTCTTTTCCCTGCAACCTTATTCCAATACATGTATACTCCAATATAATACCCATAATGGTTACTACATCACAAAAATGAAAAAGACGCAATAGATGTAGTGAAAACTATCAAAATGTCTGGGTATGTGTAGTGCATTTTAGCAGTTATAAGGTCACAAGCCCAACAATTGATCCCGCAGGCTTATTGTAGACATGTGAACATGGTCCAGAGCATGCAGCTTTCATTTGGGAAATGGCGTCACCTTGCAATCTCTTCATTCCTTGATATCAGTAAGTTTATCTGACCATTCAATTGAGAAGATATATCAATATACGTGTACATATTACACATGTTACGTCATCTATTCAGTTTGCATTATGTCCAGTAAGTGGTAAATGTGTATTGAGCTGGGGTGAGAAGAAATACCCTGTGACCCTGAGCCAGATGCGACTCTCCTGACCTCTATAACCATGATGCAGTGCTACTTTTTTTGTTACAAACATTCATTTTCATGTTTTTTCTAGATGTCTGCAAGCTTTTGCTCACACGAAACAAATGAATATCGGCCGCACAATCGTAACACCAATCCCACCACCACTCAAAAACAAACAAAGACCAAAACAAACAAACACATCAAAACCAACTCACCAAGTTTTGGTGTGAATGTGGACTGAGCTGGTGCGACAAGTTCCACCCCCGTGATGACGATGACGAACACCTCATCGATCTCAGGCAGAGAGTCGTCGAGAAGCCGCACCGGGATCGCTGGACACACATTTTAGCCTTAGTCTAGCTCTTTTAAGTTCTATTTTTATGTTTTGATCGAAACAGTTAAACATTGCATTCAAGTGATTCTCATTATAAAATTATACTTGCAAGGTTGTACAGCATTGATATTGTTTTTAGTTTAAGTTGGGATTTGGAAGGCACCTATGGTAAATAAAGACTGGGAAATACATATTTATCAATATTATACAAAATACTTTTTAAAGTCATGGATCCTATTTAAAAATAATATCACAACCTTACGAAAGTAGCAAGATGAGATACACGATTATTGCACTCAATAGTTACTTCAAGCTGAGAAACCTTCTAACCTGCTGAGCTTTCACCATCATAGAAAGTAATGCTGTTAGATTCTGGAACGAAGTCTAATCCCGCACTAGCTAGCACCAGCTGCTCTCCCAGTGGCTCTAAAGCTCCAGCTTTCACCTCATAGAACACTTTAACAGTGCCTACAAAATGTGCATTGGACACTTTAACTTTTGAAAGGAAATTGCAAGCGTTATTCTGCATTGCAATCGGAGCACCATTTTACTACTTCTTTTAACGCTCTGCCCATTGTATAAGATTACACTAAATTTGGACAAAATAAACAATTGATACTCTTCACTAAAATGCTCACAGGCAATGTGTAACAATACAATGAGAGATGTTACTGAACTTGTGGCTACATAAGTCACATACAAGATGTTCATAATGATCTTCAAAAATAGGATGCGAGAAATGGTCTTACTATATTGGTGATCTCAATATAGAGGTGGTTTTAATTGGCGATTATAGTGTACATTTTTACGTTCACAACTGACCGATGTTTCCGAACTTGCGGCTGACTGTGAGGCTGACTGTGCTGTTGGCCTCCTCCACACGCCTCGCCTCACTACCGGGCGCAAAGCTGAACACTCCGTGAGGGTCGTTACCACCCTGTAGAAGCACAAAACAACATTGTAAATAAGCAGTACTTTGTGGAAGCTTTCTTGCGTCATCCGAAGAACATAATATGGCAGTCAAGAATTCATTGTGTTGGAATAATGATTTATTTTTGAAGTTGTGGCGAAAAACCAGACATGTGCAGAGATGTTTTGAAAATGTCAACAGCAGTTATCAAAACTGTCAACTAGTGAGTCTAATTTTTATGATGTGAAAGATGAAATGATATACAGATCATGTATCCAGAATTGAAAATCATATTAAACACAATTCAAATGTTTTATTTCACTGGGTAATGTTTATTCTTACATCAGCTCTCAGGTGTTGCTAAATAGCCATGGTAGCTTGTGTGATGCAATTAGTTGTATTTGTGCATGAGATAGGCTGACCTCGGCAAACTTGATTATTCTGGAATGACCTGCTCCATGCAGGACATGGAGGGTTGGGGCCCGGGGGTGGGGCATGGTCATATCTCACTGCTATATACTCAGTGTATAACCGTGATTCAACAGCCCTAATATTTGCAGAAGTTAACCTCAATATCCTACCCAATCACAAGGCATATTGCTGAAATGTTCAGCGACAATGTCAAACGTAAGCTCTCTATTGGCAGTACTGACCTCGATGGTGATGGTTGAGATGGGCTGGTCAAGTGCCGCCTGCCCGCTCGGCCGCACACCCTCACTCACCACAGACACCAGGTGCACCTACAACAAGTAATAGTCATCCAAGTAAACAATGCACACCTGCAATGCAGTCTAATATTGACGAGTGCTAGTGCTACTCACACTGTGAAAGTCAAATTGTTGTGCATCAGGTCCTCTCGTTCATGTTTAATGTTTTATGTCACAGGTATCTGGGTTTTACGTTGCCTATATGTCCTCCTCATTTCATGAACTGGTTACTTCACTTTACATCTGATTTAGGTTTACTTGATGATAACATTTAGATTCTGTATGCCCAACTTCATAACCCTTGACAATACAAATTATATTATATTTGTGTTTAAGGAGACATAAACTTATTTTCATAAGAATTTGAATAAAAATTCAAAGATCAAAAGTAAACATGCTTAGCTTTAATTTGAAGCCATTGAACTTGGTATGAACTATGAAATCAAATTTCTATAAGGGTCTTGGTCGATATTTGTCAGTTTGACTGGAGCTCGTCATCTACCAGCACTAATAGAAGTGGCCACTGTACCTGGTACTCCTGGTTGACCTTGGGCTGGTTGTCGACAAGGACATGCAGCAGAATCGTCTGCTCTAGCACACCCTGAAACGGCAGGTAAGTTAGTTTGTGCGTTATCAAAGTAAAGAATTTCTTGGTTGTTCTTATCAATCCTTGAAATGGCAAGTACATGTATTAAAGTAAATATGTAAGTCACAAATCAAATTGAAGTATTCAAGTATATGTGAGTAAGAAGGTAAGTTTAAAGTAAGAAAAAATTGTGTTATCAAACCTCCTCAAAAGTGAGTTTTCCGGAGAACACTCGGAATCGCAGATGAGGCTCTTGGCTGTTGTTGATTGGCTGAATATTCCAGCTGACAGTAACCCGACCTCTAGCTGGTGATGATCTGGTCACTAACATTTCCAGTAGGTCACCTAATGAAATGTTAATATGGAGCAATTTATTTTTAAAAATGGTCGTTTTGGGTTTAAAAAATATAAAATATGATTAAAAGGTGACGAACATTCACAATTTACGAAAGGCAGAGCAATCTACTATTTGAGCCAGTGACAAGATTAAATAGATTTTTAGGGGCGTAGTATCAGTAGTAATTTTAATTGCAGCTACGTTTTATTGAAAATACACAAGAAACACAACATGAACCATCCATATTTCATACTTATATATTTTTACTTACAATATTACGGACCAAAAACGTGTTCAAACTTTGATTTCTTCATAGTCGTGGACTTTGACAGGCATCACTTGATCACCCGACAAAAACATCATCCGTTTTGATAGAAATACTAGATATCCGACGTCCACATTCAATAGATGATGAATAATATGATGATTATTCTTCAAATATTTGAAATTCTTCACATCATGGCCGATCTTACAAATTTCTGGGAAATCAGCCTTGCGCAGCTCGCAGTGCAGCGTGAGGTGTTATTGTAGACTCCTAACAGCGCTCTTGATAAAGGCTTCTTGGCATCCTTTAGCAGTGTCAAAATAGTTTTGCCGGCGATTGAACCTAAGAATACGGCGTTCATGTACTCAAAAATTCTTGTGGTGATACAAGTTTGAGAGTCTAGTTTCAGATTAATTTTCAGTGTCGATGCAAAGCTGGTTTCACAAGGTTTCCATCGATGTATTACAAGCCATGTTTTTGCCTACGCAAATAAGAGTATTTCAAGGCTCAAAATTGAAGCAGATAATGCGTGTTGGGTGGGTAAATATTCGTTCTCATGAATAGAATTAAAATATTAATACTATGCTGCTTATTTCCTTCTAGAAATACATCGAAATGTCAAGGTAAAGTTTTTGTTGTTGACACACCGGAATTTGAGACTAGAACCACGAGTGTTTACATACGAATATGGCAGACAAACACAAACTGTTTTTTTTCTGAAATAAGGCTCCTACAGGAGCCCACGGCACTGAAGGGGGTATTTAGAGTGGGCTCCTACAGGAGCCCACTACAGGAGCCCACAGCATCCAAAGGGTTAAGTTCACCAAGTTTCTTTAGGAGAGCTTAGGATAAAAAATGGTCTTCTATAGAGGTGGTCTCTTTTTAGTGGTGGTCTTAATTGGAAGTTACACTATATGTGGATGGAAATTTAATGCCACATTGAGTCTCACCTTCGTTTACCAGGTACGCTGGCCGCAAGAAGCCAATACGACCAGCCACATTGTCATTGGCCATAATCACCACGCTGACCTCTGACTGCGATCCGACCTCTGCTGACCCTGTGGGGTCGCGCAGTGTCACCACGATGACCTCATCATCCTCCGGCAAAGTGTCGTCACGAATACTGATGGTGAAAGCTGAAATGTGAATGATATGATGCTAGAATCTGCCTGAGAGAATGAAGCATGTGATCATCTCAGGGAATATATGTAATGGCAGCTACATACACATTGTATCGACAACAGTTACGCTTCTTTATTTTGAACTAGCTTTCCCCGGCGACGCGTTGCAGAGGCTCAAAGTGGCTCTTGATATTTAATGAAAAAAATGAAAGAACATATAAAATATATTTGTAGTGATGAATCATATTATTAGTTTTTATTTCTTTGAAAATATGCTCAACATTTATCCAAACGATATACTAAAAACTTAAAATGTCCAAAATAATTGTCAAACGTTTTCGACTTCTGTCCTCTTCAGAATATACAATGTAACTTATAATCAAAACACCAGTATTATTCACATAGAGAAGGAAACCTAATATGTAACCTAATTTGTTTGAAGCCTTCAAAGTCAGATGTTTTTAGTGGCAGTACATTGAAATGGGCCAATGAGCCAAAAATGGTCACCCGATTTAAATGTTTACACAGAAATTACTGCTGACCAAGTACGCATACTGTTTCTATTTAAATGCCAATGTTGTTTTGATAAATGTTTGATTGGTTTCATACAATGAATCAATGAAGATAAGCATGGATATCCGAAAAATGTGAAGAATTGAGACCATGACTAAATCTATAGGTTTGTTTTCATGGTGACCAGCGTAGATGCCCTCCATGTATGCTTTCAAACGTCAACCCACCCAATAATAAGTGCACTGTATTTCTCTGAACATCCTTGCACTCAGTACGTACTGTTCTGTTTGATTGACTGCTGAACTTATTTCACCTCTGTTGATTTGATTGGCCAAGAGCTTCCAATGTCAGCTGCTTTTGAATAGGTAATAAGCCCGAATAGATAAGGATGGTGGAAACAATACTGCAGTGAAACACCAACCTCAATCAGGGGTCACTTCCGCTGATAGAGATGACACGCGGCGCTGCCACACACACACACACACACACACACACACACACACACACACACACACACACACACACACACACATACATATAGAATAGACAATCAATGGATAACTTAAGCTTACATAATTTCTTTTCATGACACATTTTGTGATTTATTAAGACAATACTTTGAATAAATCAAAATAACTTTTTTTCCTTTTCAATTTGACTAAAGTGAGTTTATTTGTATATTTTCAAGAGGGATCAAGAGGTATTCCACGAAATGACTTGAAATCTGTTGTGCTTATCAGTATGTTTTAACAGTGAGTCTCACTTACTCCGTGTTGTTTCTCCCGGTCCAAAGGTTAGAGTTGCATCGTCGGCGGTGAAATCTGCCGATTTGGTCGCGGTTGATCGAGACTGAACGATAGTCACAGTAACCGTTACCGTGCCAATGCTGCCACCTGGAAGAATAAATACACACCGAGCTAGTAGCATCAGCATTTCGTGCGTTATCATGCTCTATAACTGCCTGGTAACATGGAGATCGTATCAGACTAATCTGATACTCTATGTATCAGTCATGTTGTCCTTGATTTCCAGGAAAAACGACAACGCTCTACGTTCACGTTTATGAACTTATTTAGAAAGGAGGCATTGTTGTCAATGTCGGACCTAAATGCGTTATACAAACACTATATGTTTGTGCAGTTATTCATCAAATAACATGCAAATAATAATTTATGTGTTGTCTAAACACAATGTATGATAAATAAAATACCACATTCCATGAATACCATGAATACTTCGTTTTTGTTTACAGTTCACGCATTTATCTTATCCGACAAATCCGACACAGATAATGCGTTCGCCGTATACAAAACGACATATTCGCACTCACATGGCATTCTCTATATAATATGAACTCAGCAGATGTGTTCATATGTTGTAAAGGAGGACACAATAAGCGATAGGGGTTTATTCAAGGACCGATTGAAAAACTCTTTTTGTAAAAACATGGAATTTTGTCTGAAAAAAAATAATTAACCTGACTGGTTTATTCAAATGCAGGTATTTATTGAGTTGCTAGCTGAAAGAACATCTAGCTAAAGCAGGAGTGTTAAAATAATAAAAAGAAATATAGAAAGAACTGTGGAATTTTCAGGGAACCCTGTAAAGCTTTGGACAACCATGGAATCAAACTCACAATCTCCTGATACACCAGACCAGTCATCTATGTGTAGAACAGGTACCTTATTTCATTAGGCCAATCGTACTGAAGGCTCAGAGACATGTTCAAACTTGGTCAGCTTATAATCCCTTATGGAATAGGGTCTGTCAATCTTTTTGCCCACTTGGTGGTGATACATGTCTATGTTCTATCCTTTGTCACCTAGCCTTTCCATAAAAAATTCCCAAGCAGTCTGACACTTGCATGACATCTGGAAAGTCCCCATGCGCTGCTACCGAATCATTTTCTTTATAGGACAGATAAAGAAATAAGACTTCATTTATCACAGAATGTTCCATTATATAAATATTGATTCAAATATAGATACCTATTGGAGCCTGTCATTTAGTCTTTGGCAAGACCTTCGCTCTTGTCTCAAGAGCTTCGTCGAGCCGAATTAAATGATCCTCTCAATGGGTCACATGACCACCACGGTTTTGGAGATCATGTGACAGCAGAGCTGTGTACACGGGGGGGTAAGAATGGAGAACTAGAGCTGCGCTGCGAGGAAGATCCGTGAGGCCATTGAAATTAGCGAGCGCTGACCCCGGATGAACCGCGACACCGGCTACGACTTGCCCCCCGACTTGCTCTGCTGTCACATGATCGCCAAAACCGTGGTGGTCATGTGACCCATTGAGAGGATCATTTCATTTGGCCCGATGAAGCTCTTGAGACAAGAGCAAAAGTCTTACCAAAGACAAAATGACAGGTTTCAATAGGTATCTATATATTTGAATCACTATTCATTTATCATTTGTGCAATATCTTCAAGTTTTAAAAGGTTATCTTCTTATAAGAAGTAGACACTAAAAATAAGGAATTGACTTTAAAAAGTATGCAAGTGTATACTATATTCATGTCATTCTCTACAGATTCTCACAAAATTACATTATATTCAATTATCAAAAACGTAACAAGCTATTGTCAAATTGTTGGATGCATGCGTGATCAACAGCCATACTTCTCCTCCTATACATGTACATGCATGGCTTACTCTCTTTAAGGCAAATTGGGGTTCGCAGGAGTTTAACTTTACCCTTACTGACATACTACTTCTTACATATTAAATAGCCTTCAGACCATTCATAAGTTCTCTGGTACTGTATTTCAATGCTACTAATTATCATAGATAATGGTAGTTGCATCATAACAACAATCACAGTGAATACTCGCAAACTTTTACTTCATATATCTTGAAAAAACAATAGGCTACAGGATGTTTCAAATACATATGAATGAAATTACTGTATTCTTGGGTATAATTCTTGGGGGATATATATCATTCTAACCTTAGTGGAATTGTCATTTATAAATTGCAAATATAAAACTTAAAGGATAAACATAAAGTTATATTAAGGATAAATTATTTGTCTATCTCATGAAAACATGAGCCTGAGGAATTATTGGAACAGAAACAAACATTTAGCAGTCTTAGTGTGTGTATTTTTGTTAATTGTCAACATGACCTTTGATTATTGCAAATTTAGCCATCATGAAAACAGCTTAGTATCTGGGGTGGACAACGATGCTCTGTCATTATGGCAGTGCCTTCAAAATCCATCTAGTCACACTGCTGATAGCGAAGCATGCAGGAAACTAAGGATATACTTGGACAGTGGAAATACAGAGCCTAATAAAACAGTAACCACCACCCCAAATAACACTAAAATCAAACGACATGGCTGCTATATGAATCTCCACGTTGGGTCTGAAAAAGAAAATCCTCTAAAGGATTTCACAGTGACAGATGGCAAGTCCTATCTACGCATGTTTCATGCTTGTGGTATTGGCACTTACCTAGTCAGCAAAGAAACCTTCCTTTGCCAGGTAGGCATGATTTGATACATTATTCATTATCACTATTACTGCTATTATATCTGAAGGTTTACATGTACATGTATTTGTCAACTACTGCCAGTGTCCCAGTTTCTGGGGAAGTAGGCGGCTGTGTCTCACACCAGCTCTCTATGCATCTCTATCTAGCGGGTCTGTACTAAGCAGGTTACTATCCTCCAGGTCTGACTATACACATTCCAACCAAGTCTTCCTCGGTCTGCCCTGTACCCAACAACTAGGGATCTCAATGTCCATGGAAATATTGATGCAAGAAGAGGATCGTTTCACATGTATGTACCATCTGAGATGTTGAGACCTCAGTTCTGAGGAACCCTCATTCTCAATTGGTTGTTGGTGTGTAACAGGGTATAACAAAACTCATAGATGACCTGTATATATATACAGATGATCCCCATAAATTTTACACGCATGCTCTTTAACCTATCAAAATTTTATTGCCACTGAGACTTTTTAACAAACAACAAATTGAACAAGTAACATATTTTGCACAATAAATGTAGAGCTGGGTTAACGCAAATTTCCATGGATATACTGTAAATAACCTTGCTCTGGATTCAAGATGTCAACGTCATAATACTCCATACATGTAGTTATGTGAGCATCATGTGTTTCTAAGTTTATGTACGTGCGTACATGAAAATAACTTTATATTGTTCTCTCTCTCTCTCTCTCTCTCTCTCTCTCTCTCTCTCTCTATGACAAGCAAGCTCCTACCCACTATATTGACATAGCTGAAGACATCTGCTTTCATTTGACTTTAACAAGTGGCCCAGATGGGACTCAAACTCACGACCCCAAGGTTGTGAGACCAGAATGATACCATCATCCCAAGCAGCGGGCTGTTAAAAGGTTACAAGCAAACTTGGAAAAAACACATTACCGGTAGAAAAGTCCACTTGCAGTAAAATGCGAAGAAATTAGAACTCCCAAAATTACCGTCCATACTGTAGGTGGGATTCGAACCAACGACCTCAGCGTTGAGATGATAACGGACCAAGTATGTTGGGAAAAACACATTAGAAAATAACTTTGACTTCCATAACTTCATTCAGTCTACATTACTGCATTTAATTTCATCTCAACCCAGAAATTGTGGGTTCAAATCCAACCTTTTGAGATGATAACTGACCAAGTATGTAGGCTGTGGGGTTACAGAGACAATGGTTTGTCCGTGTAACCTTTTAACAGCTATATCAGAACGGTGGTAGGAGGTTGCTTGCCATAGAAAAGAGAGAGAAGAATATAATTGTATCCACAAGCAAACTGGGAAAAACCCATTAGAAGCATAATAAATAGTTTTTATTATTTTCTAATTATCGAGATGCATGTACTCCGACGCTGTCAATGCAAAATACCCCAATCCGGGTGATCCGACCAGGGCTTCTTTTTACCATTGCCAATGTGTGATGCTTTGTTTCAAATGATTTGAGAAATTGGGAATGGGGTAAACTAAAATGGTTTCTTCACATTTTGGTGAAAAGATGATCAAAACATGTAGATTTCTATGGAAATTATGGCAGTTTAAAGTTGGTCACACAACGTCAATGAATTGAAAGATTTTATCTGTGCTACGCTGCAAAATATTGCAAGGATACAAGGGGTGTCATCTCACGAAATGTAAGTGGGAAAGGGTTGAACCACCATTTTTTTGAGAAGGCATGCAAGTGCACATGAACACTTTGTGGAATTTGTGCTATAGAAATTCATATTGTATTGTATTGTATTGAAACAATTAACTTTTCAGATTGACAACCTGCCAATACCCAACATAGTGCATTATGTTTGGATATGCAGCCACAAACCCTGTGAGATCAACTTTCTGCAGTATATGTCTGTGTTCAGTGCTAGCAAGTATATCAAGCCATGGTAAGCACTGAAAATGTCAGTCTTTCAAAAAACATACCCGGTATTACTACTAGGTTCTTTCAATGATATTACACCCGATGATTATGTATTATTGCATAGCTGAGGAGCAAGTGAGGATGTAAAAGCTGCTTATCATATTAGATATAAGATTCTGGTGGCTATTCATTGTTATAAAACACACCATTTTGAGTTTGTCATACTATCAAAATATTGCCATTTTCATTACAAATTTGAAAATAAATCCTATATCCTACTATCCTCTTATAATTTGGAATTTTCAGCTATATCTTTTGGCATGGCAACTACCATCCAACAGGAGAATATTGGGAAAAACTTCGCAAGGATGTTCCAAATATATACTTTGTTGGTTGGATTGTACCTCACCGAATGTTTGGACGTAAATTGTCAGAAGTATACTTTCAATCTGATATCTTGCGGTACGAAATGTTTGGATGCTTTCAATTAAAATCATCATATTTTCCACATAAAAGTTAACCATTCAAGTTAACGCTTCATTTGTCAATATTGACTAAATGTATGTCAGATTATATCATCATCAGACTAGTAGTATTACAATGATTGCCAGATTAAAAAAAAAAATTCTCTTGCAGATACCACATTCTGATAGTGCATGGCGAATTTACTTAGACAGTGACACATTGGTACTGAAGTCATTTGACCCACTACGAAAGTACAAAACAGTACTTGGACGAGAACTCCGGTCAGTAAAAGAAAGAACAACACGTATATACAAGGGGTCCTTGAAAAAATATCAGTTTAAAGGTTGTGCTTTTACATGAATGTGTATTTACATTGGTATTTTACAGGTTACAACTCCGATATGATCTAAATTTTGAGGAGGGCTGTTGGATAAATGTATACAGTATAAATATACTCTAAGTTGTACAGCGACAGTTTGTTAACACCTTTTCCATTAAGGTTGCAACTTTATATAAAACAATAGGTCTTTTTATTTTGTATGTTTCATCTACGAACACTTTCAGGTACACACTGGCCAATGGGATCATTCTGGCAGAGCGCTGGAACCTGTTTTTACGCATGTGGATCCAGGGTTATGAGGGATTTTCCACAAACAATTGGTGTAAGTTCTCAACTGCCTTCCATTAATGATTATTGTTGGCAACAATATTTTCTGGTAACTTCCAATGTATAATTACTGTATGGTTATAAACTGTTTGCAGCCAAATACGGTATGATGCTGCCAAACCAAATGAGCAGGATCTACCCTTTGGTAAGTACGATCAGCCACTTTCACAGTTGTATCATAAAAACAACACACTCTTAAAGATGTGAAAACATGATTCTTCTCAGGACTAATAGTAATGGTAATTTGCATGCATGTGGAATATTGCGCATTTTCATTTTCGACATAAAATCAACGTAGGCCCCTTCAACAGCAAGATCAGTTTGACATTTAAACTCTTTATAGAGGCCGTCTTAATTGGAGGTTCCACTGTAATGTATTTTTCAGTTGGTTCACATAGAGGAGCGTAACCTGCTCTACCCAACATGGCCGCATGTGCGTAAACTGTATAAGGAAACGTTTGATTGGTCGCCCAACTACTCGGTGCACGTGTTCGGCAAGACACGGGCGTGGTTTGCCCAGTATCTGCCCAACAACACCCACGACATGGACGTGTCCCAGGTCACAGTGGGGGCCATCATGAGGCAGATCTATTACGACGACCCTAAAGTCAGGACTTGATGCAGAATAGAATGTTTAGTGCAACAGATTTGTAAAGCAAAGTCAGGACAAAGTACTTGTCCCAACGCCTTGTGATGAGTAGAAATGTGTCAATTTGTTAGCAGGACGCATACTTTATTTATTATGCTTCTTTCGGAATGTTGTAAGTAAAATGGTACATATGTATTGACTAAATATATATGTGGTGCAGCTGAATGTAGCAATGTTTGTTTCATATATTCTCTAACATACTCTAGAATGACATCAATAAAATATGTTAAATTTGCATGTTTTCTATCGTAAAAGAGGCTCATGTTGCATACTGGCATTATCCTCATCTTGAGAACCTACATTTTGAGTTACAAATAATTATAAAAACAACAAATGAAGACATTCTTTTAAAAACTTGACAAGAAAACTGGTTTGAACCAGTTATCCTCTCACCTTGTCTCTGGATTGTGAGTTCTACAGCCAGTTTGTCTCTCTCTTCCACTTCCAGTAGTTTTCCATTGAACATGGCTCGTGGGTCAGCACTAAGCAAGCGGAATATTCCGTTGGCATTATCACTGCTAGCAATAGTGATGTAGCCCGTCCGCATGGCACTCAGCGTAGGAGCGTTGGCCGGGTTAATCGGCTGATCTACAACATGGACAGGTCATGGTCAGGTGCTGTGCCGGCTCTCAACTGTGAACCAACTACAGCTAAACCTTTTACGCGGACATTGGGGTCCATACTTCGAGAACTGCGTTAACCCCGAAAGCTCGTTATGTCCTGCGCTGCCATTGGTCGAGATTGCGTGGTGTTAGACCTAAACACGGAAATTATTGCACATGCACGCAGCAAGTTTCCTTGTGCGCCATTATGACCGCTTCGAAGGTAAACAACTTGCATAAAGGGTATTTTTGACAATATTTTCATATATAAAGATATACACGTATAAGAATATAAAATAAATGGGGTCCACGGTCAATCCGCGTTACACAGAAATTCGCGCAAAATCGAGGCGCGTTATATCGAGGTTTAGCTGTACATGTATTGCTCTAACACTAATACTTAACCAACAGTATGTCAGGCGATCATCTATTCGCATAGCTTAATGTATAGAAATAAGACCAGTAACATTTTTGCCATATAGTAATACTAGTCCTGTGGATTAGTATGCTTTATCAGTTATGTCTGGGGTTTTCATGCTACCTGTACCCTGAGCCTCTATCCTGTCCAGCTTCCTCCTAGCCCCTGACCTTTGCCCTTCTGCACCCCCTTACCTTTGGTCAGCCGTACATCCAGCAAGGTGATCACCATCACCTCTGCTAACTCAGGCAAGTCATCGTCCAGTATCGTCACCGCAACACTTCCTGTGCGCTCCCCGTCTCCAATGGTAACCTTCCCAGCGCGTACGGGGACAAAGTCCTCCCCGGCACGAGCCCGGCGCGCGTACAGTGGCGACACCTGGTAGCAGAAACATGCTGGTAGTAGAACCTCGACATCTCAATAATGCTTAACTCTCATTTCTGCTATCTCAATGTTTGGTTCATTTGACTTCATCTATCTTCATGTGCCTTGAGTAGTTTACTGGTCTACTTACAGCTTCGAAGTTATGAGTTTCACCTGTAGTTACATAAGATATTTTTGTATGCCATGATAAGCTTTATTCCAGCAATTTTCCTTATAACTGTCCATCAACTGCTAGCAAAATATCTATTCAAAAATGCTGATAGTATAAAATCATAGTGCACACCGTCACTTAAAGGTTATGCTCAGTGGCCGAACAAATATGCTTGCACAGAAACGTTACGATGTGTTTTGAGCATTCTGAAAGTTCCTTTCATTTAAACAGCCTATTAAACCATCTGGAGCAATTTAAATACCACACCATAAGCAGCTGGCTAGAAGTGCATCAAAACATGTGAATGCCAAAATGTCAACCGAATGATTTTCGTCGGACGTAACTTGCACGGTGCACGTAAGAAGCGGCCTATATCGCCCATATTAAATGTCCCGTCTGCCGTTAGAAAGACATGGCACGTCTGGCGAAAATCATTCGATTATGCAATATCACGTGACCTTGTGTTTTAGTTATCAAGACAGTATAGTATTTTAAAATGTGAAATAAGTATCAAAAGTGGTAAATATAGATATTATTTTCATTACATTTGCAATGGATAAGACATTGTCTATTGATACTGGATTTTACAGAACAAATATGGTTTTGGTTGGGCAATATCTTTAAGTCAAATTACTAATGAAACCTTGTAGAAATCATGCTACTTGCACCCTGGACTAGCTTACCTTGGTTTCGTTGCGTATGTAGTAAAGATATTCCCCACTTGTTGCATTCACAACGACCAAGTTTTCGTTGCCATTGACGACGGTTGTGTACCACTCACAGTCGCGACGCGCGGTGCTGATGGTGAAACTCCGACAAGCCTCGGTCAACAGGCAAAATCTTGCACAGGCCTAAAAGAATGTGGTAAATTTATGCGGGGGTGGGCAAATGTGAGAAACCACATTCACACATATGTAAGCAATCAAGAGTGAATATGAACGATAATAGAAGATATTCACAAAATACCTTTTACGACAACTGATCCATCGATTTGGTTTTAAATTGTACATCACACACCAATATTCCTATAGTGATAATTCAATCATGCATATGCCATAAAGGTATTTTTTTCAATAATATCAATTAAAACACATGTTTTGGTTTGTTACTAAACATTGTAAGCATGTAGTACATGATCAGACATGCCGAGTGCGTTGTGTTCATCCACCCTCATGTTTAAATATCAGATGATAGTTCAAGTCCGTGGGTCCGTGGAGACGGCTCAAGTTGCATTTTGCCATGCCGAATCCTTTTTCATTTTTGAAATAAAATATGTTTAAACCAAGTCCGTGGGCAATCTGCCAGTGTGGACGTTTGGAACAATGGGACTATAGCACAGAGTCGCTTGATGGAATTATTCGGATTAGAGATACATGTATATGGATAAAAGCAGTAGTACTGTAATTACTCTTGGTTACTATATCATTATTCCAAATTGATACATTTGAAACATTTATAACTCAATATACAATAGGATCTCCCTATGTTGAAATTGCTTATCCCAAATTCTATCTCTCATTTCTGACGGAGGTATATTATAGCCTTGATGAAAATCTATTCACCAACATTTTTTCTTAAATCACCAGTCACCAATACATTTTATTGTCTTTCACCAATAATGAGGAATCGTAATGAATAGGTTGCATCACATTTCACACCCGTAAATACAGGCAGTTCCCAATTCACGCTCTAGATTTAGGGTAAATCACCAATCACCGCCCTTGTAATGAGCAGATCACCGGTCACCAATAATAGGTTCCATCACACTTCACATACTTAAATACAGACAGTTCACAACTCACAAACAAGGGCATATCACCAATCACACATTTTCTATGTGACTCATATCTAGGTTAGTTTAATTTCCTATCTACTAATATGATCAGTGTGTTATCTGGACTTTTGTATATCTCAAGCATTTTACTGCTATCCCTACATGTATACATTGGAGATAACAAGTTTCTACTGTACACCATATCCACTGTACTGACCTGCAATGGGTCTGGTTGTGTGTTCACGTTCCAGGGCGTCCCGGGCAGGAGGGCTCTCCCCACCCGCGGTGCCAGGAAGTAGCTGTATAGAGTGGTGCCATCTTTGGTTGCCTCAGTAACAATCGATGTCTCCTCAATGTTGTAGGTGATCTCAAGTTCACCGTACGTACCACCGCTAAAACACATAGAAATATGTAAGATTTGACTACAATACGAGAACAAAAACATCCTTATGTGGGCCTTTCCTTGAGCATGGGCCCTTGTAAGGATGTATAGGGTAATACAGCACACGTTACCTGCGTGTGAGTGTGACGTACTGCACCCTGCCAGGCCCCTCCTCCACCACGTTGTCCTCAGTGGTGAGCCCGACCCGCCCGTGGGGGGCGTCGTTGGGCAGAATGGCCAGCACCAGGCTGTTCTTGTTGCGATCCACACGCCCGCCATTGTTGGCAGACGTCAGGGTGAGAACGACATTCTACAAGGAACCAGGACCACATATGATGATTCATGTTTAGATATGAGAACAGTTTTTAAAACAGTTTGTGAAAACAGTATCATGATAATAGTGTCTGTTATAAAAATGATTTTAGCACCAGTTTATTGTACATAGCCATCAAAGAGCACACATCCATGTAAACAACACAAAAATATGGATCCCCACCAAATTAATTGACAGCTTTTCAACCAAGGAGCTCATAATGTTAATATTATTGCAACATTTCTCTCATGTAGATTTGAAAATAACAGCATAACCAATATTCATCGTCATTGGTCAGCATGGTCAGCAACACAATGCAAACTTCTTAAGACTTTACTAAAACTTTTGTATGTCCAAAGCCTGATAATAAATTTCACCAGAGTATCACTGTATATTTACCACTTTGGAAGTTATTAATTTTCTACTCACACAAAAACGTGAAACAACATCAGAGTTAAACACTCTTCTCCAAACTCTCCTTATTCTACAGTGTATGGATTCAAATCAAGCTGGATTTACTGAATGCTTTGTACCAAAAATGTTTAGAATAGAACATAGAACAGCGCCAAGCTACCCACAGAAAAAATGTCTGACATGATACATGGTAGAATATTTAGCAAAGGAATTTTCAACAGTTAATGTATTAAAATAATTTGAGCAAAATAGTTTGTACCTCCAGACCTTCGGGCTCATCGTCTGCTAGGACACTGAGCGTGATGAATTGTCGCGCCTCGTTGCTCACAAAGAACACCGTGCCCGAGGTCGGAGAGAGGTCGGCTGTCGGGGGCGCTCCTGAGAAAACATACATCATCAATTATCATCGTCAATGCATTTTAATGACCAATGGGCACTCTTGCTGATGGTGTTAGGCTGTCTACTAGCTTTTGAAGCTTTTCTCTCCGTGCATCCTCCGCCATGACCATGTTTAGACCCACATATCCTCCAACTGGAATGACCTCTGCCTCGAGCCCCGAGTAGTGGAGACTGCGCCCTGCAAGAGGGACGAGCGTCCGGTGACAAAGAGAAGTTGGCGAGTGGAATGGAATAATTGACAACCAAGGTAGCTGTTACCGTTGAGTGTAGCTGTCCAGTCAATAGCCACCACACCCATAGTTCCGCCGTTCCTCACCAGGGGGACCATGACGGTGGTGTCTGTGGAGTCTGGCTCGTCCACCGTCTGAGTCGCGGACTCAAAACCTGCAATATCAAACAATCAGATCTATCAATAAAAGTTTAAAATTATACACAGGTCCTATAAGTCAATATACATTGGAAAAAATAATTGGAGTTCCATTAGTACACTTGACACTGCTAAGTTTAAGAAGAATACATAATACCTCAAGTCCTCAACATCTCAATATTTTTGGCCTATTTCCAAAATTATTAACATGTTTGAGCTTATCTATCCCTGTTTATGCTTAATCAATGTTACTTTCTGCTGGTAATAACACACCAAAAGCTCCATTTGGATCGTCGGACTTGAGAATGGTGACGTGCGTTTCTGTTATTGTCCCAAGAGTGGCACCACCGGTCACCTGAAATATAAAAATTCACAGTGACAAATGATTGGCACTTGACACCGATCTCTTTTCAGCATTGAAATGAAGAAAAATCTAACATTATTGAAAGCTGTCTGGTAGGCTTAAAACAATTTGCTAAACAATAGGTTGAAAATAAAAGCATAACACCCCACCTGGGGCAGGAGTCTGATGTCGAACGTCTCGTCCGTCTCGGGCAGGCGGTCGTTGATGATATCGACCGGGACGCGTTTCTGTGTCTCTCCGGCAGCCAGCACCACATCGGTGGACGTAACGCTGTAGTCGAGACCGTACGTCGCCGTGTCAGCCACAACCTCAAACTTCACAGACACCTACAGCAAACCAAAGAACCAATTCTTGGGCCGCCTAGTCAGCTAATGCCTGCTTTTGCAGACTTGTCCATGGGTAAAATCAATCAATCAATCAATCAAATCTTATCTAAAGTCTTTGTTACACAAAGCTAGTATTGAACTGCTAATGATACTAAAATAATTATCAAAACTACTATGGCCATCCACTATGAATTAGAATCATCTTTATTTCAGGTAAATACAATTGACAGCATACATAATAATGAATCAGCATCTATAATGCATATTCGAATACATTGTCAACAGATATATGTGACAAGTTTTCCCGTGGCACCAGGGCCGACTCACAGTTCCGAAGCTGCCAGCGGTGCGCACCACGGAGCACATGGCGCCGGTGAAGTCCTCGGGCACGTAGACCGTGGCCACGGAGAGCGCCAGCACGCCGTACGGCCGGTCACTCGCGCTGACCACCAGCTGCCCGTACGTCTCTGTGGGGGCACCAAGGCGCGGGGAGGAGGCCACTGTAGGGTGGTATGGTGATACATATAGGCCACTGTTATACAACTGCTTTTAACGTAAGTTATAGCCCAGTAGGGTATTATTACGCCAATATGGCACCAGATAGATGAAATCTTCACAAAAAAGAGCAAGATTTATTCAATTTAATCTGTGTAAACGGGCTTATAAGAACGAATACGGTATTTAGCAGTACTCACCCAAGCTTGTCTGTTCCCCTAATACTAGTTCCACACGATCCAGTATCACAAATATTGATTCATCAACCTCAGGTACCTGAAGAACAAGAATTATTCTATGAGCCCAAATGGAAAAATATGTTCATCTTACTGAAACTTTAACTTTTATTTCTGATTCTCAATTCTAACTTTGGTGTTAAAAAATTGCAAAGCAATTTTACTACATTGCAACTATAAATTAAAATAGGATGAAATACGTATACATGTAAAATAAAACAAACTGATCATTAACACATGCTATTAAAAGTGATTGATAAAAAGTTGAACTTGAAGATATCTGATTTAATACTATAAAGATACTGTGAAGATGATTGCAAATTTTTTTTCATGAAAATGATCCATGAAAAATGTAGCACTGACATCATCATCAAGAATAGAGATGTTGAATGTGGCATTGGCTTGTTCCGGAACCAAGGTCACGAATCCCGAGGCTGCCATGAAGTCTTCATCTCCAGCCCTGGAACATGAATATAATAATAATAGGATGCCTTCTTCAAAGAATGACTCTTATATATTGCAATTAGTTGACTTGAGTGTAAGTATTGACATAGATTACTCTTTCTCCAGGTCTATCGTTTATCTCATAGCCTCTGCTCGTACTCGAAGTGTTGAAGTGGAGGCTATGGGATATAGGAACATCAGCCCCATCCACTTGGAAATAACTCATGTCAATACTCTTATATTGATCACATACCGTATTCCCGCGCATTAAAGCCCATGGGCTTATAACCAAAAAACAGCACTTTTTGGACCGTTTGAAAATGGAAAAAGTTCCCACTTACAAGCCCAGGGGCGTATATTCGTACACTACGCCCACCCCCTATTTGGCGATGAATAAGCATTGGATTTTGACTATATAGAGCCACCAAATTTCTTAACCATGGGTTCTTACGTGTTACTGTACGGTACTAGTCTACCTACGCGGGCGATGATGAGTGTACTGACTTTTGACAACGTGCAACATGTTTTCCTTTAATCATCAATGGTAATTATTAGCTTCATATCTTTTCTAGCAATGCTGTCTTCATATTCGTCATTGTCACAAGAATTTTCATAACATGGTAACATCGTACAAACCTAATTTAATAAATATTTGAACTCCGGAAGTTCGCCGTTATAAATCATACTCACGCACTGGAGATATACCGAAAGCATTTAACAGTCGAAGTCCGAGTCCGCTATTGACTTCTAATGCATTAAAACGAGGTTGCGTTGTGGAAAGCTCCTAGAGAATCACGTTTCGTTTGCAACAAGAACTATGCCAGTAAGATTTGTTTTGAAAAAATATATTATTTGTTAATTCTCACTTTGGGTGTATTCTAGAGGCAGATTAATATCTTCAAACATTGATTTAAGCTCCCGTCGAAGATTTATATCGATGTTCATTCTGAACCATTGATGGAAAATAGTGAAACGTGTCGGAGCTTCTAATATCGCCCAAAGCATGTTCATGGTATGACCGTATGTGTACACATACGAGCACAGGATTTCTTTAAGTGTGTTATGTTGTTTTCACGTGTCTTTGGTCACTCATTTGGGTTCAGGGTGCACATAACTATCAATTTTCATCAATTTTTTTGGCAGGGAAAAAGATTTTTATTCTCACTTATTGGCCCATGGGCTTATATTCGAACATTAAGCCCATCTTCGATGTTAAGCCCATGGGCTTTTATGCGCAGGAATAAGGTATCATGCGAACATAAAAGTGACTTCACATCTGCACCATGTCATTTGAATCACATTATATTTCTTTCTTAAATTCCTGGGGTCCATCCATTTTACAATCATTAGATGAGACTTTGAATTTTCTAGACGTTGAAATATAAATATTGTTATTCCAAAACATTATGAAAGGTACATGTATAGCAAAAGAAATTGGTAGAAATAATATTTTGAATAGTTGGTTTGGGCACTAACCCTAGACTTTTTTAAGGTTAATGCCATAGCACACATGTGAACCTGTCAAGGCGGAAAATCTTAATCCGACCCTTGAAAAATCTTAATTTTAGAGAAAAAATCTTAATGGAAAATGAGAAAAATCTTAATAAAATCTTAATGTTTCACGGTTAAGTAAATACTTGAAATGGCAATAAAAATTGAGAATATTGTATTTCGGGTACTAAAATTACGAAGCATTTGATGCTTGTATACTTACCAATAGCAATAGCAGGGCTGCATGCATACACTTGTCTAGCATGGTCATCTTGACACTTCTCTCATTTCACAAGGAATAATCACTCATTCCGCCACTAACATCTATACTTGACTGTACCTACACCTTGTAGCAACCATCCACTCAAGATATGCCACTGTACAAATAAGTATTGATTCTTGAACATCTTTTACTTAGTCTTAGTGAATAGCAGAAGACTGACACTCTTATTTGTAGTCTGGAACACACTGTGGCAATATTGAATGGTTCACAGCTATCATCGAGTATTATAAATCACACGTCCGTAGTACAAATGCATTTCATGACTTCTGATAATGGCTGATTAGTTGTAAAATCAAATAATTTCAATAAAAACTTTGAAACTTTGAATAAAGAAGCCATTTTTGCAAGTGCAGTGATCGGCACCCAAGTCTACATGTATTTATTCCAACGCAAAAACAACAGCCAGATAACACGTTTTCATGCACTATGGCGGGAACCAGCTAAAACCATTTTTACTTCATATAATGGAATTTGTTTGCATTATGAACATCACAACAGTTTGTCACTCGCTGAAGGGTAAGTTTCAAAGAAAAATCCATGTTATTTATTCAACTTAAAATCCCATAATAAACCCATGTCCCGGACGTAATGAATTTTCAGGGGTCAAAAATCGTAAAAACACAGGAAAAAAACGGAAGTTCACATCTCTACCATAGTATGAAGTGAAGATATTACCTGACATGTCCTCCAGGAAGATAGGGGAAGGTCTCTGCTGGCAGCAGAGTCCTGTAATGTACACGGATCTCCCCATAGAGGCCGGATCGCCGCTCCACAGTCACCTCCACTGCTGCTGCAATAGTGGCTAGAGTACTAATTAAGGTTATTCCACTAAGACAATCATTCTCATATGTTCATTTTCATTAGGTATATTTTTGCCTGTTTATCTAAAACTATGACAAGTGAAATGTTTGTATTACTCAAGCAAATAATCTATTCCTTTCATGATTTTCTACATTATGAAACCATGTATCTTGTATCTTGAAATGTTCACCAGATGTACCGTGAACTTTGAATGGCAGTTGTCGCATTAAAAATTGGACGAAAATCATTCTTCGAGAGGGTTAACACTTTGTGCCTTTTCACGTGTTTTGATTGGTTTCTAGTCAGTTTTTATCGAGCGGTGTTTAAATAGCTGTACATTCTTTAATACCTTGCTTACACATCACATTGCTTCTCTACAAGTATACTTGTTTGGCCACTGAGCATTACCTTTGAATAAGTATTGAATCATTTTAATTCTACTTCAAACCCTATTACTGCTTTATACAATACACCAACCTGCATCTTCTTCCTCTACTCGGATTGGTCGGTTCTGTTGTGTTACTACGACAATGCCATATGGGTCGTCATTAGCTGCAATTGTCACATTGGCCAACAGGTGCTCTCCTAGGCTGCCCTATTACATTGAATGGAGGTGACTTGGGGGTTTCGGTTTTGATATATCAAAATTATATCTTTCTCGGAAACATGGTTTTTTAGCTGGCTCGCAGACATTTTACTATAGCACTGTTGACGCTGTTGAGACAAAAGTGAAATGGCTGCAAGTTAGGTAAAAAATCACATCGCTCCGAGAAATGTATAAATTGATTGTATATTATTAGTCTATTTTCACACTACATTGTTTTAAGAGACTGCACCACCATTCCAGATATTAAAAATAGAAATATAATTAAGGTAGTTTGATATGATTTTCCAGCATGTTGTCAATGCATCACTATCATTCAACTTCTTACAATTAAAATCCATAAAAAAAGGCTTGTTTCGTGAAAAATAAAGTATCAAATCTTACGAAAATTCAATGAAATGATAAATACAATACAATACAATACAATTTATATAGCGTAAATTCCACTAAATGTTCATGTACGCTTGTAGGCCTCCTTAAACAAATGGTGCTTTAGTTGGGATTTAAAAGATACAAGAGTTTTGGATTGTCGAATGGAGAGTGGAAGTTTATTCCATAATTTAGGTGCTGCTGTTTTAAATGCTCTATCACCATAAGACTTGGTTCTTGATCTAAATTTTTTAAGCAATCGGTTATTTGATGACCGCAGTAATCTAGGTGGTGAGTATGGTTGTAAGAGTTCAGACAGGTAATATGGTGCAAGTCCAGTGATGCATTTGAAAGTAAGTGTTAGAATCTTGAAAATTATGCGTTGCTTGATAGGGAGCCAGTGAAGGCTTTTCAAAACAGGAGTTATATGTTCATGCTTTTTCGTTAGAGTTAGGATACGTGCAGCAGTGTTATGAACACGCTGTACAAGTTGGATTTGACAGTCGGGTAAACCATTATTATAAAGAAGTGAATTTCCATTATCAAGGCGAGAACTTATGAAGGCATGAACAATTTTCTCAGAAGCTTCCATTGTGAGAAACTTTCTAATCTGTCCAATACGACGAAGATGTCAATTGCATGATTTAACAAGGGCAGACACATGAGGTTGAAGTGTCATGTTTTGGTCAAAAGAAGGCCCTAAATTACGAGCAGTGAGTGTTGGTGTGATATTAGTGTTCCCAATTCTAACTGACTCAATGTCAACTGTATCCTTATGTTGGGAGGTGTATGAAAGTAAAAAATAACAACTTACAGCCGAGACGTTAGTGATGACGATGACAAAGGTTTCATCCAGTTCTGGGATCTCATCCCCACGAACCTACAGATTAAGACTAGTGGTAAGTCGTCAAAATGAAAATGAAAGGGAGGATAAGAATCTGTGAATGAATCATATCAAATGGTCAATACATCTACATGTATTCACATGAAAATTATATTAGTCATGTACCCTGACCTATAATGATTTACAGCAAATATGAATTCAATTCGTCCAGACAATATTAGGAACACCCATTTTAAGTTAGCAAAAATAGTTTTAGCTATTAAATATTGCTGCACTAGGTATAGATCATGCCGAAAATGAATTGTCCTTTCCATGATTCAACTCTTTAATTCAACAAATATAGGATTGTCCTTTATTATACATACATTTTTGTTGATGCTTGTAATGTAGCATTGGAAAGGACAACACAACTGAAATAATTCAAACGACAGTCACATACTAACCTTGAGGGTGAGGTTTGCTCTGACTTGGCCAGCGCTGAACTGTAGTGACCCCTCTGTGTTGACCAAATCATTGTGGAGGTCAGCTTCGAGAAGCTCCCAGGAAAGGGTCACCGCCCCCAGAGACCCGCCTTCACGGGACACCTACAGGACGGTATGATCATATGGTATTGTATTGACAATGGTCAGTAGCAACAGACCCCAACACTACATGTACTTGTAGAAGCAAAGGGAAGCCCCATGGTCATTAAGCCACTACAGAGAAGTCATGTCACCTTAGCTGTGCTATGTGCAGGCGTCAAACCTAAACCCACGACAGCTTGGCATGATACACTTAAATACTATAAATTGTGAAACAGTTTTGTACTTGGCCACACACATTTCTACATTATATAACGGGTTCCTAAAACAAATGAAACCTTAGTCTTTAAATATTCAAACAAACAATGTACAAATGAATATCATTTCATAAAAAATCATTGTTTATTTGTTAATAATGTTACATTTTTAGTTATTCTTCTGTGCTGACCCTGCATGCTCTGAGCAATGATTTTGTACACAATTTGTAGCATCCACATGAATCTGACTGCATTGTGTATTATAAATGATGGTGGTATTCTAGATTGCATTGTGAACATAGCAAGGTCCACCACCAATCAAAGATTACATGTATACATGTATATTGAAGTAAAAGCCTGAGTCTTTTTCACATAGTGCAATACATGAATTTCTATATACGTTGCAAGATGATTTGATTCTTCCATGTTTCTTGCAACATGCTACACATATTTGAAAATGGTGTCCAGTAATATGGGTTAAGAAAGCACGTGCATAAAAAAGGCTTCTTACTGTAATTTGAATAGAAAGTGTTTCCCTTTATCACCTGTAACGCAATGCTGCTCTCCTCTGGTCCCGGTTTCTCCTCACCCGTCACCACACGACTGACCGGTGCAAACTCAAACACGCCAAATGCGTGGTCAGAGGGTGCGATGTCGATGCGCACTGTTGAGCCAGGACCGCTTGCCTCAGCACCACCTTTGGGAACAGCAGATTATTGAGTGCAGTTTATAATCGGATAAAAGCCCAATCATCAAATTCACTTCCAAGTTTTCCCATATGCGCATATTCCCCAAATTAGTTTGCTTTATCCTATTTGGAACTATTTTTCATAAATTATGGAAATGTAATCTTTTACCACAAAAATCTAGGCTTTTAGAAGATAACGAGGGGCAAGGATAACAAATTTTCATCTATCACTTAGCACGTAAGTTACCTATCTAAACAAAATTCAATTACAACTTCAGACACACTACTTTTCTTCTGTCACACTAGATGGCAGAAGATGAAAGCAAAAAGTCATTCTTGACGTTTAAATTTATGTCCGAACGTCGTGGCTTACGATGGCTTACGTGGCTTAGGATTTCATAACAGTGCCATTTTAGTACATCTAATGCTTTGTATTACGTCGAAGAAACTGGATGTTTCATTGAAAACTGCCTGTTTTCCTCCTGATACAGTTGAGAACAACCATCTCCTGAAGAAGCTGAAGTCTGGCAGTTGCTCAGGTGAAATGTTGAGTTTTGGCATATTCTACAAAGCATGAGAGGTACTAAACTGTAGCTACATGTATTTGTACCTGTGGGGTTGACAAGCTCCACCTCAAAGTACTTGTGTGTCTCGGGGATGTCATTGTCAATGATGGTCACATCGATGTAGCGAAACCGCTCGCCCGGGCGGAACGTCAGCCGGTCAACTTGAGCCTGCAAGTACAGAAGAATCTTCTATTCAGACCACTTCTATAGAGAGCACCTCTCTGATAAGACCAGTATCCACAGTCATAAATCTTTAATAGGCTATATGTCGAGTATTACTGAAATTCTCCTGTGACACCAAGTCAGTTGTTTAATTGTCTTTGATTGTCTTTAAATCATTGTTGCATATACAGTTGGACCAGTTATGTCAAACTCTGAAGAGTTGAATTTTTTGATGACTTGAGCAAAAGCCTTTTCCTTTCATGTTCCTTTATAAATCTCTCTAATTTGAATTTTATTCATTCCCTTCTATTTCTTTTTACCAACATATTTCTTATGATCATAATTATTGAATCCACAAATACAAATGTGATGTTATAACTTATATTAGGAATCAATCAATCACATCATGAATATATTAGACAGACCCTAATTACATGTATTACTGATTTGAAGGTGTCTGGTCTGGCTGCCAAGTCTACTTTGCCCCAGTCCATTCCAAGTTTTTCAATTAATTGAGCATATTATATATATGTTATATGTATATGATCCATACCCACACATGTTCAAAATATTATTTGCATAAATGAGCAAAAGCTGTTAGTCTTCCCTTCCCTTTTTCGCCTAACTATCTCGCCTGTATCTTGAGTTTTCTTACTTTACTACTCTAGCTAGTGATAAAAGTAACAATTGCTTATAATTTGATTTCTATGTTTAAAGCTCATACAAACTCAAAGTGTAAAATTGTGAGAACAAGACCCCAAATTTATATATTTATATTAAAACAAAGAAAAATACCAGGTTTGCTATCAAAAGTTTGAGGAGTTAGTTTTTGAGAAAATGAGATCATGTAAATGACATAGCTGTACATGTACAATTACCTATGCAATTCTATCCCAAAGACATATGGCAAAACCTAGAAACACGTTGATGAAAAACAAATATTACAAGCAAGATCTGTAGCTCGTGAACCTTGAATATACAAATGTACATATTGTGACTTTTCTGCATCTGGTAGGAAGTGATGGACATACATGAGGCTGCAGTCTGGTGATGACAGATAATCTTGTGTTACAAAACACAATGGGTTATATATGCTGTAGTTTTAGTTCCAAGTTAGTCCAGCCAAAAAGTAGCGACATTTATTTTTTCTTCAACAGTATGAAAATTTGACATGCATTTCCACTTCCAACTTTTATGCACCCAGTACATGCATGCATTTTTATTAAATCTTCACAAATGAGATAAACAGTTCATTTTATCTTTAACAAATTAAAAGATTTAAGATAACATTGCTATAAACAATTGCTACTTATAAGTCTCCATATTTAACACAATAATAATATAATAATAATAATAATATACATACCATTCTCTACTGTTTATTTT
This sequence comes from Streblospio benedicti, assembly GCA_019095985.1. Taxonomy (NCBI): domain Eukaryota; kingdom Metazoa; phylum Annelida; class Polychaeta; order Spionida; family Spionidae; genus Streblospio; species Streblospio benedicti. The sequence goes on from CM032665.1 coordinate 23,935,109, forward strand.
GATGAAACATGACGTTTTGCCATTCGATGTTGCACTATATGAATCTACCTACTGTCACTAATCTTCACTAGCAATAATATCAGTTTCAACATCAGAAAAAAAATACAATAGTAACTAAATATTTGTGCTCATCCCCTCAGGGTCACACTGTTAAGCTTTCACTGCTGGGCTGTGATGACCAGAAACATAGGTGTGACGGTCCTGATGTCCTTGCATGACACTGGGCGCGACCTTGTAACATGTCCACTCACAGCTGGTCACACAGTTGCCAGCTGACACAAACATCATCACCACCTCACACAATGTGCTCAGTCTTCACGGTGAAGCTGTCTCGTTATTGTTGTCTTAATCACTTGTCCAATTCATAGAATCAACTACACAGTGGAACCCGTCTTTTGTGGATACCTTCAGAAGTGAAAAATGTCCATATAAGGCAGTGTCCTTAAAATGGAGGTTCGCTTTATAAATGACATGATACATAAGAAAAAATGAGAAATGGAAAAAGCAACAAGTGCTTCATAAGAAAGGTGTCATCTTTACAAGGGAGATGTTCACATGGACAGCTGTCACTGGAATAGAGATAATAATTGCCTATAAGATGGTAAAGCTGGTGACTATGACAGGCTAGCATTACATTTCAATTTTGTAACTTCAATATGTGTGTATTAGAAAGATCTACATAAATGTACCAAAATCAGATACAGCAGAGATTGTAATGCCTAGTCATTTAAATTCATATTCATACACATGTGTTCATGTTTGTATATCTCCTTTGATAGTATACCTCTTTCAACATTACATATTATTTGGTGATTAGCAAATCAGATAGATTATGTGTCGCTTTTGAAACTCTAAGACAAGCATCCTCCATCAGTTTGTACACGTTTGTTGAGTACCAGTGTCAGTTTGAGGGACACGGCAGGACTTCCCCTCCAGCCATGTAGAACCAGTGGCCGTGAGCAACCGGCTAATGAGAAATAATGGCTTTTGAGACTGCGACTGACCCCTGATATAGATATGACACGTTCCTCCGACTACCACTGAATCATCATGGTTCTTTTGCATGTATGCTGTTTGTATTGAACAAGACGAAATTATATCAGTTACTAACAAATTGCAATTAACTTGTTTGGACCTCTTTAGTTGAAAGTATATTGTATCAATTCTAAGGAAATGTGATCTCAAATTATTGGAAAACTCAATTGAAAGTTGACTGTACATGTACATGTATACCTACATGTATCAACAAGATCATTTATAGTCACAATTAAATGTATGGTCTGCATATAAATTGTAACTTTTCCCTTACAATTATAAATAAAACTGGGTGCAAACATTTGGGATCTGCAGAAAACATGACTCATTTTTATACAAAAATGTTTGTATCACTAGATGACCCCATAGAATAACATACACTCTTATATTTCTCAATGATTCTTAGAAAAAACCTTCTTATGCTTTCTACATGTTCTATTTTATCTA